>VWYH01009133.1:0-118398 GCA_013399365.1 Pampusana beccarii
TACCATTTGAGCTAATTCCCCATGGTATGACAGCTTTTCATGTCTTCCAGAAGTAGTTTATTTGATAGTCTTGACAAGGACATTAATGAGGATAAATAAGGAGCAGCCAATATGGTTAAAGATAAATTAGAGGCAACATTTTGCAACATATCAAGCAGAAGAAAGACTTGCAAGGTGCAATGCTACTTGAAGTGAATAAATTTTGGATTGAGTTTGTTTTGCAGTATCTTTTTGTTATTTGCTTTTGGTTTGGGTTTTGTTGTTTGGTTTAGTGGTGTTTGTTTGGTTTGTTTTTTGGTTCTTTTTTCTGATGTATTAGATACAGTAGTTGTACCTCCACTCTTTAAACAAAGGTTTCTGGGTGCCGGTGTAGTCGGTGTCAGCTGTGCAGCTTCCACCAGGTGGCAGAAACCTCCCTGAGAAACGGCTGCAGCGGCCTCATGGGTTCCTGCTGCTCCCAGCACCCAGAGCTCACTGGGAGGGACTGGGATGAACCCAGTAACGATGGCACTGAAACACACGGTGTGGGTTTCTGCCGGATATTCGGTACAGACCCAGGCTTCCAATCTATAGGAACTGCGTGAAATATCTAGTGTCCCTTGTACTGGGTAACCTATTTTTAGCAACTGATCTTTGTTTCTTGGAAGCCCTCTTTTTTAAAAAGAATAACATAGTCATTGAGAAAAATCATCCTCTTGGCTGAGATTAGCCAAGAGAAATTAAGTGGCAAAACCGAACACCGCAGAATCAATATGGTTTTAATGTTCAATGTTTTTATTCTCCTTTCTTCTAATATCACAGTCTTTCCATTATGGGAAAAACTACATTTCTGTGAGACATCTTTTCTAAGACTCCACTGTAACCAATAAATGGCTGATTTAAGTAGGAAATTTTCCTATTTAATATCTAATAGGATCAGATACAGGACAAGGTAAATTATTTTACATTTAGAAGGCAAAAGTAACTTACAAAATGTCAACAAATCTTTCTTCATTATAACTACAAAAAACTTGATGTATTCCATTTAAAATCTGTAGCAAAATTTCCATCAGCTTCCATGGCAGCACTGAAGGAATAACATCAGTGAAGGACTGGGTAAGAAAGAATGAGCACTGATTTCTCTAAGGGCTTCATTCTCTCTGCTGTTGATACGATGACACTTACTGACTTCAAAATAAGTTGCAAAAATAATTTTATATTTGCTCTTATTGCATTTTGATAGTAATTTAGTGTAGAATGTTTAGCTTACGTTGCACAATTAAACAAAGACAAAATTTTATTTTCTCCTTTCCACACTCAGATTGGTTAACTTTTTGATTTTTATTGTCAGCAGTAAAAGCTGTGTCTTTCCCCTCTAAGCCACCTGTTTAGAATAATCAAAAAACAAGTCTGCTTTTTCTAACTATTTTTTTAATTTTCTGAAGTCCGAGAGGTTCACAGTAACATGAAAGAACAGGTATGTGGTAACTAAAAGGCTCTGTGTTCTTTTCCTCCCCACAAAGAACAGACTGTATCTGTGAAATCACAAGAAGGGACTACGAGTAGGACTATCCCATCCTTGGATGCTCCCCTCCTTGTCAACAACCAAGTATTTCTCTACACTCACTCTAGAGGCAGTAGTTGTAGCTGGTGATAATCCTTGTGAGAATGCTAACTCCTACAATTACTAAATTAGACAGAGAAACAGCAAAGTGATGCAGCTATTTAAAAAATGCCAAGCATTTCTTCAGCTGTCTTTAAACCCAGGTGGTGGTAAACCCCCATACATTGTACCACCCTAAAAATATACTATAATTAATATTTTATCTAAATATATTTTTATAATATAATAATACAATTTTAAATATTTTTACTATAATATAATTCACTGTAAATTTTACTATAGTAACTCCAGCTGACCTTTGAAGCACAATATTTAAATGCCATTTCAGGAAAGCTGGTAATTCATCCGTAACAGACCTTGAATCAGTCTTTCCAGCTCCCGCAAGTAATCTGGGAACTCTCAGATGTCTGCATTTGAGACTGTTCTCCAGGGATGTCCTTGGGAAACTGAATGATTCATGATTCTTATACCTGATGGTAATCATACACGTTCCTAAAAGAGCATGAGGAGGCATAAAAGTTATAATACTATAATAGGAACTATGTTAGTTTTTCTTTCACCAGGCTAATCTATTATAAATGCCGCCTCATCCCATGTCTACAGACTTTCATGTCATTAGTTTCACTGAAGTGTAGTCACGAGCCTATAGATTATTTGTATCTAAGCGCTGTACATGGCAAAAAAAAATGCAACCATGTTTTACACTTTAATTATGAAGACAGGCAAAAAACCACTATAATATTAATTATAGTAAGTCAATATTCCTCTTTTGTCATTGATTTTCCCAGCTCTCTTAGATGCCACCGGGATTCTTCCACATTTCCTTCTGTTTCTTACTTATTGCTTTAATTTTGTGTAATGTTTTCTGACTACAGAAAGGCCCACATTTCAGAGCTTTTGAAATCTAATTTCTCCATAGTTTGGACATGTCTGGTTTTAGCACCTTGGCTCTGGCTTTTCGTTGCTCTTTAGCTCATTTCTTCCCTTAAAATCTGATGGTCTTTCCAATTCTTCCTCTGAAACAGTGCGTGAGAGAGGGCTCTCAGTGCTTCATTTCAGGGATGCTATCACACATCTGTGCACTTACTCAGTTCTGGAGATTTGGGTCATTATTTCTGCTTGTCCTCAGCTGATTCCTTCCTCTGCATCTTTATCCTTTTCTCCTGGGTCTTTCTCTGAGTCTTGTCATAAATGTCAATAGGCTCAGAATTTAGCGATCGAAATGCCATGTCTGCACATCTAGTCATAATGCCACATAGTCCAGGAATAAAATGTAATGCTGCCTTCAGGGCAGCAGCCAGCGCTGAGGAGAACGGGGCCAAAGCCAATCCAGCCGCCTGCCTGCTCTGCACGGATGTGATGCTTCCAGACGGCCACACAGAAGAAGCTCTTTGAGAAAGATGATATGCTGGGCCTGACAGGAGAAACGAATTATTCCTGGAAACAGCAAAACACTCTGACAAGCGCAGTATCATGGAGCATATCTTGGTAAGAGCAATGGACAGAGATGGTCAAGATCACAAAGGACTTGTAGGAAGTTGTTATAAAATCCTAGTGCCGCGTTGAAGGACATGTTGGGATGAATCCCCTACCACACTGGAGGAAAGCTGCTTGCAGTCGTGAAAATATAAATCGCTCTGTGCTTTCTGTCTGCTTTTGTTTCTTCCTTTGAACTGAGTATTCCTACACCATATGTCAGCTACTGAATTTTAAAAATATTTCCCCAAAGAGAAGAGCTCATAAAGATCCTTTATTCTCCAAAAATGTTAGAAGTCAAGCATAGTTTTATACTAATAGTACTACTGATTTTGCATATCATCTGTAAACCAACTAATAGTTGTATGCTGTTAATGTGGTTTTCAGAAATAAAACTAAACTCAACGAGCAAAGGTGCCACTTAACATGAGCTTGGTTTATAATTCGTTCTGAAATAGTAACTCTGCATATCAGTTATGAAAAGCTTTTATGGGAGTGAATAAACAGATTCCCTAGTTGCTCTTTCCTCCTCTGCAAACGTATATTTCTATTGCCTGAGGTTAACAATTGCCAGCAGAAATGTTTGCTAAAATAATATGCAGCGATTAACTGTCTGAGAACACACTGTGCCAGTTCCTGACTTCCGTAACTTAATTTCTTGATGATAACACTGAAGTTTTTTAAGATACACCTTCATATGAGATAGAACAAAAGCTTTACTTAATCTGTTTTTCTTTCCTGTCTAATAAATACTGCATTGAATGCATGCAGCTATCTTTTGGATTTTTATGTTTATTTAAAATATGTGGTTGCTTCCAGCAAAGAAAATCCATTATCATAACAGAAGAATGCACAAAGATGAGCTGAAATGAACGGCACCCACCCAAGGGTAGCACCTGCGTCCTTGAGGTCTGGAATCTGTGCTTGAAAGTCCAGGTAGATTAAATGTGTATATTTTTACTTTAAAGGTCCTTGCACGTGGTAATCCATGGGTATGTTCCCATTTGACATAACTAACTCTAACAGAGACATCATTGTAATTTAAGAGGGAACAGATTTCCAGAAATGCAGGATTTGGAGCAAGGAATTGTTTTGGAATTTGAACTATATTTTCAAAGAGTCCCTGAAGGTTTGTCTGTGCTTTGGATAACTTGTTATAGATTTTGAGGAGCTCAGCAGCATATTGACATTTGTACTGCTCTGCTAAGGGCATGTTTCAGTGTGGTGAATATTGTAAGCAAAGCAGTTTGTTTTCACTGTCTTCTGCTAAGAATAGCCATGCCTATAGATTGATGTCTTAAGTTATTAGTATTGTCAGCAAACTGTAATAATAGTCCTCAATTGAACGTGGTGATCAGCCAAGAGAGTCCATCTATACACTTCAATTCTTTCCATGGCGAGAACATTCACCTGATATTCTACACCCTTATTTATGCACCAGCTTTAACTTCTATTTTTATAGAATTCAAGAGGTATCCAGGCATTACATTCACATAAGCCATAGAATACCTACTTAACACAGATGAAAGGTGAAACACAGAGTGTCTAGTCAGCAAACATAAAGGAACTAGGTATCAAAATGGGATTTTTATCTAACCATTTTTGGTAACATTTAGTTTCATTTTATTTATTAATCAATGTAAGTAAAAGGTATGTCCTCAAGAGAGCCATTGTAAAGAATTCTTACCACCTGTGACTAGAAGACCATACTTCTTTAAACTTGAAAACTTATTGACATCAGTGACATGCTACTAAATTTAGCATCATAATTCCAATAAAAAGGTAGCTTGCATTATTGAGAGGCCATGATAAAAACATTCTCTGTTGTAAATTTAAATGTGCCACAACATGCTTTGCATGAAGCTCATTCTGTATTTGCAGTCCTATGCTCAGTTATGGAAAAAACCCATACTCAAAACCCTAGCCACTGGATCATGAATCTATTGGTCTGACATTATACTATAATAACAGATGTATGTTTGCTTAAAAACCTGCGTAACACAGGAAGAATATGATTCAGTTGTTTTCACACAAGAATTCCAGATGCAATGCGGTCAATGATATGCAGAGATGCACTGCAGCAATTAGTAGAATAAAGATCTGAGCCATTTTGAGGTATTTGTTAGGTATCTCCTTATGTGATTACAATAATAGTGTAATAATTACATTATTCTGTACTAATTGAAGTAAGCATGTCAGAAGATAGAGGAGAACAAATAAGATAGTGCAGGAGTTGTTATACATACAGAAGCTACACTATATAAACAATAGGAAGCAGATGACAATTTAGATAGGTATTCCCAGGGAATTTATGTTACACAGATGAAACTAGGAATATGGAATGCCATATAAATAGCAAAACTGGTGAATTTTGTTTAAGCATATATTGCCAGTTAATACAGGAATGAAGCAAGTATCATTTCTTAAAGCAGTGGTTTTCAACCTGTGGACCCTCAGTCACCTGTGGACTATTTGTAGTAGGTTCCTGAAGGATTATTTTTAAAATACAATTCTTACCATTGGTAGGCTTCCAGTCAGGATCAAAGGTTCTCAATCTCCACTTGAAAACTGTGAGGATCCACAGATCAGGGAGGATTAATCACCACAGTGTAAGTGGTCACTGTTCAGCCCTGACGATATGAGATCGCAGAGTGCCGGTTACTGAGCTAGTTCCACATGGTCTGATTTTCCAGACAGGGTTTCTTAATGTTTTAAAAATATCAAAGATTCTTCTCAGTATCACTCAAACCAGAAGAAACCATGGCACTTTTTGCTCCATCTTGGATAAATGTTCACATTTCATCCCTCTTTAATTACATTAGCCAAGTTAAACATCCCAGGGCTCTTAGGATAACCAATTAAATCCTTAACTTTATTTATTTTCTTGCATTAAGTATATACATATTAAACAGAGAATGTATGAGTCAGAGATTTCAAACACTTGTGTTTAGTTTTGTGCATATAATGCTTTTGTTCACGTGTTGAAATCATTTGGTCCAATATCAATTAGACCAGTCACATTTCCCTCTCTGGTATTGATAAATAAAAATTAACCAAATGAATCAACAGTATAAAAATAGAAATATTTACAATACATGTATTTTTAGGCTGTTTTCCCATTTTAAAATGAACTAACAATGTATAAAGGCAAGAGATTAAGAATTGTAAATACAATTTATTTTCCAAAAAACATTTCTAGCAGTAAGAAAATTCATCTCTGCTTCTCAGAGTCCCATTGAGAAACTTAGTGAAAATCAAACATTTGTGATCGGGTATTACCATACTAACATAGCTCTACAGAGATTCAAGCAAATATCCCAGGGATAACCACTCCAAAATGAAGGCAGAGGAACTGAACGTAGCCACATTTAATCAATCTCCGTCACTCCTGCAATGAGGGAGCACATTCGTTTACTGTCTACTGTAGTTCCTCCCAACGAGTCTTGTGTCCAGCTCTGGAACCCGCAGCACAGGAAACACATGGACCTGTTGAAGAGGAAGCCGCCAAGATGATCAGAGGGCTGCAACACCTCTGCTATGGGGACAGGCTGAGAGAGCTGGGGTTGTTCAGCCTGGAGAAGAGAAGGCTCCAGGGTGTCCTTGTTGCGGCCTTTAAGTACTGAAAAGGGGCCTATAAGAAAGATGGGGACAGACTTTTTAGCAGTGCCTGTTATGATAAGACAAGAGATAATGGTTTTAAACTATTAAAAAAAAAAGGTTTTAAACTGAGGGGAGATTCAGGCTAGACATGAGGAAGAAAATTTTACAGTGAGGGTGGTGAAACACTGGCCCAGGTTGCCACAGAGGTGGTAGATGCCCCATCCCTGGAGACATTCAAGGCCAGGCTGGATGGGGCTCTGAGCAACCTGATCTAGTTGAAGATGTCCCTGCTCATTGCAGGGGGCTTGGACTAGGTGACCTTTGAAGGTCCCCTTCCAACCCAAACTGTTCTATGATTCTAAGTCCATATCACCAAAGAAACAGTAAAACAGCATTTTCCTAAGAGGCTTTTTCTCACAAAATGTGTCAGTACTGTGTTGACTCCAGGTGCAGTAGAAATGTGAGGTTTGAGAGATGCAGACACAAGCTGCCCTTGTATGTGAGTCCCTTGGATAGTGGTAGCTGGGTTTATCAGCAATACTAGAAAGAAGGTGACATCTGATCATTCGTAGCCCACTCCCATGCTGCAGGCACAAAACAGGTTTGCCTCTGCAAGCACTCCGTTGTCCAAACTAATAAGAACGTGACTGTACAGAAAGGAGCACACCATTTGAGAAAGGCAGCAACGCACAGCAAAGAGGCAACTGCCTGTGGCTTCTCACAAAATACATTTACAACAGCAGACAGCTCCTGTGGATTAGCTGTGACACGCCAAAGGTCTCTGCAGCCTTCCCCTGCACTGCCTTATGTGGAGCTTCCACGTACCTCTCTGTAATCAGGCAGAGGTAATCAGCTCAGAGGAACGAATTTCTTGTCCCAACCTTATACAAATATATGTAATCTATTCCAGTTATTGATTCGTGCTATTCGGTAGTGACGCATTTAAGTTTTAAATCCTCTATGCTTCTCACTGTCTTGATAAGCTGCTCCTGCCTCCCCCTCTCCTGGGGCTTTTGGGACATAGTCAATACCTATAAACTCTAAAGATGTGACAGGAAGTTTCATCTCATTAAAGTGCTTCGAAAGGGGAGATTTCTTTATTTGCTTTTGTGATTTGTGTTCACAATTTCTGACCTTTAATATCGGTGTTGTCTCACCAATACATTGTGTGCCCCTGGGGAGTGTACTCATGTATGTCACAGGACTTACCAGGGGATTTTTGCTTTATGTTATACACTTTCTGTATCCACTATAAGATTATTCCCATCTGTTTATAGATCAGTGCAATAGCTCAATGAGTAAAATCGTTCTCCTAGAAGATCAGGTTCTGGGGAAATCACTTATATTGCTTTCAGATATTGCTCCTCTACCGCATTTTTCACTGTACTTATGTCAATAATGCAATTTTTTACTGTTTAATGGTACAATTCCTCCCAAAGCAATTATCTTTAGGAATATCATAGCTGTCACGGGGTTTTTCCACTGTTACTGTTGTACCTGTGGTTCTGCCTCTGTTGTGTTGCTAAGGTTTCTGGAAACTGGGTTATGAGTCATCATGTTTCTACCTTTTAGATCACCTCCAAGAGGCTTAAAGGGGGTCATAAAATAAAATACAAATGAAGGAACAGCTACCCAGCTTCCTAACCCTGCAATACTTCAGAGAGTCCACATACTTCAAAGTGTCAAGGGATTGTGGACATGAGATGACAGTAGGTTCCCCGGGCATCCCATTGCTCCTTATCAAGCCAGCAGTGCTGGCTTCAGCAGTCTCTCCTGGTTCTCCTGCTGCTAGACATTCACATTAACCAGTTGGCCCCGTGTTAGCATGGCCTCCCTCTGCTTACGGATGGAGCCCCAGCATAACAGATCACATTTGAGCAGCTTGAGAGCTGCAGGTGGCTAAAGAGCCCCAAAACTGCCACCCACCACCTAATAGCAGCCAGCAGATTCTGAATTTGTTGTAATTCCTTGCAGCTAGTAACTACAAACATCTATCATTTTCTCCATCTAAAGAAATTAGGCTGCTGCCTTCTCATCCTACAAATGTGGGGAGGGCAAGTCAAAGGAGGGAACTACACTGAAAGGAGTATCACAAAGGCAGATGGGGCCAGAAAGAAGATGTACTCAAAGAAATGCAAGTCTAAACCACTCTCCATCCTCTGTGTTGCTAAAATTTCATTTTACAGAGAAATGGCTGATCAGGATTCTGATCCTTGTCAGAAATTTGCTGAAGCCACCAAAGACTTTACTAAACCAACAAATTTTTGAGTGACACTACACAGTCTTGCATAAAATGGCTCTTTCTACCAACATAAGGTTTAAATATATGCATAAATGGCTCCACATTACTTGAGAACGGTCAAGTTCTCAGAGCAAAAATCAAGGAGCTATATGAAGAGAAGTGCAATGGGAATTACAACATTTTATGTATATATGAAACTTTTCCATTAGGAAAAGTAGTTAAATGTGAAGCAGTCTTAGTCTGCTTTCATATATGCACTTTTCCGTAGGTTTCACACAGCACAAGATTATGCATGAAAATACATAACATCTAGATGAAATCCAAAAGTAATATCAATCCCTTTGGTTGGTATCAATACATTAAAGGGATTGCTCTGCCCCTTTAGGAGCCCGATGTGATCCAAGCAGTGCTGCTCTGCCGCTGCTTTAAACCTTGGGTGAAAAGGCTTTATTTTTTTGGTAACCCTTCCAGGAAAACCCTGGATGCAGTGAGCTGAAAAAGACATTTTATTCCAGGTGGCATTTGGTAAAGAGATGTCTCCGTTAAACCAGTATGTTTTAAAGCCTTTACGTATTGTATCAATCACAGTATCAAAATGAAGAAGTAAGTTTCCTGAAAACTGCTGATAAATGGTAAAAGTGCTGTCACGGAAGAAAGAAACAAGGGATAAACTGCCAACCTAATTTTTGAGTTGTGACCTTGAAGATACTGAAGGCAGGTAACTGATAATTATAGAGTAGGAACCAAAAAAGCCCCCCCCAAATAATTAGCCAATGTCATGTTATATGATTTTCAGCAGTTTGGTAATGAAAGATAAGTAGCCACAACAAACTTGGAAATACATCAGGTCGATGGTGACTTGGAAATGCGTTAGGTGGCCACAGGCACCTCCCTGTGCATTGCACAAGGGTTTGTGCAGAATGAACTGATGCTTTCTTTTGCTAATATTTCACTGCAATGGGGATCCAGGCTTATGCTGGAGTACACCCACTGAATCCACTGGTGTTCTGTGGCCAAGTGGGGACCTGCCTGAGGTGCCTCAGAAGTTGGTGACTCCCTGGTTGATCCTCTTGGAGTCTGTGGGAGATGGCTTCATGGGATCACCGTTTTGTTCAGCAGGTGCACTTGGGTCCGTTCTCCTTCTGCTTTCCTGTGCTCAAGGAGTGATTTTACTGTGCAAACAAGGCGGGGGAGATTAATCCAAAACTTTCCCTGCGTATGAAACATGTTTAGGCATGTTAACCTATCTCTCTGTGCTTGTTTCTGGGATGGCACTGGTCAACTACAGTACCTGTACTCACTTAGAGTCAATGAGTTGTTGCCATCAAATTTATCCAGATAACATTGGATCAAAATTCTTACTGAAATTTCTGAATACGACTAAATAAAAACTCTTTCATGCCAGAATAGCTTTCTAACTAATACCAATTTAGTATTAATGCCTTAAAAACAACTACGTGCCAAAGCAATAATGGCTGTGTCTAATTGTGCCAACACTATGTGGAGCTCGCTTATATTTTGCAGCTAGATAAGCCATATCAGATTCGCTTTAATGGATTTTCCCAGAAAGCATTTTCTCGAACTGGTGCACAGCTGAACAACCAGAGCTTGTGTAATTCTTCTCTTGAATGTTTCACAATGTCATTTTTCAGCCCTCTCAATGTGAGATTCCAACTAAAGTAACAGAGCATGTAATGCTGGCAATAGAAGCAGGTAATATGAAATTCATACCTCACACCTGCTTTTCTATGCCACTTAGGCTGTGCCAAAATGCTACTCTCTTGTTGGAAGCTAAGCAAATATCAGATGCTTTTCATTTCCCTGACACATGTGCCACATGCCACAATGTGCTCCAAGTCTTATTTCCGTTTGAAGAAGAAAGAATCAGTCTTTTGTGTGCTTTTATTACAATCATCGCTGTTGGAAGAGTCTTCCTTTCCTGGCAGGTATAGATTGCCTAATTAGTCCCATCCATCCAGGGGTCTCTGGTTTTTTCCAACATCTTCATCCTATTTGTAAGACTTGTGCTACCCTGATTTAATTTCCTAGTGTCTTAGACATATGATGAAAATAAGAAAATGTAAGGTAAAAGGCACCCCACATTTTTTTCTTTGCTGTATTTCTTGCTTCTTCTACCAGCCTCCAGCTCTTCCCCTAAGTCTCATGTCATATCTGCTAGCCCGTACAGATGACTTGGATATCCCAAATTACCTCCAAAGCATGTCTTAAGAAGTGCACTTACATCACGGGATTCTGTAAGTATAGCAAATAGTGTAATTTAATTAATTGGAGGTGGGAATAGATTTAGACTGATCACACAAAAATTGTAGTTCTCTTCCATAAGGTTTTTACAACGTAAGATGATGGTATTAGGAAACCAAACAGAATTCAGTCTCGTTAAAAGTCTATATGCCAAGATCTACAAAAGAGTAAATGAAAGAATATTTTAATTTTTTTGTGTATTTTTCAGTATTCTTTTGGAACGTGCAGTTGGTTCATAAGTAGAGATCAGCATACCCAATAATAAAAATAAAGGGGGTTAGAATATGTGTTAATGTTGTTATGGAAAGTCAGAAAAGGACTGATAGTTTCCTTATAAAATATTTTCTTATGTGTGAGAAGGAAAGGTCAGCAATACTTTCAAGTGTGAAATGCAGTTAGATTTGGAGAATTTTCTGGGTATATGATTTTCTTCCTCCTGCCCCAAACTAACAAGCAGAATGAAAGTAAACAAATGGCATCAGCTTGTGAGTTAGATTTTTGTCTAACTGTGTTGCTAGAACCTAGTTGCTAGATGAGGCTGGAATGGTTGAACATGCTATCAACAGAGCCACCAATTTATCTTTTCTTACAACTTGCCTGCCATGCCTTCCCAGCTAGATATAAAATGTATCAGTTCCTTCTTGCCTACCTGGATGAATTTCATATACTATTATGAGAAAGGAAGATGCCTCCAGCACTCAAGCACAATGAACAAGAACCTGTCTTTAACCTGCTCTTTGGGCTTTGTTTGTTCGTTTGTTTTGGTGTGTTTTTTTGGTTGGTTGGTTAGTTTGGGTTGGGTTTGGGGTTTTTTGTTTGACTGATTTGTTTGTTTGTTCATTCGTTTCCCTATGAGCCAGCCCAGTTGACCAGTCCGGCCATTGCTACACACAAACAACTCGCTCAGGTCAGAGCTTTGTGCAGCTCTGGAACAGAGTGGGCTTCATCTGCAAGACAGCTCTGAGCTAAAGACTTCTCTTGTGACTTGCCCAAAGAGTTACTACAGGGCTGTACTGTACCAGGTACACTTTTGATCTGCTGAGTGACACTATACATATTTCAATTCACAGAAGGTTAGAATTTTGCACAAGAGAACTTCAGCTTCATGATGTTTTGTTATTATGTGGCATCAATATATAGAAGAAATTGTGTTATGGATTCGACATCTCCTGAGCAGCAAGAACAGCAGGAGTTAATGACCCCATCGTAAGTTGCACATTTCAGATGGATTCCATTGGCCTTTCAGGTCTAGCAACACAACAGATCCAGTGTAGTTCAATTGCAGTGGTAGTAATGAACAGGCGTGAAGAGTTCAGGGAGAAGAATCATGTCTTTCCCTCTTGGACTTCTCCCAGCAAGATTCCGGTGTTGCTGGTTGCCACCACATGAAGCCGTCGTCTTGGGTCAAAGGTGCAGAAATGTTCTGATGTGCCTGGGAAGTGCTGCCCTGCCCTGGGATGGCAGCTCTTAACTGGAGTGAAGCTACGCCCATCCTAAAATATGTGTTCGCATTTACAGCTTCACAGTTCACAGCCTTCTTCGTTCAGCTGTTATCCAGCAGGTTTTTGGTGTTGTTATAACAAAGGGCTTTTGTGCTCTTTGGATTTAACTAAACAACCGGATAATTTAATGAGGCACTGTAGGTGGAAACAGTGTGTTTTTTCCACTGCACAGTGATAATAATAAAAACAATAATAATAATTATTATTATTATTTGCCTGTGATTTTTTCATTTTTTCTTTAATACACTCAAATGAATGTTCTTTACATAATTAGACTCCCAGGCTAGTTAAATGTGGCTACTTCAGTCGTTTGGAAGCAGCACACAGCAGCTTCACACAGAGAGGGAAATCATATCAGCTTTGCTTTCCCCCAGGAAACAAAGATAGATGTTCTCCATTTGAAACTAGTGTAATTTATCATTTCCTATACACTAACAGGCTGCTGGGTTCAACATAAAGAGAAAGGTGAAACACTGAAACAAATCTGGAAGACCTTAGACTATATGAAATAGAACACTGTGCTGCAAGGGACACTGACAACAGGAATAGTTTTTATTGGTTCCTTGTCAGTATTTAAAATCAGAGTGACAGCAGTAGTGTACTGCTATTGCCTGGAGGGATTGGAAGGAGAAGTTGCTGTAGACAAAGGAAAAAATACATGGTTTTAATCTTTCCAACTCCTCTAAGAAAAACTAACAGATTCGTCAATATTGGATGGAAGACGTCTAAAGAAACCCAAGTGACTGTTGGAACATAATTGGCTATTTTCTGTTCACAGGGTGTTCATATTTCCTTAAATTTTTGTGACAAGGACTTTAGTGCTGAACTGTTGAAATTCGAGTGATAAGATTTCATTGTAATTGGTCAGAATGCGTATTTTCGGTTACATACAAGCTTGTCCCAACGGGTTTGAAATGCACTTTTCTGAACCGCTCTGCCAGCCAGATAGATATTGTTGATGCTTTTTTTTCGAAGTTTCACAAGAAGAAAAGAGAAAAGCAGTCTTTGAAGTATAAATGGCTTAAAAATGGGATTACAAAAAATCGTGAAGAATTGGTTTAACAGGTGTCATCAAGTATAGCAGCTTCACTTAGCTCCCTAAACCCCTGATTCCTGGAATGAAGGAGAGCACAAGAAGGATCCCTCAATATTTGTTATTTCCTTACATGTCCTTATATTATTTTCTGGACACAGCCAAAGACAACGTGCAGGGAGATATAAACAACCAGAGACAAAACCAACTCAGAAGTGTGATCAGGAGGGTTGCAGCACTTGAGCCAGGCTTTAACCGAAGGCAAAATATCTGCTGGTGTGGGAGCCGCCTGGTGTGGCAGCCTGGCCACAGCTGAATTCGGGACCTGCTGGGACCACGGTGGGGCTGTACGGGGCACAGTTCACTTGGGATCTGGACAGTAACAAAGCACCAACTGGCAGGTGTTAGTATTAGTGGAACAGTAATAAAGGTGATTATGTTATTCCTCTGTGCGGCCACAACAAATCTGTTGTGCAATTATCTGAAGAAAATGCTCACAACTAAATAAATCACTGTTTCAGGGAACCTTAGGACCCCAAGGCCGTATCCTTTTGGTTACACTGCCATAAATCTAGTTTAATGCTGCTGCCTATGAAAGGAGTTCCTCCTGATTTACAGTAGTATAGACTATAGCAAAATCTGCACTTATCTTTTCTCTCTAGTTATCTAATGCGTTTTGGACTTTGAGGTTTTTAGCCAGAGGCTTACTGCTGAAGAAAAGCCATGTCCATCTGTGAGATGTGACAATATTGTTATCGGACGGCATGGTGAAAATCAAGTCTTACATTCGCACTTGAAGGTCTTAGTTTCAGTGATAGACCTTTGCCTGCTGTTGTATGGACATCAGCACAAGCACCAACCAATATGGAGAATTTGTCTTAGTCACTGAAATGTTGGACTGGTGAACTTTTTGTATTAGGCACATCTAAGCAAGTAGTTCTTAGAGCAGCAAGACTGAAGGTATTAATTCCCAGGGGATTCCCTCATGTTTAAGAAGATATGAAAATACCTGTGCAAGTATTTTCTGCACCTAAGGCAGATATAAAGCCCCTCTTCCTGTAGACCCTCTATATTAGCAATATAATTACCCTCTTCATGTTCAAGTCATTCCCATAGTAAGGCTAAGGACAGTTTGTACCTTCCATCCAGCTGCTTATTTCCACAAAACTCATGGATTCAAATCATTATTTGTCAAGCGTGCTTCCAACTGGATACTGTATTCAAAATAGAAACACGATGGATTGCAGAGACAGACCCCACACAAAGACAACAGGAGCACCTGAACCTCATTTCTAAATGAAAGCGCATTAAAAATGTCACCTAACAAGAACTGCATTTTGGCTGCTGTGTCTAAGCCCCAGAACTACCCCAAAAATTCAGGATCTGACCAAAGGGCAGACACTATACCGATGTCAACATGAGCTACCACAAATGTATGTACCTGAAGAACCCTCCCCTTCCTTATCTGCTTTAATCAACTGTGATTTAGTGTGCAGTAATTTATCTCTGAATAAAGGTGAAAAGTTGTAGTCGACTCCTTTTACTGGCATATTTTAAACTGTGCGGAAACTGGCACGTGTTACAACTCTGACATGTGCTAGAGGTGCAGACAGGAAAAAATTCTTTGAATGAAATTTGGATTCTTGAGTATTGGATGTCAACCAGGTTTTGAAAATACAGCTTGCTGAGCCATTACAGGCCTGCTAATCAGGCTCCTGGTTACTCCAGAGCAGCCTCAAAGAACAATTTGACAGCATAATATGAGTAAAATAAGACTATTGCTAGAAAAGCGAAACAGTGAAATGTGATTTCATGCACCTAATCAAAATACATATTTTTGTACAATTTTAGTATTAACGGATCATTTATAATATACATATGGAGTGAGATAAGTAATTTACATAGTCATCTGTTGTATAGAGCATTACGTGGCATAGATCCACCCATTAATAAAAAGACTGCCATGGAGAGTCGAAGCACCCTTCTGCTTTTCCTCAAATAGTCTTACAGCGTCTGAATGGCCACTCTTAACTAAAAATACCCAGTACCACAAGTATTTTCAACATCAGCAGTAAGAAAGAATACATAAAGGTCAGAGCCCATTGGCTCACTGGCGCTTCTCCTGTAACGCAGGACCCAGCCCAATATTCTGCTGTACCAAGGCAAGTCCCTTAAACTATGTACTCCCCAACGGCCCGAGTTAATCACACCCCAGTGCAACAAAAACCCACTCGCAAGAAAAAGCCTTTTGGATCGCACAATGGGCCCTTCACAAGGGCTCCTTCTGCACTTTTCCGAAGTCGGGCACGACCCAGCTGTTACCGTCTGCTGGAAAGAGCTCTTGGCAGGAGGCACCTCACAGACACCCGCCAAGCACCAGCCCCTTGGCACAGTGAACCATCCCAGTTCTCGCAGGCTGGGTCCCCTTCAGGGACATTTGATTTTGTCAGCCTGGGGGCGGTTGCTCGCTATGCTTGCTGCCCCTGTGTCTCCAGGTGGCTGTCTGAAGGGAAGGGAAGGTTTTTGTGGACCGAATCCATAAAACAGAAATAGTAATTTTTCATGGGTAATTACAAAAATCTGTTTTGAATTTTAAACACAGACACTGTCATTATTGCAAAAGCAACACCTTTTTGGGGCATTCAATTTTCCCTAAACCATCTTTAATAATCATTATGTTTTTATTAGATTTCTAGCCCTAGGCTTAACAATTAGCATTAATTTAAAGAATAAATTACTGATTAAAATTTTTTCCATCATGATTTCATCCTAGTCTTGCTTAAATACTGGAAACTGTCAAGCTATCAGTGTGAAAAATAGTTAATCTCAGTCTAAAATTAAGCAGTTAAATTTATCTGCATAAATATAAATTGACATCTTTAATCCTACAGAGAAAATTTCATATTCCCAATACCAAATCCTGCCATTTAAGATTGCATTGGTGTTGAAGCATGGAGATCCTCTTAACACACAATTTATTTTTAATGTTTTCACTGAAATTATAAAACTATCACATTTCTCTTGAATGGATTTATGTTTTTTTCTCTCCAGCTGCGCACGACCACTGCACAAAGACCCCAGACTATTGATGCATCACCCCTGGAGCAGTCTTCAAAAGAATAAATGGTTGCTCAATTGGCATTCTAGGAATTTGCCTTGGAAACACCCACATAGCCTGACATAAAATGTGAGAGAAGAGGAACAGACAGCTGTAAAACAAAACCATGACATGGTCCAGAATGAAAAGTTCATAGCATATGAAAATACAGATTGATACTTCACACCCTCATAAATTAAGTTGCTTTGGACTTGTTTGTGGCAAATAAAATAATTTGAGACACCAAGTTTGAATGTTTTTGAGGGTATAAAGCCTGTTGTAAACTCTGTAAGTGAAGTCTTGATTTAAATTGCTCATCATTTATACACATGTATGTGCTCTTTGAATGACAAGTGTACACACTGCTTTAATACCTACATCTGTTCCAGCTCATTAAACCCAGCTGTTCTTTACTTTTCCTCTCCTTCCCTTATGGTTCAATGGTAGTAAAACCATTCCTCCCAGGCTATAAGTGAAAAGCAGAGAAGGCATTAGCTATAACCAGCCAGAAGAAGACTAGTATTACCACTTTTCTTGATTTTCCATGCTTAAGTGTAAATTGATCAGGGAAACATACTCATCGCGTAGAAACAAAGCCAGTTTTACTCTGGAATGCTAAGCCATGCATGGAGCTATGCTGACATACTTACAGCATTGCCACGATACATACTGGTTGAAATGGTAATGTAGAAGTTCTCCCAGGCAAACTGAGAAATCTTGGTATGAAGCTTGTTCATCTGTTCGTGCTTGAAATGCCAGCGTGGTCTGTGCTCCTATACCAGCTCACAACCAGTACTGATTGTGTCACTGTGCTACTGCCACCAGCTCCCCATGGCACCAAGCCCTGTGGGTTTGATTCTTAAGCTCTGACACCTACTAGTGCAATCCTGTTTTTTTTCCCTATAGAATTGCTTCTTAGCTAAGTCTAGGTAGGTTGAAGAAAATCAGACCCATTTCATCTATATTTTAATGAAAGCCCATAAAACCCAGTGATGTTACTATGGCTTTACAAGGCTGACCTTGCTCTCCTAGCCTGTAATGACAAAACATGCTGCATAGGTCGTGATTAGCTTGATGCTCATGTGTCCTACCATAAATTCACATCAGCATCCTTAAAACCAGGATTCTCTGCTGCAGCTGCTCACAGTGTCCCATTGAGAAAGAGTCTTCTTTTCCTGTGCTCAGTGATTTAATGATATTTGAATATAAGTCTAAGTAGGCACTTTGTTCCCATCTCCTCGTGGTAGAAACAGCCGGTTGGACAATGGGCATTTGTGTGTGTATATGCTGGAAGGACCTCTGCAGATGTCACAACACAAGCCTTCCTCAGAGCTCCACACCTTGCTACGCTGGTGTGGAAGGCTCAGAGGGTTGCAAGACAGAGGGATGTTATGTGGGAAAATAGACCTAAAACCTTTTAAAAGAGTTCTGATTGAAGCTCTCCTGTCCATGTTGGGTTATTCATAATGTTAACATGGGCTTTTGTTTGACTTTTACCCACGCTGCACCACACCGTATGTCCATAAACATAAACTTTGTTCTAGATTGGTATTTTGGACCTTGGTTGCAAGATGAGACATCAGTGACAATTTCCTTATCCAAGTTTCACCCAGCATGGGCCCTACAGCCATATTTGATGTCTATTACAGCCTGCCAAATGCATTTTTAAAGGAGGATGAAACTAGTAGCAGTCTTGGAGAAAGCTCTGAAAGCAGAGGAGGCAGGATCAGACCTCAGCCCCATGGCAGATCCTGGAAGCAAGCATCCAAGCAAGCATCTGCAGGGTCATTTGGGTAAAAATTTAGGAACAAACCAGAGAAGGAAGAAACATCATCAGCGCTGGAGTCACAGCTGATACCAAGCTGATGCTGCCTGGAGAAATATTCCATGTAATCTCATGACCAGTGATTGAAATTATTTTGGTAGCTACTACTTGCTGTGAGATGGGTTTTGTCCCAGTCAGGGGAAGAAGCAATGTGTGCCTCTGCCATCATTAGCACGTGCGATCCCACATGATGGAGAACTAATACCTAAGCCTGCACCTAGGGATTTTTTTTTCCACTAGGCTTTAACTGAATACCGCTTTTTAAGTATTTAACATAGCAGACTTAACAGAAGTGACTGTATATTTGTATTTTATTTTTCTGCGCATAGTATATACCGAGTTTAGGACACTAACACTAGCATTCAGGCAGTGTCTTGGGTGGTCTTGGTTATGAACACTGTTGGCTGTGTTGACTGGAAGAGTCACTGGAGAGGTACCTGGTACCTGCACGTGCTCCCTGAGCAGAGGCGGTGAAACAGGCAGACAGATATGTTGTGAACAGGCTTCTCTACCACAGTTCAGCACCCTGGTTATATTTGCCTACATTTTTTCATTCTTGGCAGATGAAGCCTGGTGATTTTTAACTGAAAAGAGTCACTGTGATTCTTACTCCTTTCTGCAACCTGCAGTCCTTCTTCATCCACTAATTCACTGCTCCATCACTAAGGCACAAAAGATTTTTTACCACAGAAACAGTCTTATGCAATGGCTGAGAAGATATTGCCTTTTCCAGTTTAGCATCTTCAATAAATTAACATGGATGAACTATGATATGATGACCATAACTGGTAAAAAGGTCATGTTTGAAGTTTGCCCAGGCCTTCTGCCAAGTTAAAAACTGTTGTCTTGATTTGTATAAAAATAACTGAAATCTTAAGCTATTGCTATTGTTTCTGCAAGCTAATAACCTAGGAGGCAAATGTTTCTGGTAGACACATATTAAAAGAAGAGATAAAGGCTTAGTGAACTGTCATGTATCTAGGCACGACTTTGCTACTGGAAAGAATATGAAAATATATTTTCTTTTATCACTTTCCAAGGACAAAGACAATACTGTGATTCCCTCATTGTTGTATATCAGGTCTTGCACTTTTTCTAGACTACAGCAGCCACTGAGGGCTTTGGAGAAGGGAATTTCATCCACTCAGGAAGAGGTGAAGAAAAAGAAACTGCACAGTTATACAGGGTGAGTATGAGCTCAGCCATCCGCATGAGCAAGGAGCTAAACGAGACAGGGACAGGTTGCTGATGGCCAGGAAGGGTAAGGTGATATCAGAGTGTCGCAAGTGTAGCTGGAGGGTGAGGAAATAGGGTGATCTCTGTAGCTGATCTCTTAATCTCCAGCACCATTTCTGCACTACTGCACTCCAGACCTGAGAAACCCGCTGGAAAATGCTGTGGTGGGCATGAGGTCAGTCAGGACGTTGGCCTGGGCCTCTTCCATCTTCTGCCCACCGCAATGGTGGGGAGAAGAGCAGAAACACTGATAACATGGAGCCCCATCACTGGAGAGGTGACACTACATGGGGGCAGGACTTTCTCCATTTGCAAACTTTGCTCACTGTCTGCTTAGTTCTTTAAAACGTTGTAATTTTTATTTTAAAACATTTTTACCTGCTTTAATAAAGACCTTAGTTTCACACTCCACTGGCAGACAAGTACTCAAGAAAATACGAGAAACAGGCAGGCTGATCCAAACTTTTAATAGATTTCAAAATTGCATAAAGCGGTTGCCAGTTGGCACAGACATGGCAAAGTAACACACCACCACATTTCCTCACCCTACTTTCCTGTGCACCACCGCTCGCCACGCAGAGCTGCAGGCACACAAAGCCCTTGCAATGCCTACCTCTTCTGGATTGCTCCCAGGGATGACAGATGAGCTTTTGAGTTGCCCGTGCCAGACCTGCAAGCTGATGGTGTCCTGAGCCCACGTCGGCAACAGCTCTTTGCATTATCCTTGTAAATGTTGTACCATTTGCCTCCTGCCCTACTACTTTGAAGAACCCCGGGCTTCCTGGCACCTCGTCTGGGTTATAGGCAGTGCCGTTTTGCTTTCCCTTTGCCTGATGCTGGTTGTGCATCCCTTAGGCAGCAACTCGGTGCACAACTGAGCCATCTCCTGCCAGGTGCTCTCATAGCAGGGAATGGCCTCATCAGCCAGGCTAGCAGAGGGAACACTGAACTCTCCTGAAATAACAGCATGTACTCATATTTTTTAAAGGCAAAAAGATGCTTTGATATTCAAATAGACCTGGGCCGTGTAGCACCATGCACATTGCCAAGGCATCCCACAGTGGTATTGACAAAGGCTGTGTCTGTAATAATGAATTAGATGTGCCTAGGAACACTCCCAAGTGCTGAGGCCAACTGGCGTTGAATGCCTTACATCTATGCTAATAAATTGTCTCATCCTCCAAAGCAGAGTTGCTGCACACAAACCACCTACAATGCCATGCCCGGGCATTACCCAGGAAGAGTACTTGCTGCCATGGGCCAGGCATGGGCCAGGTATGTGTCCGACAGTTTGCTAAAACAGATACGTGGAGGCGTGCTGGGCCTGCTTCAGTCTGCTAGAATAGGACCAGCTAGATTTGCCCTGCTGGTCAACTAAACCATTCTCAATGGATTTATTCTTTGGTACTGATGTGTCCACAGAGTTTCTGTAGCACAACCACTGTGTGTATAGGAAAGGAACATTTACAAATTCCATCAGTGGCACTTGGGGACAGTCCTCTCCTCAGGCTGGCTGTCACTGCAGGTGCGTTAGGAAAATCAGCCACTTTGCAGACACAACACCAGTGTGTGAGGTAATCACCTCACACAGTTCCATCACCACTACCTCAAATATTGTGTTCAGTTTTGGGCCCCTCACTACAGGAAAGACATTGAGGTGCTGGAGAGAGTTCAGAGAAGGGCAACAAACCTGGTGAGGGGCCTGGAGCACAAGTCTTATGAGAAGCAGCTGAGGGAACTGGGGCTGTTGAGCCTGGAGAAAAGGAGGCTGAGGGGAGACCTTATCACTGTCTACAACTGCCTGAAAGGAGGTTGTAGTATGGAGGGTGTTGGTCTCTTCTCCCAAGTAACAAGGGATAGGATGAGAGGAAATGGCCTTGAGTTATACCGGGGATGGTTCAGATTGGATATTAGGAAAAATTTCTTCATGGAAAGGGTTGTCAGGCATTGGAACAGGCTGCCCAGGGAAGTGGTGGAGTTACCATCCTTAGAGGTGTTAGATGAGGTTCTTGGGAACACGGTTTAGTGGTGGACTTGACAGTGTTACATTAACGGTTGGACTCAATGATCTTAAGGGTCTTTTCCAATCTAAATGATTCTATGATTCTGTATCAATCATTCACTGTTTGGCATCAGACTGACTTGATGTTTGCTTGTAACGAAGTCACCGCCTGCCAGATCTCACTTGCAGTCTGCCTGGGCTGGTGCTGCCTTCTTTGCACAGCTCCAGGAAGATACTGCTCTGTATGCACAAGGCCTTCAGTCAGTCCTTCCCATCTCAGATCTGCAGAGAAAACAGAGCAGGGGTGACTGCAAAACATGGAATTGCGGAGAGGTTAATAGTGGAAATTCCTCAATCTTAACACCAATCTTCTTTAATATTTCCACTAGCGATTTCAGCACAATAAGTAAGAGCAGTGTTGATGAGATCTGTTAATGCCATGAAGCAGGGTGGTATCATTAAAAGAAAGGAGGCTTGGATATCCTATCTGAATTAGCAGATGAACTTCAGTACTGCAGTAGTAGAGACAGGATGAATTTCAAAAAAATGAAAGACAATATATTTGAAAATAGCAAAACCCATGTCACAACAAAGACCTTATTATTGCCAGCCTGAGAGGAAGGCATGTGTTTGCCAACTGACTGGAGAACGTCTATGAACCACCGTGGGAGGCAATCATATAAAAAGCAGATGAGGTTGCCGGAAGTGTTTGCAGGGATGGGGCCTTATGATGAGCACTGACTGCTGGGCTGGTCACTTCTCATGAGGGTGAGTGAAGCAGAGAGGAGGGCCAGGGGAACGGGCAGTCTCTTTTATGAGAAAAGGCTGGCAGCCCTTGACTTGGTCACCCTAACAATGGGGGAGGGCTAGAGGGGGTGTACACTTGCTGCCTATAATTGTACAATGGAGGTGTAATAGGAACAGCTTGGAGAAAGGACAATGTTGGCATAAGCCAACATTTGCACAATAGATATAAATACAGTTAGGCTGTGAATTAAAAAATGTTCCTCTTTTCTCAACCAGTCCTCTCTGGAGCAGCTATTCAAGCAGAGCAAGGATCACACAAAGGAAGAGATTTTTAGGTGGCGCTTACTAAGTTCAAAAGAAGAACAGCATGACATACTTGCCTGTGAGGGCAGGGAACAGGGCCTAGCAGTCCCCATTTCTGCTGCAGTCCTTTTGTCCTACAATGAAGAAGCAGCAGCCTGTGCTTATGTATGTCCTTGTCCCCAAGACCTGGAGAGCACAGAGCGTGTCCAGAGAAGCTGCAGCCTGCATCAGCTGCCTCCATGTGCTCTCCTGGATGGTCTCTATGTCACAGCCTGCCCCCCGCTGCTCCTGACCTCTAAGGATCTTTTCCGAAGTTTCATGTCCTTCATTTGCATCCATATTTGCATAATTGAGAAGAAAAAATTCAGTCTGCTGCCCTGTAGTAATAAAGTCAGGACTGGCAGTGGCAGAAAGGAACAGCAGTGAAGACAACACATAACCAGACTGCATTATTTTGCCTTGTCAGAAGAGTTAAGAAATAACAGACAAACTGCATTGAGTGTGATGTGCACCTCTGGAGTAGGAACACCAGGATATGACCCCCAAAATGTGACATGCCTGACCTGCATTACAGTAGTACCAGTTTGGACATGAGGGTTGGTTACGGTCAGCAGTAGGGACTGCTGTAGACTGCTTGGCTACTTTGGCTGCAGAGACCACGGGGGATCCTACATGGCAGCTGGAAGGAGACTCTGACAGCAGTTCAGCTCATGCTAACATTGGGTGGAATCACTACAAGAAAATCAAATGGGAAAAACACCTGTCCCAGCGGTCATCTCTCCCCATTAGAAAAAAACCAAATATGTCTGAAGAAATAATTAAGAAGTGTCACATAACCAGCAAAGCCCTGAGGCTTGTCAGTATGAAGTGAAGTATCATTAATTGATACTGTTTGTTAAGGAGAGACTCACTTGTCACTGCTTGCACAGTCCCTTGGATGAAGAAAATCCTTAAAGACAGAATAAAACCATTTGCTGTAGTTGTGAAGGAGTCTCTGAAACAAGTTGCACATATGCTTTCTAGCTCTGCTTGATGCCTGCCAGAGAAAGGCTTTTATCATTCAGTTTTTGGTACTAGTATAGATCTGAAGTGAGCAACCACCACAGTTGGTAGATGGTGCCTGTTCTGGCTGGGAAGGACATGAAGAGCTCCAGCAGCAGAATCAAGGGTGTATTTATTAAAACCCTCTGTAATCGACAGCGACACCAGCCTTTCCAAAGGGCAGTTTCACAGCAGTCCTGCAGAGAAAGAGAGCACTTGGCACTGCCCATGAGCAGAGAGCCGGGGGTGACAGCCCAGCCAGCCGGGCAGCACTGCACTGACAGAGTGCTGTCCCCCTGTGCCCAGCAAGGAGAGCACGGCATGGTCAGTGATGGTGATGGGGTCAGACACAGCCCAGGGATCACCAGGCGTGTCTGTGTTGAGACAGGTCTGGGGCAAGCGAGGAGTCCCCCCTGGTGGGGGGCTGAGCACAGACACACTTCAGCTCAGGGATGAGGCTTGTGCTGCTCAGGGACCCAGGGAAGTCTGCCCTGGCTGTGAGTGCACTCCTGGCACCCATGAAGGGAGCAAAAACAAACATCAAGAATTCGTCTTTCCCACAAATGGTGGTTTGCGTCCTTCGTCTGAGGGAGAAATTCTGGTTTTAGAACATGGAAACAGCTGGGGCAGAAGATTTTGCCAGCACTTTTGGAACTGCCCACCTCAGTTCCTGTCTCCAGGACAGCATTTGCCTGCAGCCCTGGTTTTGTGACAGGAATTGGTAAGGGAGTTGGGAACGAAGCATGAAGTGACATGGGGTGATCACCTTCTGCAATGGGGAGTGCAATGATCCAGAATAATCCCACTCGTCACTGCAAAGAAGTGAGACTTGCTAAGTACTTGCTAATTACTTGCTAAGTACAGAGGAATATAGGATAGAGATTACTTTGGAAAATCATTCATTGCAATCTGGCTGAAAACATGAAGATTTTGAAACAGTGAACTCAGCGGGCAGCCAGCCTTAGTCATAGGTGTCTGTTCTCAAGGGACAAAATGCTACCGAAGCACATCATCCTGCTCTTCACTGTGAGAGGCAGGTCTGATACGGAAGACAGCGATTTTTTTTCATGCGCTCCTGCTTCAACTTCCTCATCTGACAGTCAGACGGGCATCCTGGAGGACTCTACTAACCAGCAATCTTTTACCATTTCAGTAATATACCTGACACCTTTCAAGTGTGCAACCTTGCCGCTTCACTAGCTTAGTTTTGCAAACTGCAGCCTGTCTCAGGTGGTGGTGGGTCTGATCAGTCACTACTTTCTGCTGGAAGAAGGCAATTTTACTTTGAAAACTGCTCCAAACACACAAAAAATGTTATACTAGTGTAAAACTGGAAGTTTTAAAATTTCTATTGGTGGTACACTGGATGGAGGCAATCGGTAATGTAAGTTTTGTTACTGACTTAAAGAAGAGCAGGAGTAGGTTGTTCCTGTGATAAACTTGCATGTGTTTTTTATTAATCTGGAACTCGCTGCTGTCCCTCTTTAGCTGCTAAGATAGTTTCCAGGGCATGTTTTCCCAGAAACTACTCTCCTTGGAACAGCTCTCTCTTTTCCTGCCTGTGAGGGATTTCTTTCTGTTTCCCAGCAGTATAAGCTGGGTCTGAAGGAAGAGTACAGGGAGGAGCAGGATAACTGAGGATATGGGGTCCTAAACCATTTTCTCCATGGCAAGGCTGTTGTAAGCAGTTCCCTCTTCTCCCCTTCAATCTCAGCTCCACCATCCCCTCAGCAGTCACCACAGGTCTGGGTGGACCAGGCGGTCAGATGGACCAGGGAAATTATCAGAGTTAAAAATAACCTTATCCTAGTGAGACCATTTCTGCCACATCAGCTCACACCGTCCTACCTGCCAACATGACCGAGACTGATTTTGCAGTCAGTGCACACCCATGTGTGCCCATCCTGCTGTCACCAGCAGTTGTGTCACCCCCCTCCCTGTTCCCAGCCTGCTGTCACCAGCAGGTACATCCTCATCCGCTCTCCCTGTCCTCAGCCCTGCATCCTCACCTCTTCCCTCCCCTTGCAGCAGGGCAATGACCTGCCCTTCTTTTCCATTCTTACAAAGAGGGATGGGAAGTTGTGGCAAAGGCCATGAGTGAAATGGAGGTTATGCTGATGTTCAGTTTAGACCCTTCAAGTGAGGAAAATTATTGCAGTTTTTCAGCAGTTTAAGATGGAAGGTGAGAGTGAAAAGGTTTTACATTCCCCTTGCTCGCTGACACTCCTATGCTGTGAGTATCGAGAAATCTGGTAAAGAGAAAAAAATCACTTTTTAGGTGAGGCAGTCATTATGCAGAATAACTGGGCCTGTGCAATACATGAGAGATTTCCATCACAGATCTGTTCTAGATAACATGCACGACAGAGTAAAGTGTTTCCCAGATTTGTATTTTGCTGGTTATAGGAAATCAGAGATAACATGTCAGGGCTCAATGTATTCACTTGATCTTCTTGTGTGGATGAGGTCAAGCTACCGTTACTGGTCAGGAGCAATTACTGCTGCAAAGATAAAACTCATTTCCACCTACAGAGCTCTGTGTTGTTGTAAGACTGTGGTTTGGACTTGAATTGAACATAACAATAAGAAACACGCATTGATATGAACTGGTCTTTATAAGCCAAATACAAATTATTACAGCAATCATCAAGGTAACCGAGGGTAGGAAAATATTACAGCTATGAAACTGCATGTTGTAATTACTGGTGTTATCTCAATGTTTTATATTCAAAGTTCTCTGTTCTGGATACTATTAATGAATATTGATTTGGAGAATATATTAAAAAAAAAACCTTCCCAGTATTAAAAGCAGCTTAGCTGTATTTAAACCAAGACGGTTCCTTTTTTTCTGCCTTGGCTGTATCTTTAGACCCCCATCTAACAGCAGCTGTGATTTATTTTTAGCTTTTTTTCTTTGCATATTTAAAAGGGTGTTTCCGTATGGTGTGAAGCATAAGCTACTGTAGCAATTAACTGGCAAAGTGACTGAGCTTTACAGTTCCACATAACTCAGAAATCATTTTCTGCTGTGAATCAAAGACATACACACAAAGTGAATAGTACACCTCTAGTAAATAGGTATACTGTAGATCTTTCTGTTCTAGGGACTCAGTGGAGTATACAAACTGAATTCAAAAGAAGACATCTAGCAGTGATTTTAAATACTTATAACACCAAAATATTATCTGAAGTGCTGTAGGGTTGTCTTTTAAATTCATATTACATAAATTGAATGTTGCAGAAATTAGCAATACCCTGAAAGAAGAACTAGCCTCTATATCTAATGGAGCATAATCCAAAGGCTACATTTGCATCTAAATACAATGATCCATGCAGAAAAAATCTGGCTTTTATTTATAAATTACAACGAGCTTTTATTTTTCTACTCAGAATGGTCTCTTTAAAGAAAAGGAAGTTCTGTTTTTCAAAAGATGATGAAGAACTGGTTTCATATTGTTTGGATAAGGTACGGTGATCTTGCCACTCAGGACATGTTACACATAAAGAGTTATAAAATTATGAGTATATAAATGGTTTTGCTCTGCCATTTTTAACTAGGGAAACAGCTTCCAGTAAATAAGTGATGTGGGTACAGAGCAAACCCTTTTTACACCACATCTTAAATAAGAATTAATTAACAGGTACTCATAAAGAAATAATTGATTTCCAGAACTTCTTTGCTTTTCTGTTTTATTATTCTAAACAAATCTCTGGGGTTTCTGCCCTAAAAGACACAAAAAAGCCTTCACAACTAGAGAGAATCCTGATCTCATATTTGTGCATGTTAGAATTTTAACAACATAAATAATTGTGTTTTTTTCATATGTATGTATATGAAAACTCTCAGACTTCTCCATCCAATACAGTTCACTATCAGAGACAAGGCAGTTAGTTTCTGACCTCAGTGCCCTCATCATCAGGGATGGGGAGGAAGGGCTTTGCATCCCTATTCTGTTCTGCTCGTTTATGCTGGTTTACACGGCAGGCACTTTAAACTAGTTGAGCGTCTTCTCAAGGCAGACTAAGATCAGCCCAGGTCTCCTTCAAGCCTTTCCAAACAGGGCAGCCCTTCATACAGCAAATTAATAAAACAGCAGTGAAACCTGCAGAGATCTGGGCAGACACAGCAACCTGCTGTCTCGCTCGTGGCACTTTCCCACCCTCAGCCATCGCTTCTGCTTGGCCCCTCTCCAGGCTGGGTCAGATGTGCCCAGTGGGGACAAGCTGTACCCAGCCAGAGCTCAGAAAAGGATGGGAAATCCAGCTGCCTGCAGTGCTTGAAAATGAGGAACATGTTTGGGAGACACCTCAGAAAATACGTGTTCTTAAGCAATTGCCCGGTGTCACAGCAAATCTCTGGCATGTGGCTAGACCTTAACTCCTCTTCATCATCTGCAGCCACTCCTTCTTTCCCTGCTCCTTCTGAGTATGTCTGCATTGCAGTCACTGTTCACAGAAACGCTGCCAGACTGGGTTAAGCTCAGTCAACTCCTGCTAACTGCTGCTGTAGCAGCAAAAAGCCCTGTTACAAAATCTGCTTCAGCAGATTTGTGCATGGCTTTGTTTTTTAAACCGTGCGCAGTGCCATTAGTCAGAACTTTTAAAAATGAAGGTCTGTGGTCTGTCAACAGAGCTGAGCACCCAGCAATTCAGAGAATTAGTCATTTATTTAGATGCAGGTATTTGCACAAAAAAGAAAAAAAAAAAAAAGGCGGCCCAATCCAGTATTGTGGATTTCTGTTTTTGAAAAGGTAATAATCATATTTGGTAATTACATTCTGATGATAAAATCTGCCTTTCTGCTTATCTCTGCTCAAATAATTTTTTCTAAACAAAACAAAGCTCACCGATCTTTGTCCTCTCATTACTCCACAGTTTCCAGTATGCACCTTCAAGGATAAAGGCGAATTTGTGCACAGCTCTCTCCAAGGACTCTTTCTCTGTCATTATGTCTCTGTTTATCCCAGACTCTCCAGGGACCTGTTCCCTATTTTACTCCCAGCAATGCTTCTCTGATGGTGGAAGGAACGAGAGAAACTGGGGCGAGGGAATGAGGACTTGCTACCCCAAAGCCAGGACAAGTTTTGATCGAGGTTAGACAGCCCAGGACCAGAGCCTCTGTGCTCTGGCCTCCCTTCCCCCAGCGGAAGGACTCCTACACATTTGTCCAAGTTCTGCAGAGGATCAGGTTCCCACATACTGCTTTACATCTCTGGCAGATTTATTGCGTGCCAAAATTCCTCCCCAACACCACACACTGCTGCAGCTGTGTCACAGGACACACAACACCACCTCTGTTCACAGGGCATCAGTGTCCTGACTCACATGCCTTAACCTTTAATGCATTTGATGTCTTCCCAACATCCACTCATATACAAGACATGAGTATGTTGATCCTACAAGCATCAGTCTTCAGGATGCCACAAGCAGAGGCCTGCTTTTCATTTAGTATTTAGTTTGTTTGAATAGTTTGTCCTCCTCCCATCTCTCTCACTACATGTGGTCTTGAGAGAGATCCTTCTGGGGAGCAACCGCCGTGTGGAACAGCTGAAAAGGGCCACTGCTTTCTTCATCTTCTTGTGAAAACATACAGCATTCAGGGCCAGATGAGGACATGGAGGACGAGGTTACTACCACATCGCAGGATTAGGAGCACAGCATGTGATGTGGGACAGTGGCTGGCAGAAGGACAAGGAAGAGGGGAATTCCAACTCGTTCCCTCGGTGAATCCAAGTCAAGTCCACATGCATATTTGTAGCAAGGTGGACGCTGCATACCAGCTAATTCAAGCATTCATGTCATCAAATAAGGATGGCCTGAGGGACGGTCTTCATAACATGGGTGTCTGGTAGCAATTTGTGTTGCATGGTATAACTCACTACTTCTACTCCTCAATTCAAATGACCAGAGCAGAGAAGACTGGAGTTTTTTGGAGAGCAAAGGGAGTCCAACACCTCTGCTCCTCTACCAGCCAGAGCCTCCCAGACGATGTCTGTGGCACTGGTACTAATGCTGCTGTTGTTATGTACCAATGGGCTTGCTAAGGAAATTAAATCTCTGGACTGTTAAGAAAGCCTTCATTGTTCATTCATAGGTGATTAATTGTTTACATGGCCATCAAATTGCCCTCTGAGGGTTTTGATGGGAAAATAAGTCCTGATGATAAAGTACACTGTCAAAAGTGTCCTCATGTAGTTTTAATTACTTTGGGTGTTAGGCATAAATGTTACTCCAGCAGACAATTATTCCATATATATTTTATTGTGGGTCTAGATGTACACATAAAATTAACTGAATCAAAATGGAATACACTGTTTTGACAGAGAGTTTTGTTAAGGAGTGTGCTTCTATCATTAAAGGAGGGAATATAGCTGAAGTAACTTATGAATGACAGCTGGATCATAGTATTGAATAGAAATGTGTAGAGTGTGCTAGATATTGAAAACAAAAAAAATTTTCTCATCTCTTTGCATATAAGATGGTGGCACTGTCAGGAGCTATTCTTTCATCTTTGCAGGCACAAACTTATTATGTGAGAAATTAATTAATATGTTGTTACACAGTTTCATATGTGGGAGAGTCATATCTTTGCTAATATAACAAGAAAAGCCTGTCTTCTACTGTTTCTATTAATGGCTTAGTCTGGGACGGTGAAAATGGAACCAGTTGTCTGTGAGCTAGGCCCCCCAAAAAAAGAATTTCTAACACAGAGATACCAAAATACACTCCCTGGCAGAGTAGACATGTCCTGCCCATTGAAAATCTTACCAGCCACTAGCTCGTGGCTTCTCCTTGGTGTGGTGTAGGTTGGACCTAAACCTCTGCTGTCTTTGTTGGGTTTGTCATCTTTTAGCCTCAAAGGCAGCACCTTCCAAATCTCATCCTGGACATAAGAGTGACCATGTTGGGCCAGATCAAAGGTCTATCTGACTCAGCTTATTCTCTCCATCAGGGACAAATAGCAAATGCCAAAAGAAGGGCATGAGAGAAGGACGAGCACGTAATGATATTTCTCTGAAAGTCTCTTCCAGTTTCCAGTGTGTTGTGGCTCAGGGACTTCCTTAGCTAGAGGTGGTATTTAATAGCCTATTAAATGCACTCATTGGTAAGTACCTAATATGTAGCATGTACTTAATAGCCCTCAATAGATCATTCTTTCATTAATTTATCCCAGTTGCTTTTTCAACCCATGTACATTTTAGCATCCCACACACCCTGTAGCAAAGCATTTCATAGCTTAAACAGTACCCTGTATGAAAAATATTTCCTTTTGCTAGTTTTGAATTTGCTGCCTGCTAGTTGCATTTGTTGTCTTTTCTTATACTGACACATGGAATGATCATGCCCCATTTACTTTCTCTGTGTCACTCGTGACTCTATAGACTCCATTCTGTTTCCCGACAGTGCGTTCTTTCTTTTCTTTCTTTTCTTTCTTTCTTTCATTCTTTCTTTCTTTCTCTCTCTCTTTCTCTCTTTCTCTCTTTCTTTCTCTCTCTCTTTCTCTCTTTCTTTCTCCCCCTCTTTCTCTCTTTCTTTTTCCTTCTTTCCTTCCTTCCTTCCTTCCTTCCTTCCTTCCTTCCTTCCTTCCTTCCTTCCTTCCTTCCTTCCTTCCTTCCTCTGTACACCTTATTTAGTTCTAATTTATAGGTATTGAGATAGGGAGGCCAGAACTGCATATAGCATTCAGAATGTGGATTAATATTACACATAATAATAATTTCTGATTTGCTCTTTATTTCTTAGTAATTCATAGCATTAGACTTGCTTTTTTGATCACTACTGTGTATTAAGCTGACATTTTTTGAGAATTATTTATTCTGAAATCTCATTCCCGTGTCATTCAACTCATTCATAACCCATCATTGCATATATAGCGTTGTTTTTTCCCATGTTCATCACTTTACATTTACTTACCTTGAATTTCATCTTCCATTTCATTACCAAGCTTATTCACTCTGTATCTATTCAGAGCTGGCCTTTTCCTTTCCTGTATGAATACCTTAGGATCATAACATAACACCCTGCAATTCATCAGTCAGATCAGTTATGAATATCTTGAACAGCACAAGCTCTCACAGAGATCTCTTCAGGGCTCTGTCTCCCTAGAGCAACCTCTCCCTTCTGCAAAAACAATCTCTTTATTCCTACCCTTTGCTTGTTATCTTTAAAGCAGTCATTTATCCAGGTGAGAACCAACCTTTTTTCATCCCATAATAGCTTTGGTTTTAGGAGCTTATGCTGAAAAGCTCTTTCAAATAGCTTTCGAAAGTCTAAGCAGAATATATCAACAGTATGAGTTGTCCAAATGCTTGTTGACTCATTCTTATGCTCTAGTAATTTCTGAAGACATGCCTTGCCTTCTCCAAATAAGCATTTACTCTTCTTAACATATTAAACTTTTTAACGCATCCACTGATTCTGTTCTTTAGAAAAGCTACTACAAATTCATTTTGTTGACCTCTTGTGCAATCTCCTCCATGCGCCCAGCAGTGCCATCAGCATGAATTCCCTATCTGTGATTTTCCTCTGGGTCCCTTGCATGAGCAACAAAATAAAGCTGACATTTAAGCATTGACCTAGAGACCTGGATATCTCACTGAACTGGTGGTCGTTTCTCAGAACAGTGCTTCCAGGTTCACTGCAGATTTGCACAGGAATCTCTGCAAAGGCTGCAGCACCTTCACCTTCCTAGGACTTCTCTACATCTCTAATAGAAACACAGCTTCCTCCACCCCCACCATTGAAGTGATTCTGGCATCCACACTTCCGCTTCCATTCCTGTGAGAAGATTTTGGGACAGCAGCTTAGTTACTCCTGGCTCACTGGATTCTATCCCAAGCCTAAGAAAAGCAAGAATTGGTTTTTGGCTGTTCTCCTTTTATAAGCAAGAGAGGGGTGAGTCCCTGGAAAGGTCCATCCTGTAAGAAAGAGTAGCAGGAGCTGTGGATCGTGTTATTATGTATGCTTGACTTATGTTTGTTTTCATTAATAGATCAAATGCTGTACCCTCTTTGTCTCCATAAATGTAGATTTTTTTATACCCAGAGGGAGATTTAATTTTTTTTCAGTCTTTGAAAAACAACCTTTTCCACATTATATTATAATGGCAGTGTTTAGATTACCATTTCAGGTGAAAAGTGAATCTTCTGCTTGCACTCAGCCAGCTGGTTTGGTTGTCATTCCAGAGTGGTCTTGGAGAATATGAGATGAACTCCTTTCAGATGAAACTAAAACAGAAGACACCTAATGTGCTCCAATCACAAATGGGCGTTCAAACCATAGGCACAGACAAGATCTGAACCAGAAACAACCCCTGAAAGATGCAAACTTCCGGTTCCATTGCATAATCATACCACAAGCCCTGTGAAAATACAGCTTCCTCATATGGTACAGACACTGGGTCTCCAGCACCAACTGCTTTGCTATACAAATCACTCTTACTGACTGACACAACAGCCTGTAGCACATGGAGAAGTCAGCAGCAAATCACTAAAATCTGCCATGCTCAGATGACTGAGGGGAGAAGGAGAAACAGATTAGAAGGAGCCCTCATCTTCAGGGCACTGAGGAAAACCACAAGCACCATGTTCCCCAGTGCAACGTTATCAGCCGTCACCCCCATCTGCCACCACCTCTGGTGAAACTGCCTGTGCAGGCTGCTGCTCTCGCTTCACTCGTTTGTTTGTGGTGGCGCCCACCTGTGTCTCTGCCATGAGAATCCCACCAAAAGCATTAAAAGGAAGGAAGACAGAAGTGACACTGCTACGTCTAACCTAGGGATTCTAGTAACAGAGATCGGAAGATAATACTGCAATTAAATTTGACTGAACCTTTCTCAGAGTGAGGTGTCCTACAAGAACTAGCCCAGCAAACTCAACACTAAGTGTATTTAGAGAGCAATCAGTTACATTTACGTGATGAAATTATAGGTATATTCCTCTTCAGTAATCCATTTTTGGTACTATCACTTTGGATTCTTTTGTACCTAAATTCATAAGAGCAAATCAGAACGTTAAGCCTTTCTTATACAGTTAAGATGTTGATTTGCATATAACCACAGCTATCCAGTTCCCTTGCTATTCATTCTCAATTTTAAATGTTTGTAAAATTGCAACCTGTTTAACTGTGTGTTCAAGTAGCCGCAGCTGTGTAATTCAACTACACAACATGTCAGCAAAGGGTGTCTTTAAAATAGTCAAGTAAATTTTTAAAATGCACGCATCTTCTTTCAAGTCTTTGCCGTTCTTCTCTGAAATCCCGTGTAACAAAACCCTAGCTGAAAGAATCCTCAGTGGTTTAAGTAAAACCACCTTGATTTGCACCAGCTGTGCAGCTGCGCTGTCAGCACCAATCCTGAACTGGTCCCAGCCACCTACATATTACACATGCAACCGTGTGCTGCCAGAAAACATGTGACAATTGGCATGGCAATGCGGGTTCCTCATACCCAATGCAAGTCTGCAGCGGCTGCTCAGAATTTATCCAAGGCAGATGAGGTTTAGCAAAGGTGAATTGCCCCTGATGCCGTGTAGGGGCTTACGTTTGCAGACAGTAATCTGATGAAACTGTTAAGAAACAGGAAGCTCTGGTGAGCAGGCAGCTGTTACTGTTAAAAAGACTTTTTAAAAACACAGTCAAGGTAAAATCAGCTAGTTTCCCTTCCTGGTGACGAAAGATAAACCGTAGGTGTTTGTGGTCACCGGAGCGTTTGCTAACTGGGAAGAAATGGGGAGAAAATCTCATATGTGAAATAGACTTTCTTAAGGAATTGCTGCTTTATGCAGATACACATTGTTTCCTGCTTGATACCTGTTATAGAGACGGATGAAAGAGCAATAGCAACAACCTTTACAAATATTTTGCCACACATTCAGAGCTCCGTAAGAAGACTCCTATATTCTAACTCAAAGCCAGTAATGCTATGTAACTGGTTGGATGCTTCTCCCAGGTGCTGCATCCACCAGCTGACGATGTGACTGTACATGTAAAATGCCTCTCATAACACAAAAAAAACCCTTTGTCTGATACTATTCATTCTGGTAACCATTCCCAGTCAACCAGACAGGTGTCAATCAAACTAATGCCTCTCAACACAGAGCCAATCGGTCTATGGTTGCAGAGTTTGAGCCAATTTAATTTATTAGAGTTGAAAAGAACCTTTGCCTCTGTGACAATGGGTGAGCCGGTTTGTAATGATTCTCATTTAATTGATGAATGTAGACTTGGCACTTGACAATTAACCAGATGCATTAAGACACTAGGGGTGAAATCCCGAGAGGATTTCACAAGCATCTACATGCTTCTAAGGTTTACTTTCCTATGGTAAGTTCATCTGCAGCCTTTCTCAGTTGGTCAAAGCTGGAACTGTTCAGCTGTGTCTCACAGAAGCTAACACCCTACACTCAGAGAAATAATCTTGCCGTGCAGAAGGACCCAAGTCCCATCTCTGCTTTCAGTGTGAGACTCGCTGTGCTCAAAATGTACAGCCTAATTGCAATTCTGTAATCCTATGCAGTCCTATGCGACACAGACCTTTTGCCATTTATGCACCTATGCACAAGTGAGGAACATTTAAGTATGCATTAGCCACAAAAAGCCTACAATAAATTAATTATTTTATACAAGGCTGTTCTGAAGGACCCGTGTTACACTCTGGAAACACTTTTTTTTCCTACATGTTTTCCCAGCACTGAAACTTAACTTATTTCTATATTTTGTCCTTTATGGTTGCCTGATTTACCAGCCCGCTTTGATTGCTTTTCAGCGTTAATTAATACACATTTTCAACCCTTGTAATCACATATTGCTCAAGGGTGGTTATTCTAGAGTCACAGATTTTAAGTCCAGGCTGCATCATCGCAGGCTTCAGTGTTAACTCCCCACAATATTACCCTTTACCCCAGGAGTGCAGAGCTGAACACCTCTCTGCTGACTGAATGAGGGCATTTTTTAAAGAAGGAAATCTAATCCTGATCTAAAGATTTAACTTGAGGGAGAAATTAACCACATCCTGTCATAAGCTGTTTCACTGGTCAAGACCTACATTTTATTTTTAGCTCGAACTTACCCAGCTACAGTTTCCATCCACTGAATCTTTTTTAGGACTTTGTTTTCTGATCCATGTCATTTATAGTCTGTGACAGATCACTTCAGAATCTCCTCATTTACAAGCTAATTAGATTTTTTAAAAATATATATTTATGTATCTTTCACCAAAAGAAAAGCCCTGGAGAGCAGCTTGTTCTTGCCTCTGCCTCTCAGCAGAGTCTCCTGCAGAGAAGCTGCTCCTCACCAGAAGCCTCCTCCTCATCAGGACAAAACCTTTTGAGGCCATCAAGCCATCACTGCCCACTCTGCTGATTGCCCCAACAGCACCAGACACACTGCTGGTTGCTGCAGCTGCCATTTTTCTGCAGCATCTCTGACATGTAGCCTTCAAAGTCTGGATATTAATCAAGTAGTGGGTCTGTCACTGCCATGTTTCTTCATGTCCATCTCCTGCTTCTTCAAGCCCCCATCAGTCCTCTGAAGCCACGTGTCCCACCAGGAGCTCATCTTCACCCACCATGTACAAGGCCAGCTGAATTCTTTGCACAGTATCTGATCTCCTCCCATCAGTCTCCATCTTAGGCAACCTATACTTATTAGGATGGTTTTATTTTTATCTATTGACACATAATTTCTCTTTTTTTTTTCCCCTCACATTAATCCAAGCATTTATAACTCAATGGGAACTGTTCTGAGAGGGCCTCCATACAATATGTGTAAGCTTGGTTACTGTGTTTGTCCCTGCTCTGTGCCCTGGTGTCTACCCTGTCCAAAAGGGGTTTAGTTTTGTTTTAAAAATGAGTTTAAATGTTACGTTATGTAATGTGATGTTTACATTCATTCTGACATACTTCAGATTTGCTTTCCCTCCTTCCCTCCTTTTCTGTACCCATCTCCCTGCCTGCAGCCTACGCTTTCTGCCTGCATCTATAAAGAGATTTCAGAATCTCAAAAATACATATTTAAAAGCAACAAACCAAGGCTGAAATGAGATACAGCAAGGAATAACCGCTCTAGGGAAACTCGAGAACTTAGAATACACCAGGGCTTTCCTGCATGGTTTTAACAACGACTTTGTGCAGCTGCATAGACCTAAGTATATACATTTCATTGGCTGAGCCATCACTAAAAGAGGTCTGTCTTTTATCTGAATACAGCTAATTGCAGATTTACTTTGTGAAGAGGAATTACACATATAAATTAATTTAAACTAAGTTTTATTACATGTTCTCTGTTTCCACGAAATTTTATTCTCCCATCCTAAGACTTTACAGGCTACATCTGGATTTAGATGCCTCTGTCCAAACAAACTCAACAGATTTTGCCCCATGGTATTTAATGAAAAAGAAAATGTCATGAGGCCTTTCCCTTTAGAAAAAAATGGTTGAGAAAAGATTAGTGAAGATATATTTATGTTCAGACTGTCCCCTGCAGCGAGGTCAGGGGGTATATTCATATACATCAGGATTAACTCAGTTTCCACTGTAGCACTGCAGTTCTCTTCAAAATGTATAGCCACTGACCTACTTTTCAGGTGGCTTGGTGAAAGTCACGCCAAATCCTTCTGGTGTTTCAGCACAATAAAACTGAAATGTTTTACTGGGATATAGCATCTTCCTGAGATGGCAAATAATACAAAATGGAGTTTGGAACCCTAATGTTGGGTAACAATGGCAGGTTTCACAACGAGCACATGTGTGGAGCAAACTGGAATGCCCTATGGGCAGTCTCTGCGTCCCTAGGGATGTTATAATGTCTGATAACCTTCTTCTTCTGCTCTTCACCATTTTGTAAGAAAGTTACTTGAAGACTCTGGGTTCCCCCTTCCTTCCCTCACCCCCCTCCCCTTTTTTTTTATATTTCTTCGTGCGAAATAGCATCTTCACTAAAACCAGGCTTATGTGTCTGTAGTATTGCACCAGCTACGTTCTGCACAGCACAGTCTACCTCAGCCGAATATATTAATTCTTGAGGTTAAAGTAACACCAGCTTTGTCCATAGCCCTTGCTCCCTGCTAAGGCAGTTTCTTGGGGAGGTAGGGTTGGAATATTTACCAGCCCCAAAGGGAGGTGGTGAAAGCCCAGAACAGGCACTTTCAGCACCTTCTGCATTCACGCTCCTCGAGCTGTGCACACGGTAGACGAGACCCGTCAAACGAGGTGGTATAGAGCACCAGTGCTGGAGACGTGGCACCAGGTCTATACACATGGACTTCTCACCCTAAAACAAAGACAAAAGAATCCCTGACTCCGATGCCAGCAGACAGAGATGTGTGAGCTTATACAGAGCAAATCCTTAATCATTCTCTCAAACACAAGACTTCTCATAAATTAAACCCAACCAGATTAGTATCTTAAGCTCTTTAAGGGTTTGTTCCTGATTTTATAATATCACCCTCAGTGAAAAGTGGAGCTACATTGTCTGTAGTTGTGCTGGGAACTCATGAAGTATGTTATTTTACAGGAGAAGCTTGGGCAGACATTGTAACTGCTGTATCACTGCCACTATAATGGTAAAATAATACCCTGCATCCCTTCAGTCCTTTTGAGGATTTGGTGAGGTTATAAGAGAACATGTTTCTGCTTCCCTGCACCAGCTGTACAGGGGCTGCCCCAGAAAAGAGGGCATGAACATAACACCCAGGCAGTTCAGAACCCACATTGATTTGTCTTGCCCAGTAATTACATTAATATCTCTGTGGAGGGTTACACAGTATAGCCAGTGGGAAGGGAAGAAAAAGGACCTGGTGAAGGAAAAAGGGACACAGTCAGCAAATTAGATGTTACAGTGTGGCTTGAAGGACACCTAGGAAACCGCATATTGTTTCTTCATCAGCTGTATCAGATCTAGTCACCAGTTCAAGGAATTGAGAACAATACTTAAAGCAATATGCATTTTTATGAATAATGCCGGGTGATAATTGATATAAATGTTATGATAAGTCAGAAAGTGGTGGCACCAGCACAGCACTGGATGAGGGAACTGTGTGTTTTGGCACTGCTGTGGCTTGCTGAGGCCAGGACAGCTCTGTCTGTGTGTCCCCATTGCTGTGGTCGGGACCACTGATGATGTGAAGGAGGGAAGGGGTCCTGCCCCTGACCCACTCTCCCCCATCACTCCCAGGCTAACACTGCGTGGGAATTCATCTGCAGGCACAGGAGAGGTGTTAGGCAGACAAGACAGAGGGAGGCAAATATGACAGATGCCAACCATATCACCTGTTTTTCTGAGTTTTTATCAATTTTCCTTCTAGTACCGTACTATATAAGTTAGAGACATCACCTTGTATGGGGGTGGAAACATCTACCTGACACCCTACAGAAGTATACCAGAGGATAACTCACCATGGAGTGTGCAAGGTTGCAAAGGCAGGAGTGGGCTATGCAGCCTATGGTTCATAAGACCTGGAAAAAAGCAGTGTCTGAAGATGTCAAAAAAACAATTTGCATCCCAGGATTGTCCCAGCCAACATAGGACAACTAACACCCCCCTTCTAACAGGTCCCTTGAAAGCAACCTAATGCCTCCAACCAACATATTAACTAGGTTTATTTTCTTTTGTACGTGCCTTGTTACCAAAAAAAAAAAACAACAAGTAGCAGACATTTTTGAGAGGGAATGTTGCATAGTGATATAGGGTGGTATTTGCCAGAAGTTTAAAGAGACTCCAGAAAATTGAGGATTAAATGTCTTTCCCAACATTAACACTGTACTAAATCAAAAGCTTTACTCTCTCTGAATTTGAAATAGATTTAGCTATATTACTGAGCAGATAGCCTTTGAAACCAAAGGCCTTTCTATCAAAAAGGAAATAGTTCCTGAGTTTGCCTAAGGCATGTTTCCTTCCACAAGATTTGAAAAGGTGGGAAAAGAAAGTGGAAAAATCTTTCATCTAACTTATTTTAAAACACATATACTACATTTTTGCATTTCAAATAATGACTTGTTTAAATTTTATTCTGTCTATAATTTTTCTCTATGTGATGGATTTTGTTTGCTTCTCATTTTAAATACATCTCTGTCTTGGGACAACTGAAGTGTGCATTTAGCTCAAAATTAATTTCTGCTGTTTTAATTAATCATGATGCCTGTATTAAAAATGAACTTCAAGGTTATTTTTAAAATCCTTTTTTCCCATTTGTGAGATACCAACGGGGAGGTGAGATATACATAGCCATAAAAATCATTCTTGAGATTCCAAATATATTTATTCATTTTTTCAGGTCTTCCAGGCTTCTTTTCTCATTGCCTGACAACTCAAAGCCGCTCAGAGAAGGCTGAAAGAACTATTACAGAAGTAAAAGGCAGAAGTCTGTGTGGGAGCTGGACTCCTTGGTGTCACAGCTGGGCACTAGGCCTGGCTTGGCTCAGCTCAGCTCAGCTCCTGGGGGCTTCTGCTGCTTTCAGAGGAGCCGATGTCCCCCTGGTCATCCCCCCACCTGCAGCCCCTGTGATGGTGGGTCCTGTCAGACAGACAGCCACCAACCTGGACAGACAGCCACCAGCCTGACCCCACGCACTGCGATCAGCGTGCCATGGAACCCTGAACCTTTGATTTGACCTCCGGCTTCCTGGTGAGCGAGCTGGGAAAGGTCAACCACTTCAGGCTGTAATCCTTCAAAGCTCTTCCTGAATGCAGCCAGCTGTGAAAAGAAGTCATACACTGGTGAAGCATTTGTCATTCAAATTGAGCATTCACCCAACTCCTTCCACCCCCCAGGACCCGAGCCCTCTCCATGACCATGAACCGGGGAGACAGACCCTGTACTTTCCCATTTGGGGTGACAATGGACTGCAGTGCCTCATCCACTAATTTCTGATCTCAGAGCAGGACAATTTTCACCTTCAGAAATGCAGTTCACCTCCTGCACCACCACAGCTCCTGCTCTGGAGCACTACTTCAGCCCTTCTCCTTCCTAATCTCTGTATTCTGCTGTCTTTGTGAGTAATAATTAATCACTCTTAGCCTAAAGGCAAAGAAATTTTTCTAGCCTTCACAAAAATCAACCTTTTACCTCAGCATGTGAAAAAGTGGCAATGGTACTGATTTTCCTTTCAATTCTTTGTCTCTTTTTTTGGCAAAAAGCTACTTTTTAGCATTAGTGGCCACAATATGTTCAGGTTCATTGCACTTGGCAGGTGGGCTAGCAATTGAAATGAGCATTAGTGAATTCAGAAAATCTTTTTTACTCAGTTTCTCAGGCAGGTTTTGATTTGCTTCCAAACACTTGCTCTGCAGTCAGGCTAAATGTTAGTAATGGACTCCTCTGTGGTAATGGCTTGGATTTCTTGATGGGGTTTTTCAGTGTGTTTTTAAGGACCACTTCAGCCTCTTTACACATGATGCAGCAGCATCTCTGTTCATATTCAGCAATGGGAAATTGGTCCTTTATTCCCCAAAGCCAGCAACATGTCCCAAATTTTGCTGCAGCAAACTGAAATCGCTTAGTTATCACATTTTTAATACAAAGAGTGGGAGCTCAGATAGACTAAGTAATTTGTAGATTCAAGCATGATTCTTGTGACTGTCAATAGAAGCCAGTTTGCCATCCTAGTAATTACATGCAGATGAGTTTGGGTCAAACTCACTATATTGTTTCTCCAAGCAAATGAACACTATGATCCTACATGTTCTTGAGCGACAGTTTAAAAATATTGATGGAGGATTATACCACAGCAGTCTTAAAGATTGTATTAAAGATAGTTATGAAAAAAAAAAATTCAAAACAGTTTGTAACTGCGATTGTAGATTGTCATTATTTTTAATACTAGCAACCAGTCTTCTGACTGAATAATTCATACGCAATTTCTAATACTTGTGAAAAAAAAATATTTTGATGTGATTTCTTGAACCAAAATATTTTCTCAATCAGTTACGGTCATTAGTTTTAATTTATTATTTTCGTTCTCTTTCCCAGCCGTCATCTACAATCAATGCTGCAGATGAATCATTAGTACCACTTCTGCAGTTTCTTATCAGGATGCTGAAAGTCTGATGGATGAAAGTCAGCTTAAAGGTGCAAGTGTTTTCCTTCGTCTCACCCAGGCCATTCCTAAAGCTAAAAACAAGTTTAAAATAACCATATATTTCCAGTAACGAGTCACGATACAAAAAACAACCAAGTGCTCCTGAATAGCAATGCTGCAGCACTGTCAGCTAAAATGCTACCATGGACACCTGCTCAGTCCCTCTAAAAATAAATTGCTGGATTGTGTCACCAGAATTGATGAGCCTAAAAAATCTACTGTCTCATGACAATAGGATTCTGGGGTGGAAAGCTGTGTGTGGAAAAGCTCCAGGCAGATGCACTGCAGGCCCCGCTCTGCTCTCCAGTAGCTGTGCTGCTGAGGAGCCATCGCAGCCGAGACCAGGGCTCCAGGGCTGGCAAATCAGCCTGAAGCCACAGCCGGGCCCCTAGAGCCCACCCCGCCATTGGGAAAACCAGTCACTTGCTAAGGGTCCTGGCGCTGCAGGTACAGCAGCTCCTTTGGTCTTCTCTCTTTCCTCCTTGACAAGAAGCATGGAAGTGGGCTTCCCCAGCGGTGGCGTCAGAAGGAATTACTTTCTCCATTTAATAATTTTCCCTCCTTTGGGGAAAACCTAGGCCCAACGTTTTTCTCAGAAGATAGCATACTTGCCTGCAAGGCCTTAGCATTAACCAGGAAGCAGAACTAACAATGGCTGTCTCAGATATATTTGCCACGGTAGGAGCCATTTCTTTGACAGGACTATTTTACGCACCTCAACCATAATGCGATTTGTCATTGATTTCAGAGATGCGGCATGTAGCCGCCCAGGCTTTCACAGGATTTTTTTGGCCTGTAAGAAAGTTCTATTAGATTATTTAATCTGTCCCTTTGCCAGTGGCAGTTTTTTACTGACGTGTTCCTTGAATGGAAACAATGCTTTCCTACCAGCTCCCCCAGCTCCATTAAAGTCCCCTTCCAATCCCTAATGGCTTCATTTCCAGAGGTGATGGTGCCCTCAGGTCCTTTTGCTCCTTAAAGAAGTAGGACTGCTCAGACCTTTTGAAAATCAGGCCAACAATGTACTTATAGAGCGGTAATAGTAATCTCTGTGGGCAGCTCAGGGCCATTCTGTAATACGCTCTGTTAAGTGAGGACAAAGTCCACACTAGATGGAGGGAGTGGATGAGAGGCTAGGAGTGAGGCAGGACCCGCGTGAAGAAAGAAAAACACATCAGCCTATTCAACTTTATTTATTTTCAGTGTGCAGGGAGAGGGAGCTCAGCAAGCATGAGCCTCTCCCCTGTTGCCAGGCAGACAGAGCACATTAAATCACACCAAGTGGCATGGGTGAGGGACACTCTAAGGGCTCCTGTATGCCTAAGGTACATCTCTGCCTTAGTCACCCACAGGCAATTTACACTCGCGTAAAGTAGCATTCTCTTTATAATAGGTTTGCTTATACCATACACAAACGATAATTAGGGGATATACCTCCTACATATCTTCAAAAGATACTTCAGTTTCCCCAAATCGCAGAACCCTGCAGTCTGACAACTCAGATTTTTCCCCAATTACTTACGAAAAATTCTTTAATGAGTATTTCTACATGAATAAGAGATGTGGAACTACAACCATGCTATATATTATATAAAATAGGAATTAATTTAGGGATTGCAGCAAACTGCAGAGCGGCCTGCCACGTGTTAACTTGACCTGTAAAGCTGCATCTATGAGCACCTGAGCATATCCAATGGCTTGCTCTTGCCATAAGGGGGAAGTCTTGTTCCTTCTCCTCCTTTCTTCTCTAACCCAGACCCCTGCCCAGCCGAAGACCCTGCCTCCTCACTTGTGGTCGTTCTGGACCTTATTTGACTTGCCTGTGAGCTGATTCAACTCACTGACCCAGCAGAAAACTAGGCAGCTGTTTCTGGGTCACGTTTCCGGCTGGTTAGTGAACAGCACTGGTAAGTGAAGGGTTTCATTTATTCACAACTAGCATAGCTCATAAAAGACAAATAATGGGATTGCACAGCTGGGAAGAGGACCTCCTCATTTTTGGTGGAGGTGGACTGCTGGCTTAGTGCATACCATCCTACGAAACCGAGACCTCAGGTGTCCGAATTTGAGCACCTAAATCCATTCTAGACATCTGCAAATGCAGTTTAGTGAAACCACCTGCTTTGCACAGGCACAGCTGAGGCCAGTGCTGTGCATCTGGAGTGTTACACCTCCAGCAGCTCCTACAAGCCTCTCTGGGCCCCTGCTTGCCCCCGCCGCTCCTTCCCACACTGCCCAGCTGGGTGGCCGGGGTATTAGTGTGCCTTCACTGGGAGCTGGGCTGGGAACTGATCCAGCTGAAAAATAACCTCTTTATCCAGTTCACTCACAAAGAGTTGCACCAGTACGATGAGGCAGCGCAGGGGCCAAACAACGGACAGAGTCGGGCTATTCTAGCCCAGGTTAGAGCGAAGGTTGTGCCTGTCCAGCTGCACCTTGCTGCTGCTCTCCCAAAACGTTACAAGTCAAGGGATGTCACTTCCAGCAGCTCGTATGCCTTTCGCTTCAGCTTTTACGGTGTTAGCCTGCTGCCCAGCACTGCTAGTGACTACCAACAACAGATGTTTGGACAAAAGGTTAAATCAGGTGCTGGATTTTTCCTGGTTCTTAAACAGGAAAAAAAAAAAAGGCAATGGAAGTGCCTGAGATGGAGCCTGGGTTGCTACTATGCATGTACATTATTCTCACGTTATTTACATATGATTATAACCATGACGTTGCATAACGTGGGCCTGCAAGGTTTCAGCTGTCCTTTCTCTCCTGGGCCCTCATGTTATTTTTTCCATTCCTTTGTTGCATTTTGGCTCGTGCTAAACCGTAAGACCCTTGTGGCAGGGACCACGTCACTTATGTATCAGCGCAATGCCTCAGATAATGGAGCTCTAGCAGCGATGGGGGCCTTTGGGAGTGCCTGTCACAGAAATGACAGGAGGGAATAGTTTCACTCTCGTGGAGTGCAGAATTAATCATGTCTAAGAGTGCTTGATTTTTGCCAGCTTTTGAAAGACTTCATCTTTGCCTCTTGCCTACCCAGTTCCTCTCCCTCCACCTCTGCTGGCTGTCCATCGCCTTCACATCCCCCCACCTACCCCTCCATTTTGACTCCATGGCTGATCTTTCCCTTTTGTCAAGAGATTGCAGGCTGCCTCCTCCCTTCATTCTCTGCGTCTCTCCTTTCCTTCGTGATCTTTGCCTGTGTGCTGAATAGGGCTGCAAGTAAAGGTTAGTTAATGAGCAAACCCCACTTGCCTAGATTTAAAAAAGAAGCATATAATAATTGTTTTCTTCCTAAATACAGAGGAAGATAAATTAAACCAAATGGTATTTGGAGCTGGACGGCAAAGGGGAGAGAGGAGGTGGGAGAGAAGAAAGGAAGAGGCAAAAGAGAGCCGCCCCTCTCCTTTAGAACTGTCTTTGGCTTTGTTTACATTTGAACAGACAGGAGTATAGGTTAAGATGAGAATGTAAATTGTTATGGTAATACCCTTTTTACACTACTACATGTAGTGGCTCTTGTTCAAAACCAAGTATATGGTTTTGGCTTAGCTTATTTAGATTTTTTCAACTAATCAAATCCAAATAAACTAAGTATCTGGAGGACTAGGAATGTCTACTGAAGGTTTAAAGAGATAGAAAGTTCCTAAGGGTTTCAGTGCACTGGGATGCTGTGTGCATCCCTTGTGAAGACTCAAGGAAAACAGCATGTTGCTGATGACACCAAACTGTGCCAAAAGATATAGCTGAAGGGGAGTAACTGTTAGAACATTAGTTCCCAGTCTTTTTGGACCTACACACTATCGTTAGGATCCAAAATTTCCTACTAGTCAGAATGTGATTTCATACTGTAAACATTATAGACACACAAAATGGCTGTGATACCTTACCAGGACTTTATAGGACATCTATGATCCTTGAGCAGAGCTGGAGAACCACTGGTCTAGAATGAGGGAGGACAGAGGTAGAACAAAAGTACTCCATGTATGCAAATCTTTGTCGACTGCAATGACAAGAAACCAACACAATTGGAGGGGAAAGAGTTAAAGCCATTCAGTTGGGTTCATTGTAGAGTCACCATGTGGGATATGGATGCAGATGTAAAGGGGTTTCACAAAGCCTGCTTGTTACTAATGGTGGGATTTGATGGGAACTCTCTGCAAGGACAGGCAGAGGAAACCAGAGAATGAACTCTGAGAAGAAAAAACATCATTAGGTCCGCTACAATGTGCCAGTACAGCGGCACATTTGCAACAAAGAAAAGCAACACCAGATTGGCAAACTGACAATCATCAGCTGGATATTACAAGAGCTGGCAGGCTACATCATAGAATAATATGCATTTTGTTGCAGGGGCCATGTGGACAAACTGAGATGGGTTGGACTCTGCTAGACATGGACTATGTTGCCCAGCAAGGACAGAAGTTGTTGGACAAAGAGCTTAAAGAAGGCTCAGAAGAAAAACAAAGCAAATACATCAACAGAAAAACCCAACAGCTGGCAATATTGAAAGACAATGTGAAGAAAGGATCAGCTCTGAGGATTCATTGGATGGTTGTACATGGAGATAATAAACTGAGCTATAATCTTGCCAAAGGTTAGGTGATGATGAAATGCTGTATTTGCATTATTTAAAAGCAAACGAGCAAACGAAACCTCAACATTTTCCTGCATAGTCAAATTATTACTTGTTAAGCATGTAATGCAGATTCTGGCTCAAGCCTTGAGCCAGCCATGTCTGCGACATCTGTGGTGAAGCAGAATGGAACCTGGGGTTTGAACTTGTTCTCAGGAAGTAAGAAACTCACTGGGTGTTAGGTCAGTCCTTACATCTGGGTGGAAACTTATAGCAATTGTGCAATTTCCCTAAAAAATCCCCAGAGATCTAAGTTAGGCATTTTGCCTTTGCAGCCTTTCCTGCCTTTGCTCTTACAGTGCTTTTCACTCAAAGTCCTTGCGCTTCCCTACATGATGTAAAACATGGTTATTTCTTTCAACTAAAAGACCCCGGTAAAACATCAAAAAGCCACCAGTAACTATGCGGAGGTCCCTTTTGTCATAACACCCGTCTTCATTAGTCATGGTCACTTAACGGAAGGAAAAAAAATAATAGGACTCCGGGATTCATCCTTTTTTCCTCTTTTTCCAGGCTGGCCACCGGAGCACCCTCCAGCCGAGCCGCCTGGAGACGGGGCGCCCACGGCAGCAACCTGGGGTGGCGCCTCCAGCAGCCGCTGCAGCCTTGGCCGCCGACCCCGGCCCTCCGCCCGCTGCCGGCGGGCCGCCTGCATCCCCCGCTGCCCGGGGGCGGGCGAGGGGGACATGCGCACTACTGCGCGCCCGCGCCGCGCTCCGCGGTCGCGCTCCGACCCTCTCCGCCTCCTCCCCTCGGCCCTCCTGCCGGGAGGAGGAGGAGGAGGGAGAGAGGGAGGAGGAAGAGGAGGAGGGGAAAGAGAGAGAGACGCGCCGCAACTTGCTGCCGCTCTTCCCTCCCCTCGCCGCGCTGCTGCCCGGCCCCTGCGGGCAGCGCTCCGCGGGAGGCGGCATCCCCGGGCGCGTCTCTCCGCGGAGCCGGCGCCTCTCGGTGAGTTGGGGGCGGTGCGCGAAGTTGCTGTGTCTGTGGATTTGGTGGGGTTACTGTCGCTGAGGGCGCGGGTTGCTGCGCGGCTGCGGGAGGCTGGTGGCGGGGCCGCCGCAGGGCTGGGGGGCGCGGCGGGCACCGCAGGGCTGTCCCTGTCCGGCTGCGGTCCGTACTGCGGGCGCGGCGGCCATTGGGTTATTTGGCGGGGTGATTTGGGCAGGAGCCGTCACAGGTGCAGGGCACGGCCCGAGCGGGCAGGATCCGGCCCCCGCCGGGGTTATTGTGCGGCTTCTGGGGCGCAGCGCGCCAGCCGGCATCCCGCGGCGGCGGGGTCCTCTGCGCCTCCGGCTGCTGCCCCTCAACTCTGTTTTCATTGAAATCCCGTTACATAGTGACAGACTCCAGTTTGTTTCACAGTGGCATCTGCTCTTGGTCTTGGAAACTCTTTTAAGAGGAAGGGAGCACCAGGGGAGGGCAGGGGCTGGTTTTCAAAGCGTTGCGAAGAGAGCTGCAAGCACAAGTTAGTCCTAACGCATCGTTTGCCGTGTGTGCTGCTTGGAGCGTTTATTTCCCTTAGTGCTTCTGAGAGGGGAAAGAAAAAAACTGGCAAACGGTCATACTAGAAAGTTGTGGAGGTTGAATGTTGCACACGCTAATGGACCCAATTATCCAAATAAACAAACATAGTGATTTATAGGTGTCTGAACTGTAATGCTTTGAACGATAGAGCTCTTTAACCTTTCTTTCTAATCTATCCCTCAGAGATTTGGTTTTAAGGAGAGTAATATATCATCTGTGGTGCTGAATACTTGAGTTGATTACATTTTTAAAAGGAATGGCCTTTGAAGTAATACTGAGCCACTAAGCAACAAATGCAGAAAAAGAGAAACAGAGAAAGAGCAAAGGTGAAATTTTGGCAGCAAATATTTCCCTCTTCCTATGAGCTGATTAACTTTTATCCTGAGTTCTTATTTTATTAAATTAAGCTTTAAAAAAATAAGTACACTGTGTGAAACCAGAAGCAAATCCTCTGTAGTCCTGTTGAAGTCTGTCTGCGTTGCAGTTAGATGATGATCAGAGCAGTGTCTGTTAAGAGAATTTGCAGAAGCACGCACTACTAAAGATAACCAGTAGGTAAACGGAAGTACCCTGTTATAGTATTTGTTTCTCTTAGAGAACACCGAAGCTGAAATTTCAAATTCCAGTGTTTCTTATTTTACACCTTTTAAAATTTTGCCCTGATAAATTTATGTATGTGCCAGGTGTGCAGCTTCATTATAGCAAAAGTGCTGTCCTGTACTGGAAAAGTTATTAATTCAGGTGTTAGCTTGTTTAACAGTGGCCAAATTCTGCAGCCTGTGGAGCATCTCCTGTAAGGGGTGAGTGTCTTTTGCCCTCATTGAAAAAACCTCTGAGTACAGTATGCACAACATCTCGCAGACCTGAAGTGCAAGAGTATTTTTATCCTTAACCAGTATTTCAACACAGGGTTTTATTAACATAAAATCAAGATTCAGGTCAGCAATGAGGATCTGCAACTTTCAGCTGGGAAGCTGATCTGAAGGCAACACATTGCTCCTGCGAGTAAAGGTTGTGGGATATGACAGCAAGCTCACCTATCTTTTGTTCAGTTTCTTTTATTAAATGTTGTTTAATGAGGAAAAGAAACAGGTAATCCATTGCATTTTAAGCCACCATGTGTGTAATAAGCCTCACCGCCAGGCACTTGAAAGTGAATATGGCTTTTGATCATGTATTGTATACAGATGACTGCTACCAGATAACTTAAGCTCTAAATTTATCGTACTGTTGAAGTTATATTGATCGGAAAGTGGCAGCTGGATTTCAAGTTCTAAATAAGAAATGCTCAGTAATCTAGAGCTAATTTATATTGTAAGAAGCACTGTTCTGAGGAATTCACAAGAAATGCAATTGAGTTTTCTTTAGTGGTTGTGCAGTGGCATTTAGTTAAGGAACACTCTTTCCTGGGGCAGTGCAGACTTCATTGACACACAAAGGAGTTAAATCTGTTTATGAGCTCATTGGTGCTGATGGTAAAGTGCTGTAGAGTTCAATGGCTGGAACAGGACAGTCTTTTTCCTTCCAGTAAGGATGGGGATGGAGAATGGAGGGGCTTTTTCAAAGTACTTCTAACGCCATATTATTTGTAACTGCAAAATGTAATGAAACAGTAAGATTAATAGACCAAGAAGGCTTGAAAACATTGTTTAACACTTAATTGAAACAATAAATCATTCAAATAACATTGTCCAGGCTCTTATAGCAATGCCTCTGCTTCCAGGTGTTGAGAACAGAGCAGGTTTTGGGTGGGGGGTGTGAGGGTAGCTCAACCCCAGAGCAGTGGTGGGAGTGCAGGCGTGTTGCAGCCTGCTGGGGTGAGGCGACACGGCATGCTGATACTTGCCCCCACCTGCGGGTTGCCAAACTGAGGCCAAGAGAGCCCCCTACAAGTTTGAGTGTCTGCTGAAGGAATGGCAAGTGCTGGCCCAGACCCCGCATGGAGCCAGCAGGGAAGATGCGCTGGGTGATGTCCCTGGTCGTACAGCTTGCAGGGAGGCTGCCCTGGCTGCTCGCTGCCCATCCCTGCATCCTGAGGATGCTATCAGTTGCAGGGCTTATGCTGTGTATAATGATGCCAAAACACTTGTTCTGGTAAGGGAAAAAGTTCAGGATGGCTTCTTCCTTGGGAAAACAGTGTGTTTCTAAACATCTGTGTCGTCAGATACTGCTTGTGTTGATTAAAACACGGAAAGGGCAAGCAGTGCACATGCATTTGTGTAACACTGCTGGTAATAAACTCTAGACTTTGAAATCACTGTGCGTTCATGTGGGCTCTTGGAGGCCCTGTAAGATGTTTCTGTGCAGATGGGGAAGCCGAAGCCTGAAGACTCAGCTGCAAATTTACTTAAGGGATTTGACATGTCCTTGCTTGCTGTTCCCCCACCTCAATCTTGGTATTCCTCATGCTCTGAATTGCTGTGCCGTGGCTTTTCTGTAGGTCACTCATGGGCACATGTGCTGTGTCCAGCTCACCTTCACCCCTGGCCCCTCACCTCCCGAAAACCTCGCGTGCCAGGCAGGGCAGGCAGTGCTGGCAGGTGAGGATGATGAGCGACGGGAGGTGTTCCTTCAATTCATGGATATGATATAGTGAAGTTTTAATTAGAGCAGTGGTGGTAGATTATTAGGGCAGATAAATACTGCCTTGTTACAGCTCTCTTGGGTCATATGGAAGCAGTATTCGTTTTAGAAAGGATGAATGAATAGTCAGTGTGAAGGATAAAGATCAGCATTGTTAATCACTCTGGAAGTCTTCCGTGGGAAAGTGTAAACTCATGAGGAAAGATACTGTCCATAAATGTCATTTAAATATTTACATGACTTGGGGATAAAATTTTGGTATTGAAGGCATGTGAGTACCAAGTCATGTTGGGGTTCCTGTCAGAGATAACTAGGACTTGTACCGCTGGGGTTGGTGGGTGGTGGGCTGTATTTCTACGTAATGCTTTGCTAGCAGTAACAAAGTGCTCTTCAACACCACCTGTGAAAGAAATGCAGCTGTTCTTGTCGAAGTGTGGATAAAAAAAATCAGAAACTTGGGAAACGACATTTGCTGAAGCTGTTGTGTTTCCTGTGAGGTTAACTCTTCAGTTCTGGTGTCCCTGGGTAAGCAATATGCCAGCCACCGGTATCTATGCCAGGGGCATGGTGGTTGATCATCTACTGACCATTTGTTGCTGTGATAAATCTACAGGTTAAGAAAGAATGACTCTAGGTGGGAAGGGCTGGGTTTTTCCCCCCTTGTAAATAACTGGAAATGGTAGGAAGTTTTCCTGTGCTGCTCCTTGATTTTGTAATTCTCACAAAAGTTTATTTTGTCCTTTTCCAGCTTTCAGAATTTGATTCAACCCTCGGAAAAAAAAAATCTGCATGCTTTCATGTAAATGCAATGAGGATGAGCCTTTGAAAACGTATCTTAGCTGATGTTGATGAATAAACAAACTTGGCCAGAGCAAATCTTTTCATCTAACTTCAAGAGCCACACTGTAATGAAGTAAATATAGATGTACTTAATGGGCTCCTTTCATCCAAATACATAACAAACCCTCTAAAGTAGTGCAAACAAATCTAAAATGGATTTCTAAGTGGCTCTTTTTTTTTGGTACAGGAGCAGTTCAGCCTAGCCAAGTTAGGATAGGAGCGGAGCCGGCTCCCAGAGCTGTGGAGGTGCTGGGGTGAGTGCTGACCTAAATAGCTCTTCTCCTGTGTTTTTGCTGGAAAAAAAGAAGACAGAAAGTGTTTGTTCCACATGTGGTTTAAAAGATTTTTATTTTATGAACTTCTCTCTGAACTCACCCCTTTGGAAGGCAGCTTTCAGATGAGGCTTTGAGAGGCGGGGGAACCTGCGTTGGCTGCTGTCTGCTCGCCCTTGGCCGCAGCCCGGCCCGGTGCCCCGTGTGTGAGCCCAGGCTGCGTGGAGAGCTCCACGCGTGGGAGGGCTGGCCGCCCACCATGGGGACATGTGCGCGGCCTGCCACTGCTTCACCAGGCGCTGGCCTGCCCAGGGGCCTTGCTCTGCAGGACGCAGGCCTCGGCCAGGCTCCTGGGCTCACAGGGTGCTTGAATTTGGTGCTAAAGGTGGCCTCAGGGCCACCATGACAACCGCTGTAGACACAGTCTTTGAAGTCTGACTGTAGCGGTGGTGTTGACTTTGGCAACATCTTGTTGGTTGGAAGAGCTCAAAGAAGAGTTCTGCAGATCTGGATGTTCACTGTGTGGCAGTGGATTTGTTTTTTTTCGAGACTTGCAGGATGGTGTTTTCAATGATAGCAATTGTAAACAGATTAACGACTTGGGGAAAGCATGCCTAGCAAATACAACTGCTTGGTTTCACTGTCCTTGCTTTGTGGGGAAAACCAATGTGTAATATCTGTATTTCCTATATCACAGAAAGACTGTATCACAGAGTCTTTGGATCTTCTTTTTAAAAAGCACAGTTATAAAACAGTTTTACTTTGAAGTCAATTGCCTTGTTTTGAAAAAGATAAACCCTGTTGTGGAGATAAAGACCATAACTTGGTGTTTTCTTAATGGGAAAAGTTCAGGTCCGTTTCATTCCATTGTGGAATAAAATTCCATTCAAAGCTGGGTGATACGCTTCTAAGAGTTTGAATATTAGACTATTTAGACAACTATGTCAGCATAATTACAGAAGTTCTTCAGTATGAGCTTTTTCTTTGCTGGAATCTTGATGAGCGGGAGATACTATAAAGAATGTTTTCTCTGAGTATTGGAGGAATTCCGTGAAAGAGCTTTAAATCTAGCAGACTGTTGTACCTAAAAAACACAACAGTGATTTACTGAAGTCCAGATTCAAGTCACTATTTGACACCTCAAATAGTCAGACATCCAATTTAGCTAGTGTCTGGTTGTGTTGTGCCATGGGTACAGAAGTGAAACGTATTAAAAACTGTTCAGCTTTGGATGTGTTCATCTGGGGTTTACTCATAAATAATTGATAATCCTCTGAAACAAAATCTCTTCATTACTCCGCGGATTGGACACCTCTTCCCTCCCGCGCTCACTGTTCTCATGGGCGTGGGGGAAGGAGGAGACGCTGCTTTAATGAAGGTGTGTGTCAGCTTCCACTGGACCTTTTAAAAAGGTCACCCAACTAAACAGCACAATGAAATGCATGACAAAAGATAAACATTTTATTGTCCTATGGAGACATGTGGCATTCCAGTGTTTCAAAGGAACCACTTAGCTGCTGTATTTAAGACTTCTTTTCATCCTAGCATAGGAGCAGTGCTTATGATGAATTACTAAATCAATGACAATATTTTGTATCTAGTGCACTGCAGGATAGGACATCAAATTAAGGGCTGTTTGATGTGCAATACCAATTAAAACTGTGATATTCGGGCTTGATCTTTCAGGATTTTACTGCGGTTAACTGTTCTCACTCAGACTGTTGACTGCAATGGGACGAGTCTTTGTAAGCAGTGATTTCTCATTTGAGCAAGGGTTTGTGTGATTGAGCTCCTGTTTACCAGACATTGAAGTGTAGTGATGGATTTCCTTTCCTGCAAAAAGGAAGAGCTGTTTTGCCACCCACTGACTTAATAAAGTGTATTTGAGTTGATCTAACAGAATCTAATTTTAATGGAAAAAGCGACTTGATATAAGATCAGTCCATCTTTCTGATGATTTGATTGCTTTAGAGTTATTAGCCAAGTTCTGTAACAGTCTTTAAAGGTGCTAATACTTGCTTGCAGTTTAATAGCCCTAACTATTGCTAATGTACAGGAAATGTTCAAATCACGTCATTGAAAGAGAACCCTAACAAATCTTACAGCTATTTTAATGTGAGGTTTCAGATGTTACTCTTTTTTAATTGAAAGGTGAATGCTATAAAGGCTTTGTCAGTCTGCTGTTTCCAGATGACAGCACTTTCTATGCAGTAACTCTTAAGTCCCAGAGCACTGATCCCAGCTTTCAGCTTCAGGATTCATAGCTTAAACTCTTCCTTTTTTACCTGGCAGAAGCGTGCATCTGTGTGTTGTTTGGATTTGTGTCTTCAAACAGAATACTGGTTTTGATCAAATAAAATTATGAAAAAATTCTGAAATAATGGTCACTTTCTGCCTGATATTGGAGAAAAGGAGGCCTTCTCTCCTCCTTCTATAAACCAAAAGATTAAGCTTGCTTATAAAGGATTAACAGAGCTCTCTTCTGTTAATTCATAGTGCTGTAGTCGAAGTGCCTGATTCTACATCGGTGGAAAATCCATTATCAGTCAATGGGAATTTTGCAGCTGAAGCCAAAGGGATTAGAGACTCGTCATCTGGAAGTGACTGAAGGAGAGAAAGACCTGGGTATGCTTGTTGCCACATGGCTGTGAGCTACCACTGAGGTGTGGCACAAAAATGGCAGAGGAAAATCTTCGGTTGCCTCAGGCAAGCTATTTTCAGAGGTGTGTGAAAGGGCTATTGCCACTGTATTGGGCTGCAGGGACACCTTACCTGGCGTGCTGCTGAGAGCCCTTGCTACTCAGGTCCAAGCCAGATGATTTCAAAGTGAGAGAGGTGCACAGGCACAGGTGACCCGAAGTTCTCTTCTAGGGATTCTGCCATGGTGGGGGAGAGTTAGTGAGGAGGTCAGGTGTGCAATGGGAGCAGGAGTTAGGAAGAGCAGCAGAAGACGGGTGTGAGTTTGGGGGTGAGTGGTGCAGAGGAGCACTGGTGCCAACATCATGCTCTCCTACCTGCTGTCACTCACGGACATTGGTTTAAGAGACTGGAGCATGAAGGAGATGCAGGAAGAAATTGCTGAAGACATTGCTAAAGAATTTGCTACTGACGATGTTGAGAGTGATGCCCTAACAAATTCCATTGCTTGCAGAAGTTTCTTCTTTTAATAAGTAATAACTACTTGTCCTTCTAGTAGAGTGCATAGGCCAACGTTCAGACTGTTAAAGCCTGCAAATGATAAGACAGCTTGCTCTTCCAGACTTACTTTAGTGAGGTATATTCACCAAGCACATTCTAAAATATAATTTCATTTTCTTTTGAAATGCTGTCATAGAGCTTAGCTTAAAAGTAGCTCTGATCCAGAGCCTTGTTGTGGAGAAAAGCAAGATCTTCAAGACCTCTGCTGCAATATTTGGTAAGTACTTTCCAGTGATGGAAGCTAATACATCACAAAAAGCTATTCTCAGTGAAAATTACACCTTTTACAATGATTTGGTAGATGTGAACATATTGTTTTGATCTTTTATAATAGACAAGATTGTGTCATTTAGTTTGGCAATTACAGAGATCAAATTAATTTCATTTTCCTTTACTCGTGTTAAATGCAAAATAATTGAGCACACATCATGGAAGGTTGGGGCTCTCTTGTTTGTAGCTTCATCATTTATTAATCTAACACATTAGATGAGAGGCTTTATAGATTTGCTTGCCTAAGGAAAAAGAAGAAGAAAATATAGAAAGGCCAAACTAGATATGTGTATTCTGTCTCGCACTTTGAGGTACTGTCAAATATTGCCTCATTTTTTAGTATACTTTGTAAGAAAGGACACTGTTTTTTCCCCCAAAAGGGTAAATGGTGACCTAATGCTTAAATGGTCTGAATAAGCTCGTATTTAGATGGGCAAAGTCGTTTGTGCAGCTCCTCCCCCTCACACTCTTCATGTAGGGACATAACGTTGTAACAGGGCACGCAGAATAAACTACAAATGAACGTGCCGTACAAAGGTCTGTTTTGGCACTATCTTGACCATCTTAATTGGCTGTCCTAGTTACAGGGGAAAGCCATTTGTGATGTGTGCCTTCCTCTAATTTAGCCTTTTCAGAAAATGGTGTTGGCCTAATACAGACAGTGGTGCAATAGCAGCTCAGTGAGGGCAGAAGTGCTCTTCTTTCTTACCTTTATGTAGCTGGAGGGGATTTGAAAATTGGATATTTCTCTCCATCACTGCAGCTCCAAGTAGACCTGACGCTGCCAGCCGTGGATTAGTGAAATAAATCCCTCACATTCATAGTGAAGTGGAAAGTATAAAGAGCATTTTCTGCCTTTTTTCCCCCCTTTTTAATGTGTCGTTTGCTAACTGGCACAGTGACCTCCATTTCGTGACTCTTGTGATGTGACTTGTCACAGAGCTTTTCTGTGTGGATTAATTTATCACTCAAGGGAATAGTAGCATGTGACATAATGCATGTGGACCTGAGGTAAACAGTTACATACAGACCACCTATAATGAATCTGTGCTTCATATATTATCTGTTAATGCAGTTTGATTTTTTTTTTTACATTATTTTTATTTCCTTTTAGTTTTATCGCTTTTCCTAGCGATGTCCTTGGTAGTCAAATGGAGTGCATACATTTAGTCACCTAGTCTTGCCAGTGTAGTCGAATTTGGGAAAAAATATTCCTGGCAATTTAGCACATGAAATTTGCTACTGCAATTGGAAGTGTTTTTATGCTGATTATGTAGATGCATGGTACAACAGTTCAGTTTTGCAGAGTATCTCGGTGGACAATCTGGCAAATCTTTTAAATTGTTGTTCCAGTCAATTGTATTGACTGAAGTGAAAGCAAGAATTAATCTTTTTTTCTTTTCCATTCTTAACATGAGCTTTGATTTCATTCTCTTGATTTACATTTCAGTATGAACTGTGTATTTTAGTTTGTATGACTGAGCCCTGAGCCCCTGTGGCTCCATCTTTAATTTTGCCTAACAAGTCCATCTCATTTCTGGAAAGCACATATGCCAGGAGTTGATTAGTGTTAACAGTCGGGTAGATGATAGAGAAAGAAGTCATGTCTGGGTCTGGTGTGTTACAATGTGGGGTCTGACCCGTTACGATGAGTTGCTGGATGCTGGTGATTTTCCGGGTGATTTCTTTTATCATCCTCCTCGTCAGGTTTGGTTAAAACAGCCCTAGAGAAGTACTGGAGAAAGCAAACTAGCCCAGAAGCAGAAGACTGATTTCCCACCAAAATGGGAGGTCATTATTATGAGGAAATTAGCTAAATTATGTACTTGCCAAAACAGGCAGATAACGAATAACTCAGCGTTCGTGTGTTTCCCATTTATTCAGCGCTCAGGCGTGGTGTGCACAAACAGCATGGCGTGGTGGGTTCCCAACAGGTGCATCCACACCTGTAGTTGGGCCAGGAAGAGAAGCCTGGTCTGTGAAACAAGTGACGGGGCCCCCAAATTCCCCTGGGGGTGGCCTTGAAGGACCTGCCTGGCCATGCCTTGCTTTCCAGCACCTGCAGAGATGTTGGCAGGGTAGGGCAGGTGCTAGATCATGGAACAGTGGGAGTCTTCTCTTGAGGGTTTTCTGGAGATGGGCAACGTAGAGGTTTGTCCCCATCTGTGGACCACAGAGCCTGGAAGCACTGGAGCCATCCAGCACTGTGGGACAGGGCTCAGTGCAGACCCGAGGTGGCCTGAGGAGCTGGTTGCAGCCGCCCCAGGGCACCCAAGCCCTGGAGGTCTGGACCTGATAGTCATCAGTCTGGGAACCTGGAAACCCTTCTTGATTTTTGTCACTGCTTTGCCTCTCCCAGCTGAGGGAATTACTGAAATACTAGTTCTTGGACAGTGATAAAATTAGCACCAGTTGTCAGTTTTAATCAGCAATAATTAATATTTTGTTCAGGAAATGCAGTAACCAAGAAAAGTTATTTTCACTTGGTTTTCTGAACTAGGCAGAAATTATATGTTGCAGTGCTGTGATTCCCTGGGAAGGAGAATTTCCAAGACTTTGCAGTTTCTGTGTTCTACCCGCCATGATGTGTGCCCTGCTCCACAGAGTGCTAGTACTTTATTTAGTATTAGCTTGTATAATTAATTACACGGATGCTTAAAAAACAACTTTAAAGGGAAAAGGCTTCATTTCACTCGAGTCTAGCCAAAAAAACCCCCAGGATTTTCTGTGCTTAAGCTGTCTGTCAATAGATAGCAATCGGTTTTCTGAGGTGTAACTCTGAAATGTTAGTGTTCATCATTTCATAAAAATCACACTCCCTGCAGTTCATCAGCAGCTGGCACTTTAGAAAGATTGAATTAAAAAAAAAAAAAGTGTAAAGATTGCTGTAGGTAAATGACCAGAGCTGAGAGATTTGTAGTCTCTAAACAACTAGCTACTTGGTTTTATTAACACTCCAGTACCTGTGATGTGTGTCTGTGTCAGCCTGATTTTCTGCAAGCTTTTGCAAAACAACTAGTGCTATTAAGCCAGCCGTATGCTGAAGAGCGAGGTTTTGGTGGCTGGGAGAAGTGCAGTGCTGCTTTCTCTTCCTGCAACCGGTGTTTCAGTTTTGCAGTGAAAGAGTTTTCTGGCTGAAGGCACACACTGCCAACTTAAACTTGCCTTTTCCTCAGTCTTGTGCATGGTCCTCTCCAGTGGATTCTTGTCCCTCAGCCCTGGCAGTGATGGGTGTTTGAGACAGAAAAGCGTTAACTTCCAAAAGCATAGTCTGGCAATTTGGTGCCTATGGAGGTTTAAATTAGGGGATGCTGATACAGGGCAGATTGTAAAGTGGAGCTTGCAGGAGGATGTGGCCAGTGTAGGACTGAGGACCACGGGACATTTGCATGCTGACAGGAGCCTGGCTTCTGATGGGGCAGCTCTACCTGTGTCTGGCCCAGCTGATCAGCGCTGTGTGCAGGGGCTCTCACCGTTGGCTCTGATACGGAGGGCAGCTAGGAGTTATCCCACATCCAAAATTTGAATTCGTGAGCAACAGGTACCAGGAGCAAAGGGAAATGCAGAGTCCTGCCCCTGGGGAGGAACAACCCCAGGCACCACTGTGTGCTGGGGGCTGACTGGCTGGAAAGCAGCTTGGCAGAAATGGACCTGGGCATCCTGGTGGACACCAAGGTGAACTTGAGCCAGCAAAGTGCCCTTGAGGCAGAGGTGGTGAATGGTGTCCTGGGCTGGATTACATAAAGCATTGCCGGCAGGTGGAGGGCGGTGATCCTCCCCCTTTATTCAGCACTGGTGAGGCCACAGCTGGCATGCAGGGTCCAGTTCTGGGTTCCCCAGTACAGGAGAGACATGGACATGCTGGAGAGAGTCCCATGGAGGGCTATGAAGATGATCAACGCACTGGAGCTTCTCTCATAAGAGGAGAGGCTGAGAAAGCTGGGACTGTTCAGCCTGGAGAAGCCTCAGGGGCAATCTCATAAAAAAATATCTGAAGGGGTGGTGCAAAGAAGCCAGAGCCAGGCTCTTTCCAGTGGTGCCCAGTGACGGGACAAGAGGCAATGGGCAAAAACTGAAACACGAGAGGTTCCCTCTGAACATGGGGAAACACTTTTTCACTGTGAGGGTGACTGAACACTGGCATAGGTTGCCCAGGGAGGTTATGTCCTTGGAGATATTCAAAAGCTATCCAGACATGGTCCTGGGTAGCCTGCTCTCAGTGTCCCTGCTTGAGCAGGGGTTGGACAAGATGACCTCCTGAGGTCCCTTCCAACCTCAACCACTCTGTGATTCTGTGTTAGCATCACCTACACTGTTAAAGAGCTGTGCTGGATGGGTGGTAGGACCACCTCTGTGCAACCCTCTTTGCAGACAGACTTCTTTTAGAGAGCCTGTTCTGACAGAACAGTTCTCTAGTTTGTTCTTTAACAATTTGAAAAAGATTCCCCATTTTCACAGAGAAAAAAAAAGATAGCAACATATTCTTGGTACTTTATGTTTGCTTCTCAGCTCACTCCCACTTTTTGACCTTCAGTTTTTAGAACTTAAAATCTCTTATATGCTCCCTGGATTGTACAGCAGGGACACAGTATCTGTCGTTGTCTCCTGTTCCTGCAGAATGTGTGCAAATGAGGAGTTAGTTCATCTCTATTCTGACCACAGATGTGAAACATAACGAACAGGCTCATTCTTTGCAGTGACTTGAACCTGTAAATGTTGGGAAAATAGTGCTTATTGTGCAGGCCTCTTGTTTTTTCTAAATACTTCCTTTCCTTTAAAGCCTGGTTCTTACTAGCTCTGTTTCCGAGCCATTTGTCGCTATCTTTGTGTCCCATGTGCCTCCGTGGAATGGCAGACGAGGTGCTGAGCTTTGGTGTCGTACTAATAGGCCTTAAGCGATATCATAGCCAAGACTCAAGGCACGAGACTTCAATCAGCGTAAGCCTACAGAGAGGGCTTTTGTTGTAAACCACAGCGGCACGGTGTGCCACGGCGTGTTTCCTCCTCCTGGCGAGTTAACAGCTGCCTGGAAACAAACCCCACCAAATGCACTGCGTGTTGTGCCCGCAGGAGCAGTGCAACTGTTATCAGTGGCCTTAGCCTTCTCGTTTTGGCTTGCAAGCTAATTTTGTATTAATTAAAGGTGTAGCTTTAATCTTTGTCAATGGGGAAGCAACAGCAGAGTTATTGCATGGCTATTGATATCCAATTTGTATTTATCGCCTGACTCTCTGTTTGCAAAATAAAGATGAAAGCATGTTCATATAAATGTATTTCGTATTCATGATTTTTGAAATTCACAAAGAGCCTGATCTTAGAAATACTGCTGCTGCCTTCTCAGTGTAAATACTATTGCTCTAGTGCAGTACTTGGAGACCACAGGGGCTTTCCATGTCAGGGATAAAGTTTTTTGAGGTGAAAGAGGAACAGTCTTAACGTAAGTTGTTTGATTTTTCCCAAAGGAGAACGAGCATTCCCGTTTTATGAGAGGATGAAATTCAAGCATTTACACAGGTCCTCCCCAAATAAAGGCATGCACAAGGGTTTAGGTACCATTTAAGTTTTGAATGTGCTTGCAATATCAGAGCCTTCAAAAGGGAAACAGCTGCGTGTGTGGTAGAGTGGCTAAGGCCTCAGTGAGCTGTAAAATGGGTGAAAATTTCTTCCTCTAAAATCTGACCTGGGAAGCAGATGTAAAGCAAGGTAGGAACAAGTTTCCCCAAGAGATATCCCTTCCTATAGAAAAGAGATTTTGTTCTTTAGTTTTGGTGCTTAAAGTGTGTGTTGTGTGAAGAAGAAAAATGCTTAGGAGGATATGAGTTCATACAGCATTTTAATTAATTTTAAAATGTTTAGGAAGGTTCAGAAACAAACCTCCTTGGGAACCAAAGGGTTGCAAAAGTTGACAGGCAAAACTGTACATGAACGATAGCTATTGAGAAGATTTCCATGATAACTGAAAATGTAGGTTTCTTATCACTTTGGAATTGGCATGTTCATACCCTGTTGTGGCTTCAGAGGGATTATACAGGCAACTCCTGCTGCAGAGAGGTGAATGCATGGATGGACACTTGGTGCTACATTTGCTCTTTATTATACAAGAAGTATGCTTGGGTTTAGTTTTGCTCATGTACAAAATGTGACACTAAAACTGAGAAGAAATACTCTGGTATTTTTTTTTTCCTGTTACATATTTTATTTGCCTTATACTGCGCATGTGGTATGAGCAGTGAACTCAAGAATTATACTTCTGTTGCACTTAGGCAAATTTACCATTTGTAATACAAAGAAAACACACACCAAGACTTCAAAGAGTTTCAGAAAAGGTCTGAATTATGTGCGTACATATCTGTCTTTTAACTTCTAGGGCTTTTTAGTTACTGAAATACCTTTCCCACACCTGCATGACAGCAGACTAGTCGAAAACAGGAGGAAGTCAGGAGGGAGAATAATATCCTCAGATTCATCACGGGAGGCTGCTTAAACACATTGTAAAAGTCACATAAGGCATCTGCATCTGTATATAAGCAAGCAGAAACAGTGGTCTGCTGAAAGCACCAATGTTAGGAGTTACTTGGACTACAAAGATATCCTCAAGCATCTGTCTCTGATGGCTCTAACAATAAAAAACAATCAACTAACCACAACAACAAAAACCAAATCAAACAAACAAACAGACAAACCAACCCCAGCCACACTGTGTTGAATCAAATGCAAACTGAGCATAGAGATCTGAAAAGGTCTTTGAAGAGCAAAGAGTCTGTAACATAAAAGTAAATGATGAATTGTGTATATATCTATAAAAAGGTGGATACCTGTAAGAGCACTGGTGGGCATGCAGGATCACCAGGCAGGACATCAGAAAAATGAGAAGCTAGTTGAACTGGTCATTGCAGGGGAATTTGGGCAGGTTCTGCATTGGGTAATGAAGATGAGAAGGTGTCAGACTGCCGAGGTGTCACAACAGAAATGCTGAAAGAAGGTGGAACTGAATACAGGGGTGTCACCGTGTGTCACACAGATCGCAGCCAGGGCTCTGAAGAGGCAGCACCACTGACAGAAAACACGCCACACGCGTGGATGCCGCAGCTGTGATTTGTGAATCTGTGCGCTGGATTTCACTTTAAAAAACCCACAACATTTTTGGCCGAAAGTGAGTAGTGATTTTGAACAGGCTGATGGGGACAGTCCTGGGGGGCTGTGAGCTCCCAGAGAGACATTTTCTCTCCTCAGCCCATTCCAGCTCATTCTCTTTGACTTTGCTCCCAGGTGGGTGGGCACAGTGGTCCTCCTGCCTTCAGTTCCTGCTCTCCTGCCTGCACACTTGTAACTAACTCCACCGTCCAAGCCCATCCTCACCCAAAACTAGCTCATTCTTGATAAGATACGGATCTTCAGCTTCTCTCTGATTTGTGAAAGCAGAGAAAAATAATGGGAAAAATGGGTGCTTGGCCTTTTGGATATTTCATGAGAAGGCTGTATGATTTATAAATAATTTATGACTTCAAAGCTACACACTTTCTCCCCAGGTTATATGTCTTGTATAACTGAACTGTATGATTTACCTTAAATTGCCCATCTGCCATGCATCATGAATCTCCTTACAACCCTGTTTCTCCTCTCCTGTATGGCCTTCACTCGTGGATAAGAGATTTGCATAAAATGATTTCTTCATGTAAATGCGATCAGGCTGCGGCTCTAGCATCTTGTTATAACACATGTACCAATCCCCTTGAATTGGGCTAGCGTCTACCTTGGTAATTGAATCTGTTTGTTGCTGTAGTTTCGGGAATTAGCGGGGAGCAGATGCATGTGCCGATGCGCTTTTACTGCAGCCTTCTTAGCCTCACCTTATCCTAAGGCTTCTTTGAACAAGAAAAACAGCGGGTGGGGGTCAGGATGGGGGTCGGCAGTACTGCAGCTCAGGCAGGGGCTGGAGCAAGAGCCAGGGGCTGAAGGGGCTCCCCGGGGACACCCCAGTTATCTGCACTGGCCCTGGGCTGGGCAGCCAGCCCCGTGGGGACAACCTGCCCAGGGCCAGCACAACCAGTGTAATTAAAATGGTGCATAACCCAGAGAGATAAGGAGCTCTGCTGTTTCAGTCGGTGTCATTCGGGCCGTGACGTGGGGCCTGCTGGGGCTGTGTGAGATGCCGGAGCGTGTGAAGCTCCTGCCTGAGAATAGAGCAATCAAAGCAGCTCTCAGACCTTTCCTGCATCCCTCTGCTCCCAGCGGTCTCAGCCTTGCATTTGTATTTTTTCTTTACCCCCAATCACTGTTTTTGGCTGAACGTATTAATTCACGGTCTCTCCTCCCTGGCCTCACTTTCCTTGCTCTGCTTGATTTCTCTTTCCAGCTCCTTTTGTAGCCATCTTGTCCCAGCTTTGGCCATCTGCCTGGCACCTCCTTGTCTCCCCTTTACCTGAAGCATGAATAAATGAGATAATGACTTTGTATACGTATGCATATGTATGCTCTAACCTACTCCCTTGTCTCTCATTTTTCTGTCCTTTCCTACAGCAGTCTCTGGAGGATGGGATTATCTTTTGGTGTGTATTTGGCACATTGACGCTGCCGCAGTATGAATGGCACTGACTAACATTATACATATTTTGAAAGACTAGAGCTGTATTGCAGTGTTCATTTGGGCTGGTAATGCCCAACAAATTACCACATAGCTTAGCTTGTCATCGCTGTCAATAAAATGTTTTCCTGCATTCAGGTTGTCGTTGTATAGTTTTGTATTTTTGGAGTTGGAAAGGCAGAGAAAATATAGTCAGTATGGCCACTAATAATTATTTAATGCTTGTTATACTAATGTTAGTGTATTCTGAATAATGGTTTATGGGAAAAATGTTCTAATTCAGGTAATGGTGATAGTATTTTGATCAGGTGTGTAATAAGTGCAGAAGTTGGAGGGTATTTTTTTTGAAGGCTTCTCCATCTTTCTGTAATTATCAGATAGATAATATGAACTTGCCAGATCCAACACGCTAATGATTGCCTTCCAGCTTTTAGAGAGACAGAAATTATACACTAGCTGTGTCTGAACGAGATTCTGCTTTGGTAGTGTAATAAAACTTACAATATTGTGCTCTCTTGCCATTGCATAAACATCTATGAATTTGTCCCCAGTCTTTCAATACAAAAAATAATGAAGATGAAGCTAAATTTACTTTAGGAGTACTCAAACAGCTATTGATGGCTTGAGAATGCTGGGTTATCAATAGTAGATGAACTGCTTTGCTGTTGTCTGACACTTTGTAGAGGTGTCTCATGAATTATTTTCAGATAAAAGGTAAATGCTCTTACTGTCCAATTTTACTCCTTTTAAATTGCTACATTTTTCAGCTTTGGCTGCAGATTTCCTGAAGCAAGCTCTCTGTGGCTGAGATGCAAGGTATTTTCTTAGCGAGATGCCTTTTTTTGAACTGGCTCTGAACTGTGCTGCCTGATTAAAGTCAAGTCTGCTAAGATTGTGGCGTGCAATGATCATCTGCTGTGCTCTGTGTTCCTCGGGCAAGTCAGTGCTGGTCTGTGCTAGAAGGAAGGTAAAGAGAACTGTGTTTGGATAGTATTTTTAAATAGATAATGTACCCTTGGTGCCTTGCAGTTGGGTCTAGATTAATGGGGAGAGAGAGCATTTTGGCTGTTGGGCCACTAGCGATTTTATTAGTTGTATCTTACTGTAGCTCACTTGTAAAGGAATAATTTGCAGCCCATGAATCCCTCTGTGATGAAGAGAGTTTTTTCTAGTATCAATGTTCTTCCAAAATGTGGTCGGTATGGGAGATTTCTACAGAGGTACATGGAGACCTTCAGTCTTTCATACTTACCACCATCTCCTTGGGACTGTGTAGGCAAAGGAGCACTCCGAGGTACTGTGCCAGCCTTTGGATGAAGAAGAATAAAAAAAGCAAAAAGTGGTAGCAGCTGTAGCAACAATATTCCTCAATCTGCAGGGTATCATCTAATCCCTGGTTAATATAAAACACTCCTAAAATTACCCAAGCTTTTGAAGTTGGTTTCTTTGTTTCAAAAGTAAGTGTGCAGCCCCAGGGTAAAGGGTGATGTGAATTTACTGAGATGTTGCTACTGAAAGGACCCTGGAGATACGGGACAGGAACCTCACTTCTTTGCCTCAAGAGCACTGAACCAGATTACCTGTTGTTGGTCTACTCTGCAGGGCATGGGGAAGCTCTGGGAGAAAATAATTATAGACTCATTCTGTTTGGTTTACTCTGGAAATCCATAAATTAGATACTGCTATTAATAGCGTGTGTTTTATACTGGTTGGTGTTAGGAGTAGGAAACGAGGCTCAGGTTCTCCCACACTTCTTTCAAGGTGTATATCGTAAACTCTTGCTGGATACTTTTCTGTATTGTGCATTTCTGTGATAGCTGGACTTTTCTAGCTAAGGTGAGGACTGAAATATATGTTGCCCAAGGGCTTAAGGGTGGTTTGGGCTCAGAACCCCCAGTTCACGGGAAGGTGGAATACCAGGAAATCAGCTTTTGTGCATTTGGATGACAGCTGCATATTCTCTTGCCTTTCCTATCTCCCCTCCCCCACCCTGGATTTTCCCTTGAACTTGCTCTAGCTGATTATGTGAAATTAAACTTCATTGGAATGACTGCATCAAGCAGCAGTGAAGTCTCCTGCATGCACTTTTGTTCTAGTAGCTAAGAGGCTGCTGTTGACATCTAAGTGTATTGCTGAGTTGCTTTAAAAACTACTTCCGTACTGGGTCATGGGAAAGGTTTTCAGTGCATTATTTTACCCTGATGCATCTATAACTCTAGCAGCAGCCATCAGCAGCACCACTTCTGCAGCTTTTTCAATAAAGAAATAAATCTTACAGTCATTTTTCCTGGGCTCTGCACACCAGTTCCCTGAATTAAAATGCACAAAGAGAATGCAGCATGAAGGAAGGGTGGTTGTGTACCTACCAGTTACCATGGAAATAATTAAGGGCACACTTAGATTAGTGGACCCAGGAGCCCTCAGATTTGGGGATACCATGAGTGTGACCCATCAGGGTGAGCCTGGGGCAGGTGTCCTCCCTCTTCTTGTCTTTCTTCCTCCCCTGCAGCGTGGTTTCTGCAGGAACGGCACCTGGGTGTGGGGTTCAAAGGGAGCTCCCCACACTCCTGCTTTGCTTGCCAGCCTCCAGAAACCTGGGGAGGGACGTAGTGACAAGAGCACCTGAGTATTTCTGGCAGGTTTTGAAACCTGTGTTTACTTCAGTGAGTGGTTTTTGTCCCTCAGTCACAAGCACCAAAAAGATCTGGCTACCCGTCTTGCTCGCCTCTTGTGCAGTCTGCCAGCGTTGTCCCTGTCTTGTCCAGCAGAAGCTGAGGGTCGTTTATTCCACCCTCGTGGTTGTATGTGGGGAACAGTAGCTGTGCAAGGATGGGAGGCACCAATGCCCTGCAGAGCTGCAGCTGGCTCCTCACAGCGTCCAGCAGATGCTGGGTGGGAGAGGGTACAGGTCAGGCCTGTCTGGTTTTCCACCGGGAGTATGGACTCCCTGTGGCAGACCCTTGGGCTGTTGGTGTGTCTAAGAAAGACAGTTTGAACAAAATCCATAGCTTGTGTAAACTGGTATTGCACCCTCAACACAGGCACAGAGCGTTACCGGTTCGTATTTTGAACAAGCTATACTGTAATATCAGTCCATTTTATTACTGTTCTGTGCTATTGGTGCCAGCAGAGCTGAGAAATTAGGTAAAGCAAAAAGTATGTTCTAGCCCACTTGTCCCCAAAGTGTATGTTTTACTGTGGCTGCATACCTGTGCTCCCTCATGGACTTGGCTCTGGTCTCTTCTGACCTTCTCCTTTTGACTAGACCTGTTTCTTTTTCTCATAGGTTGTTTGTCTTATCCTAAGCCTTATTCTTTCTTCTTTGCCTCACTTCTACAGCTCTCCTGGGTGTATTTCCCTCTGCAGCCACTCTTCATGTCTTAGCAATCTGTCCATTTTCTCTTTTTGCCCAAATGGACTTGCATTACTGTCCTGTCTTTCACTTGACTCCCTGTTGTTGCCAGCCACCCACGCAGCTCTCAGGTCTCTCTGGCTCCCCAACCAAATTTTTTGGCCCATTCTTATCCATCATTTTCTCCACATACCTCTCAGTCCCAATTTTCCCCTCTTTTCCTTACTCTTCTCTCGTTTCCTTACTCTTGTTCCTCTTTTCACGCGATTATGCCTTTGCCATTTCAGAAGGCAGTAAAAAGTAGCTCTGACATAAAGCTTTTTCCTAGGTCATGTCAACTCCCTGCTTCAAAGAGTAGAGATACTTGAGCTTCTCAAAGAGAAAGGATGCCAAGACCACCTAACTTGGGCAGTGAAAAGTACTTGACTTTATTTTCAGATACATGTGCATAGTTTTAATGGAGATACCCCAAATCATATTTAGTGTGAGGCTGCATTTTTTGACTGTCGAAACTGGCTCTGAGCAAGGGGAATTGCCCAACAGCTGTAAGAAGCAGCTCTGCTGCCAGCTTCATCTCTGGTATTTATCATCAGGAAATGCCATTACAGTCTTCCAATTCTTTTTTCTCAACATGTGACAAATATGTAGTCTTGGGAAGATTTAATACGATGCTGCAAATTATACAAGGCTCCCAGTAGAGCCAGTTGTCCAAGGAGAAGGAGGTGCATGAGCAGTGAATTGCTGCCTGCATTGCTGGCTTGTGAGAGTTGGTTGAGCAGTGAGAGCCCCACTTTGGAGCTGGACATTGTTTGGCAGTCCTTTGGTGGTAGGACTCTGTGTGTGTGTATATATACATATATATATATATATAAAACTCTTAATCATCCGTGCTCCAAGGCTAGTTCTATATATGTAAATCAAAAAAGTTAAAGACACCTCACCAATTGCAGGAGCGTGTATCACCGTAGCCTTTATGTTTTATAGAAGGGTCAGAATGGGAAGCTGATACCCAGAAGACAGTTGGCGATACTGCAGAAAATTTACAACCGTAGAAATAGATTTTTGGATTTTAATGGGTAAGCTCAGAGAGCAGTTCTGCCAGGCTTATATTGTACAAGATCTGTCTGTTGTGTTGTACTTTTTCCCAGATAGTAAAAGGAAGACATGATCCCCGGTGACTTAGTAAGAATAATTCTTTCATGCTGGGGAAAAAAAGTGAAAGGAAAAATGAGCTACATAAGATTTGCCTGTGACATTTAAAGACTAAATCTGAGTTTGTCTGAGTAATTTATCTTTGGATATTTGCAGGAGGGAGAGCAGGAGAATATGAATGAGTGTATCTCAGTTATGTCTGAGCTTTCTGATAGATGAAGAGAATTTTTTGGTGACTCCATCTGGCTGGAAGGTCTATCTGTGTGATCTCTTATCTGGCAGATGGTAGATAACAATAGGAGGAGTCCTTTGATTATCAAAGCATGGGAATTACTTCAGTGCAGTATCACCCTGAGACACCATCTTCTTTCAGAGTGACAGCTGATGTTTCTGGGATGTTAGAGCTGATTTACCCCTGCTGCACTGAATGTGTGTATGCCAGATTTTCTTGAGCGATATTAAAGCTATCCACCTTCTGTACCTGTTGCTGGTGAGGAAAGACATTAAAATAGAGAGTATCCATGTAGAGAACATAGCAAGTACAAAGGGACTGAAGGAAAAGGATGTGTTTACCAACTTCGTTAACATTTGTTTTACAGTCTGCTTGGATTCTTGGAGTTTTTATGAACTACGTTTTGAAACATGTAAAAGATGATTAAGCTGACATTAGTTGAAGTCTTTTCTGAATGTAGAGGTTCTTTCTCAAAGAGTGTAGCGGTTTTTATTTCCCACTGCTGTTCACTTTGTGCTTGCACGTGTTTGCAGTATCCCATTGAGCAACATCACACTTCTGTCAAGACTTCTCTTTGCAACATGCAGTGCTGCAGGTGAACCTACCAGCAGTCCTGCATGCAGACCTTCCTTTAATTTCTAAGAAGAAGATTCAGCTTGTTCTTGGGAGTATGAGAAGTAATGGAGCCAACATCAGCCTTCTGTGAATTGCCTACAGCTTTGGCATGTGACTTGCATGTAATTTTCAGCAGCTACCCGTGTCAGTCCTTGCTCAGGGGGAGAACAGGAAAGGACTCTGCAGCCATGGGAATCGTGGTTCAGCTGGGTTTCCTCTGGGGCCTGGGGAAATGTGGGCTGGGGAAGAACATCTATACCTTTTTCTGCACCGGAGCGTGTTCTGGTCCATAGGAGGAGGGTCCGCATGGCACTTTTTGGGGATGGCCGTGTTTCCAGCAAGCAAGGCTGGAGTACTGTGTTTATTCTTCAGCCTGTGCTTGTTTCTCGTCTGCTTTTCCTCACAGTTGCACATCACATAGAGTCACTTGAAATAAGTTTGTTTTTATCAGCTGTTTGCTGGTGAAAGGGCTGGAAGGAAGTCGCTATGAGAAGCAATGGAGGACTCTGGGTTAATCTAGTCTGGAGAAAAGAAGGCTGAGGGGTGACCTCATTGCTCTCTACAGCTTCCTGAGGAGGGGATGTGGAGAGGGAGGTGCTGGTCTCTGCTCCCTGGGATCCAGTTCCAGGACATGTGGGGATGGTTAACAGGGAACTGTCAGGGAAAGTTCAGACTTGATATTAGTATTGGCATTTCTTTACTGAGAGGGCAGTCAAACACTGCAACAGGCTTCCTAGAGAGGTGGTCGATGCCCCAAGCCTGTCAGTGTGTGGGAGGCATTTGGACATTACCCTTAGTAATATGCTTTAATTTTTGGGCAGCCCTGAAGTGGTCAGGCAGTTGGGCTAGATATCGTCGTAGGTTCCTTCCAACTGAAATAGTCTGCTCTATTCTAATGTTTTAGAGTCTGGACACTGGCTGTGCAGTGGAATTCACCTGTGCTAATGGTACATAGCAGACTATGAGGTTAAAAGCCCTGCATGTGAGAGCATATGTGCCTCGGTCGCCACTCCCCTTGTGCTGGAGGAGAAAGTCTTGTGAGGGGGCCTTTTCCTACATGCAGATGGCCTTTCCTGACTTACCCGTGCTAGTCATTTGCAGGTCAGGATAGAAAGTTAGTGGTCTGAGTCACACCTCCATCCAAAGTCATAAAGATGTGTAGAGGTCATCTTTGTTGGTAAGAAATACTCATGTAGGGTATCTCACTGTTTATCCATATGGGTCATATTATGTATGAACTTGCCTCTTTTACCACATCACTATTATAGCCTCATCTGTGACATTAACTTATGTTTGTATAAGCGGTCAGTGCTTTGTTCCTCAGAAACCCAAGGCGGATGAGGAACAGTCAGGTTTTGGGGGCGAGATGAAGAATTACCTTCTGTGGAGCTTCCTTGCATAATTCACAGATACATCTTGTTATCTGCCCGATCACTGCCTGTTTCATGTCACCTCTTGCTCAATTTTGGTTTTCAACATGAAATTGTTAGTCATAGCTCATGTCATATCTTCAGGAAGTGCCATTATGGTAACCTTACTGTTGGTCTTTCATTGTCTTTTGGTGCTCAATCCAGAGAGGCCACTGTAAACATTTGAGGTTCCAAATGTCAGACCTCAAGATCCTGTTAGGGCAGCAGCTGAGTTACTCTACAAGCTTTGATTAAAATGAATGTGTTTGCTGCTTCTTAAATATTTTCTTTGTTTTACAGTAATATTTATAAAACCTTTCCTGCCTTAACTGACTTTCGTAAATCTACTTATCTGTTAATACCCTAACATGGCTGTGTGTAATTGACATTTAATGGAGTTTTGATCTTCAATGTGATTCCTTTGGCACTCTTTCTGATTTTTTTTCTCTTTGCTATTCACATTGGCCACCTGGGACACTTTCTAATTATTTTTTTTTTTTTGGCATAACATTCATTTTGATTTTGTAGTTGATAGCATTATTATTTTATCAAATAACCTGATAAATTGTTACAGGAAGGCTACTGCAGCAGCAGCCAAAGCACTGACGCTTTCTAATGGCGCACTTTACCTCTGCTCTATTATCACTGCCCATTTCATTATTTGCAAGTTGATTACAGCTGCGTTTCTCAGGGGCTATGAAATATTCAACAGTGAGGACCAGCCTGGGGAGAACTGCAGTCTTCGTAGCCAAACCAAAGGCAAAGAGGAACCAAAAACTTCTTGTGTTTAAAACTGCTGGGGAAATTCCTTCTGTGCTTTCCCACAATGCTGACTTAGAGGTGCATGGTCATTAAAAAGTGCTGCTTTACTTATGCTTGTCATTGGAGGGGGAGAAGAATAGGAATATATATACAACTACTGCATTTCTGCCATACTTGCCTGGCTACAGCGAAGAAGGAAAGAAATGTTGGTACAATTGGCTGCCTGTGTGTCAGTGTGAGGCAGTTGGTATTCTGGGTGGAGTTGGGAAAAAAGCTCTCCCTTAAGGGCAAAAATTAACACTACCAGTTATGTTCTCACACTTTGTCTCTCTGGAGGACTAGCCAGCAATGATTGACTGAAATGTGCAATATTTTACCAAGTAGGAAACAGATAAGATTTTTATAAACAGGATACTCCATCATTAAAGTAAAGAAACAATTGCTTTGACCTTGACACTGAATAAGTAAGGCCAGCATTGTGATAATTGAGAATGTAACTAAGCAACAGTTCTCCGGGAGCTTGCACTGCTTTATTTTTAGTAGACTGCAGAGTAAGGGCAGTGGGGGGTATTGAACAAGCAAAGCAACTGGTTAATACTTACAAAAAATAAATTATTTCTTTGTGCAAAAGGTTTGAATTGTAATATAGCCTTATACCAATTTTAATTTGAGTTTATGTCAAAAGAAGGTAATTGAATCAGTATATCCTTCTGTGGTCTGAACAAGCAGATAACCTGACAGTATCTCTGATTTCTTAAGCTCCTTTAGAGACTTGAGTCTCTTCTGAAAATTAATGATGTAGAAGAAACGGTGTATTCCTTCAGAAATATGCTGGTTTATATCTGTTTCTGCTTACTTTGGTGGTAATTAGGTTTCCTAATCTTACTGGTTAGTACTGTACAACCTAATTTATTTGAAAAGTTGGACAGTAGTTTAAATTAATTTTGAAAGTCCTTTAAATAAGTTCTTGCAAACACTTGGTGTAGGCATACTCTAACTTTGGTTTAGACTAGTCTTACAATACTATAGTAAGCCAGTTCGCTACAAATGGTATAAGACCTTTTCAATCTGAAATAAACATCCATGGAAAGGAAGGTGCTCTCTTCTAGCTAAATCAATTTACAAAATAAGTTCATTTAATTTTTCACTTAGGCAATGGAAAGAAAATCAGTCTGAAATGTTCAACATTTTTATTACATAGGCATTGAAGGATTGATTGCAACCATATGGCAACTCCGTTATCTCGTAACTACAAGTATGTATTGCAAGGCTGGTGCTAAGGGAAAGTTGGCAACTTCTTTACCTCTCTCTGTTCCTAGTAGATTTCTCATCACTGACTTGGATGTTCTTTAGATGCTGAACCAATGCAATTTCTAAGAAACAATGAGTTTCTGCTTGTAAAACCCAAGCAGTTGCAGAAATCTCTCTGACGATACTGTCACTGCATTGGTATAAACCATCCTAACTTTACATATAAGAGTCTTTAATTCTGATTTGGTCTATGAAATCCATATTATTGGCAACATTACATAGGTGAGAGCATAAAAATGTCGTAATTCTAAGCCTAACTGTTTTACCAGATCTTTGAAAGTCAGAAGATAGTAAAGAGACAAAAATAATAAAAAGGAGATTAAAAACTGTATTAGTTATTCTCTGGTATTTTAAATACAGGAAGAAAACTGTTTTCTGAAGTACTTTTGTCTGGGTATGCTTTTAAATTTGAAGAAACAGGAGATGATATATATTGTCTGTCATATTCTTATAGTGTGGCATAACTGAAATCAGAATTGAGAAGTGGTTCTTTTTCTTGCCTAGGAGTAAACGCTTGTCAATACTGTGTATCACTTGAACATCAAGCTCTGCAGAGACTCCAAGATAATTATTGATGCAACTCCTTTTTGTTTCCTGTGCTGGTCAGCTTGGCTTGAGTTCAGTTTTGTGAAGACCCTGTAATTTAGGAAGGTGCCAGTGCCAGGCAATTCAACTGGGTAGCAGTAATGTTACAATAAGCTTTTTCAGAAGCTGTTGCCTACATCTTCATGATCCATGATGTGCCACGTGAGATGCCGGTGTGCGTGTGTAAAATAAAGACATGATACATTTTGAAAATGGAGCTGTTGTTTTCATGTCTTAAAAAGCAGCAGTACCAGTCCCAGCTGAAAGGTAAAATCGATCAGCTGGGTATGGGTTTGTATATGGCCATTCAGAAAGCCTTTCCTTACTCCTTAGCACCTCAGCCTTCTAGCTGGTTGTCTTCCTAGAGCTGTGTGGGAGGCACCGGGTGCTCTGCAGTGCTGGCATAGCTTTTCCTGGCCCAGGTTTTGGGTGGTGGATCTGCTTTGGTCAAGCAGAGCGATGACTGTCTCCTCAGAAATGACCATCTTTGCTCACTCTGCCAAGTTCTTAAAAGCTGGTTCTGTTGTTGTGATTGCTGTAGATGCCACAGATCTATACATTGCACTGGTTTGTTTCAAAGCCTGTTTTGAAAGCATAGCTAATAGCATAGCGTAGCTAGATAACAAAATAGACAACTAGGGGTTCATATTTCACGTTCCAGTTACAAAGCTATCCCACCAAGGAGCATACAGAACAGAATGCTGTGGTTAGGAAGCTAGTCTGGATGTGCAGCCTGGAAAGCCTATCTGGTGCCTTTGCGTGGAGATCAGTGAGTTCCAGTCTTCCGTGTCCAGACTGGTGTTGCTTGCATTCGTTACTGGAGGTCTGATGAGATTTGAGCAACATCATATTTATATTGGGTTGCCACTTAATTAATTAACATCTCCCAACATCTGGCAGATGGTGAATTTTCAAACAATGCAGTTATTTTGTATTCCAAGTATCTCGGCCCTTGCTGGGTGGCTGTTTCTCATAAGTGATGGATGGTACTGGGCTGGATTTGGTTGTATGTAACACAATTTGTGGCTGAGTTGAAAAATACTAGGAAGATTTCAAGTCCGTTTCTTAGTGCAGTGATAGCCTTGAAACTTTCCAGGGTATCAGTGTTATGGCATACCGAGCAGGTGGTCTCTACTTAGGGCATATTGTTAAGACCACAAGCAGAAAACTTTCAAGGTAACCACATTGCACTAACCGACCTGGTGCATGATCCTAGCTTTTCCTGAGGGAAAGTTGCTTTGCTGAGAGAAGCTTTCTGGTTTAACTTTGAAGAAGCGGAGTGCACACCTCTGGTAGCATACTTGGTTACCACAACTTGTCTGACCAGGTGCCTCCTGAACCACAGTGACTGGTTGTATGAGTTTGTGTGGATGTGCTCCGAGTCCCTCTCTCAGTCTCTTTTTGTTATCTGTACACACTATAGAGATGCTTTGATCCCATATCCAGAGCTTATGAGAAATGCATAAGTATGACTGACATATGATTAATAGAAACATTGCTTCTTGGTAGCATTTGTATTTAAAATGAACATACAAATCCATGAGCTTGACCCATGGAGATGTTTTACCTTAGAGATAAAATTAATGTAAAGTTAATTTAATACCGCTCATGCTTCTGGAGGCTTACCTTGTGGAAGCCAGAGGATTGCAATAGTTGTTTTCAAATCTGTCAAAGATGATACATTTTAGTTCTGCTCTCTCATTCTCTGTAAAAGATACTCAGATCTAGAAATGAAACATCTTTGAAAGGTGAGGGTTTTTTCTGTCTGTTTCCTGTTGAATAGCTTATCATTTTGGAAATTCTGTTCGCAATAAAAATGTGTTGATTACTCTGTGTGTCTAAAGGACCTGGATAACCTGACTCTCGCACAGGAAGTCAGAAATTGCGAACGTTGTCATGCCATGTAATCCTCTGTCGGCGTTAGACAGTGGCAAAGTACTATATGAGCACAGCTGTGAGTCCAGTGAATTATCCTTCCAGTTCAAAAAAGCTGGCAGCCTCAGACCTGAAAAACAAGATTGTTTTATTTGGGTTCTAGGGTCTTTTAGAAATCTGGATGTACTTCTGTGATCCTCTTTATAGTACAGCCCAGAAACAGCTGTTTGGCCTAGAGTGAGGCTGAAAGGTGAATAGTATCAAACTTTAGCCCGGCAGCATGGGATTTTTGGCTGTCTAAAAAACCAAACAACCCCTCCATGGGTCACTTGGCAGGTATGGTTTAGAGAGTGACCAAAGGAAGTACCTTCAGGTGGAGGTAGGGAAGGCAAGTGTGACCAGTGATGAAGGAGATGGGTGGACTGAGGACTTCTTTGAGCCAGTCAGGCTGCCAAGGGTTTCTCAGCGTGGAACCACATCTCCAGGTGCTCCATGCGCAGATGGGTCTGGATATTTCACTGAGGGCTTCCTCCCTGAAGGTTGGTATGGCTCTGCCACGTTGAGGTTGAGAGGTTACAGCCAGTGTCAGCTTTAGGAAGCATAATTATTCATTTAAATAGCATAAGAAGCATAAAAGAGTACAAGTCAAGTGGTTGTTGGTCAAGTGTCCAAGGTCAAGTGGTCCTGTCGTCCGAGGGTTTGGCAGAAATATGTGTTGTGTGGTCATTTTGTTAGAAGTGGAGGAACAGTGGTTTCCAGTGAATAGGTATTGTGGGGTGAGGGATGTCTGAGAGGTGAAGAGCAAGGCAAGGCTGTCTTGAGTAGGTCTCCGTAGCAGGACAGCTGAGGTGTCTGCAGGCCACCCCTGCAAACCTACATCTTGCATAAGTTGCACAGGCCTGGTTTGATGTGCGTGGTGGCCACTGCTGGGCTTCGCAGTGCTCTGCCATGTTCCCTTTGTCTCTGCTTCGGGTTGTCTGGTCTGGCGCTGGCATGGCAGAGGCACGAGGCATGGAATTGTAAGAAAGGGTGCGAGCTGGTGATCAGGTGCCAGAAGGAGAGGGCTTGCTGACATCTGAGCTCTCACCAAGGCTGGGGGACACCGCCAGGCATGCCGGGGCCATGCCAGCTGCCAGAAAGGCAGTGAGAAGGAATGAAGATGTGCTTCTTCCAGAGTGGCTTCTGTGCATGGGATGTGTGGTTTGGTGCTTGAAATTTACAGCTTGCCTGTGTTGGAAGTAATTCAGGAATAACTGCTTTTGCTTGTGGTTTCCATCCTGTTTCCCTAATAACATTGACATGCAAACAGTCCACTGCCGCACCCAGGGGTTGGGGTTTGCATATATTCAGCATAAATAAAAAGGCATACAAGCTTCAGCCTGAGCCGCCTTCTTTTTGCTTGTGTGGGTTTGGGGGTTTTTTTGAGGGGAGTGACTTATTTGTTTGGGGGGGGTTGTTGGATGGTTTGGGGTTTTTTTTGTGTTTGTTTGGTTTGGTTTCCTGTAAAGCCTCCTCTCCTTGTCTTTAGCATTTTGCTTTCTTTGAGTTGGTAAAAGTGTTTTCTATCTGTGGTGATGGTAGCCATGTTGGCTAGGGTGGACCTCAAGACATCTCTTATCTCCGCCGCCATCAGTGGCAGCTTCTGCACATCTGCAGGTTTCGTTCACTGGGACATCAGGTTTTCTCTCTGCTTTCTGTAGACGGCCCTTCCAGATGGCCAGCTCTCCTGCAGGAGGAACACCCCCGGGCAAGGGCACTCGTTGCAGCTCCTCAATCTGAAAGGGTCATAAATACATGAAGTTTGTGCTTTTCATTACGGTGAATGTAAGAGGAGGAGCTGCCATGTCAGCATGCTCCCAAGGGGAGGATCTGCACTAAAATGTCTGCATAACAGCACGGGGCGGGTGAAAAAACCCTTTTGAGAGCAACGTCCCTGGGCTGGGTGTGGGTGACTTGGAGTCAGTGATCTCAGAGGTCATCCATGGGTCTGACTACAGTTTGTTGGCTTGTCTTTACCTCTTTGTTTTCTTCCTCCTTTGGTGTTTGCGTGGCCATACTGCTGAGCCTGGGTGCTTGTGGCTGTTGTGAGCGCCTCTGGTAGTGACCACTGGCAGCTTGCTGCCATCCCAAAATAACCCAGCCACCTCCGTATGGGTGTCCAGTGTCAGGTTGAGGAGCAAGGAACAGGGTGGGAGGAGGTGAGGATCCGTGAGACTATCGCTGGCCCTCAGTGAGCCGGGGAGGGAGGCAAAGCCCCATCGGCAGGGGCTGAGCGCTGCCGCCTGGCACAGCCCCAGCTTTGCTAGTGCTGGAGGACACGTAGGTGGAAGGAAGGAGGTGCAGGAGTCAAGCTTGTGCAGGTCCACCTTCAGTTAGGTGTGGGAAAGCAAGTGAGCAGCGCTTCCTACGGTGCTGCTCGCTATATGGTGTGTTTAACATAACTCACAGAATGGTTGGGGTTGGAAGGGACCTCTGGAGATCTTCTAGTCCAACCCATCTGCTAAAGCAGGTTCACCTAGAGTAGATTGCACAGGAATGTGTCCAGGCGGGTTTTGAATGTCTCCAGAGAAGGGGACTCCACAACCTCTCTGGGCAGCCTGTTCTAGTGCTCTGGCACCCTTAAAGTAAAGGAGATTTTCCTCATATTCAGATGGAACCTCCTGTGCTTCAGTCTGTGCCCGTTGCCCCTCATCCTATTGTTGGGCACCACTGAAAAGAGCCTGGTCCCATCCTCTTGACACCCACCCTTGAGATATTTATAAGCAATCCTTCTCGGACATAACGTAAAGGAATTAAAGAGCTGCCTTGCAATAGGAGTTGTTTTATTTAGACCCGTCCCATAGAAGTGGAGGGATTCAAATATTCCTGTGGTGGGTTTGCATCTGTGGGGCTACAGTGGTGGGTGTCTGATCCACTAATTGCGCTGACTGCAAAAATAGGCTTAGGTTGCAGGAATGACTAAGGTGGTTACTGAGATGCACAAATGATTAATTTACACTGCTTTTGTTTCACTTTCAATCCCAGGCCCTCTGGAAAAAAAAAAAAGCCATTTTGGAAGAAGACATTTTTGAAATAAAAAATAAATCAGTTGTAATAACGGCTTAACTACACAGTTATGCACCAAAACTACTGCAAGAGGAGCAGAGTAAAAAATCAGTTGCTACTGTATCTCTGTAACATGAATATTTGAAATTTGTAGACAAATAATCACCAAATACTTTGCAATCAGAATATCTATTCACATTTTAGGAGAATAATATTATTCTTCCAGTAAGATACAGAGTGACATAGTGCTAGTGCTTTCTTAATAACCCTCCATTGAGCTCTGTTTAGAAAGCATTTGTTTTGTTATTAAAATTACTCCACATATTTGAGACAGACTTCAGCTAACAACTGCCTAACACGTGCTAGACACACATTGATTTTTTTTGTCTTAGCCCAACGTTTCCCCTGGGCATCATATTATTTATTCATAAAGCAGAAATGATGTCTGACAGGCAGTTAGAGGGGTGTAGAGCTGTAGCCCTGAAACAATGTGAAAAGCTTTGCAAGGACCCCAAGAAATCAATGTGCTGATGCTAAAGAGCAGCCTTTTAATTCTGAGCACACATTCTTGCAATCATTCAGTGTGGGAAAGGGAATTTAAATAACAAATAGTTACTATTAAAACTGTGGGCCTAAATTTTCATTCATCTTTATTCCAATTATCTGAGCCAAGGTGGAAGGAGGCGCTGAAGGCAGCTGGCCAAGCCCAGGCACCTCTCTGCCTTAAAGCAGGCTTGCTGCTCTAGCCCTGATTTGCACATCTGTATGTAGATTTCTATTGGATATTTTTATCAATAGAGATTTGAAACTTGAACGTTGTTCAGAGAGCCAGATATTCCTAAAATGTGCATGATTCATAACCACTTACTCTAATTGAGTGTTAGACTGATGTCTGTACAGCAGATTAAAATAATAAATAGCTGATATTTTCAGAATGTGGGTTGAAATATTTTGATAAGATAGTCATTGTGATAGACTAGTTTGAAAAAAATAAGGCAAAAGGAGATTTGTTCTAGTTTTGTCCATTCAAAATTAGATCACAGTATACTATCAAGCAGTATTTGCTGGTGGCAGACATATTTTATTTCCAGAAATGTCTATTGAAAAAAAAAATTGAACTTGCAGGTAATCTTAGGATAATTTTTATCTGACATTATGCTTTTCTCAGCCAAATAAATAACTTTAGGTATTGAGTATTATATCTGAAATGAGATAGACATCTGAATATCTTGTCAAATCAGACCACTGTGGAATTTGTTTCTTGTTATTTAAAACACAAATAATGCAGTCAAAAAAATAATGATGTAATTAAGTATTTCATCTTAATGTTGAAACACAAGAGAGCTGAACTGAATTTGCTCTGTCATTTCTTGACTTTCTAGTACTTGACTTTGAACCTGAATGTTCTTTGATACATAGGGTTTGGAATTTCAAAATTTGCTTTGCATATTTTGAGGAGGGATGGGAAATACAAGAAAATTATTAATTTCTACTCTATAGACATGAAAGTTACTGTCTTTCTCTTGGTTAATAAAAAGGTCGAGTTATTTACAGTGAAACTAAAGTACACAGTAACCTCACGAAGCTACGAAGTAAAAATCATTCTGCAGAACACCTTATAGCTGTTTTCCACAGGGAAGGCTTTGACCTCTTCAGTCATTAAACATCACAATAAACGCAATTTTAAATCACTCAACTGGGACAGCATAATCTGCGTCCATCCAGAAAAAGTAAGAGTGCCTGGAGCATGCACACATTTATATTTTTTCCCCAGGAAGTGGTATGGTTTTAAAAAGACGGGAAAAATGTGATACTTGATTGGTATCTTCTAGAAAATCAAATGTATGAACTTTCACATTTAGTGTTCTGACATATGAAGATGATGGCATTGGCGAAGCACTGCAGTGTTTCCATCTGCCTTTCATGGATTTGAAAATCCAATTTCACTTGACTTGATCTGAAGAAAGGGCAGCAAAAATGACATTTTCCTGGGCTACTGTACATGTTGCAATGGGCACGTTTTTTACAGTTGCTATCTGATGAGAATATGAAGTCATGAAAATACTTCTTTTCTAAAAAATGGTTGCATTTTGATTTGCTCTTGCCAATACTTTTGAATGCTGCTGTTAACTCTCAAGGGTTACCATGTATTTATAAGTAGGTTTTAAATAACAAATTTACCGCATAGAGTTAAGCATATCTGAATGTTTAGTGGCTTTAAATGTCACTTTTCCAAACTGTTAAACTACAGCTGTAATAATAATTCTTTTAATCTATTTAGATAGCTGGTAGCGAGTCAATTAATGGAGTTTGTTCATCCAAAGCTCAACTGCATCTCTCTGCCTCTCTGAACTCTATTTTCTTAATTTAGTTCTGTCATTACTGTTGTCAGGAACATAACTCTCTTGCTTTTGACAGCAGCAGAATACCTACCCCTAGATAAAGCACTAAAACATGAATACCGGCATTTTCTGCTTCACCAGCCTGGAGTGCTCTTCAGGACACTCAGACTGAGGATGTCACCCAAGGTCTCCCACTAGTCAGGGGAGAGAAGCAGCTACTTTTAGGGTATGGTCCATTTAACAGATTTTGGAGGTTTATTTTACTGTATGGTAAGTTGCATCTTATAAGAGCCTTACAGGATGCTGTAGTCCAGAGGGATTGTAGGTTCCCAGTTGTGGGGTGGAATTCAGCTTCAGGCTGAGACAAGCATGTTGAGTTACTTCTGAGCAGCTGGGTCCACGTGCGAGCACAGCATCTCCCTTCACATCAGTGGAGATGTCCTTTGGATATCGATTCTTAATAGCTTTTAAAGGGTGTAGTGAAGAGCACTAAGCAAAAAAATGAAGGGTAAGCATATTTTTTAAAGGCATTTCATTGTTAAGGTTTATCTGAAGACAGTACAGCAAAAAGAGTTTCCTTAATTTTGTGATGTTGCTGTGTTCCTAAAATTGCTTTCTTCTCATGCTTTGCTGGAGCTTTTGATGAAAAGTGGTTGATTTGGAAGACACCGTTAAAAAGGTTGTGTATGGGAAGAAGATGTCTGCCTTTTTCTATTTGTACCTTTTTTCCCCCAAACAATAATTTACCCAATGTCAGCATGTCTTGGGTGAACACCTTGCACCGTCAAACAAACAGATATTTTCAGAGGCTTAGTAAGAGGTTGGCATATATTAGTCCATGCCATGGCTTAGTTGAATAAAAGGCAGCACTGCTGTCAAGACTGTCATCTACTGAAAGGCAGATGTGTTTTAAGACCAAGGTTCATTACTGAAGCTCAAATGGACCCCAGATGCCTTTGCTCTCTTAACTTTGTAAAATGGCTGAGCTAAGGAGATGACAGAAAAAACATTATCTGCAATATTTTTAACAGAATTAAATAGCAAGTACATATGTGAATCAATTTATAAAAGACCAGATTAGTCGTGGAACACAGAAGTTTCCAGCTGTTGTGTACACATATTTTAAGGAGTCATTAGAAGATAATAATTCATGAAAACAACCTACTTAGCTAACAGTGTCCTGGGATAAAAAAATCAACTGTGAATGATATTGAATAAGACATTCTTCTTCCTCTAGAGATGTCTGTGGGCCAAGAGGTGTTTAGGAGCCAGCCCTAGGGATGCCTGTGGTCATGAAGCAATGCCACCCCTCAGTGCTCTGTCAGGCATGGTCCACGTATAGCTTATCTAGCTTTTATCTTGTTCAAACCTGCTGTAAAAAGAAACCTGTTTTCTTGTGGACATTTCTGTAATATTCGTCTATCTCTCTTAATAATGGTAGTGAGAAGCAGCCTTATTTCACATCCAAAGCCCTTCTGGCCCATCCGTTCACACATCCCTCCAGTTCATCTGCCTGTCAGCTTCATCGCTGACCTCCCGTGTATCCAAACCAGCATCTGTGGGCTTTATTCGCTGCTACTGCCGAGGTTAAGGATAAGCTGTGGGCAGACATCAACATACTTAACCTCATTTTCTCTTTTTAAATCCCTTCTTAAAATCTCCTCTACCGTAATCCCTGGGGGGGTAAAAAAAAAAAAAAAAAAGTAGGTTAGTGATGTGTTACAGCCACTGCCTCCTGTGTTGACTGATGCTGTTTCTTTGTTTCCTCCTGCTTCCTTGTCAAGCATCCCTGTCCACTTACTGGCCTTTATTTTATGTTTAAATGTGACTCTTAGAGGCAAGAACCATCACTTTTGTTCTCTTTGAGCACAGCCTCCAGCATGCCTGTATCTTGAGCTGGGGCTCCTCGATGCTGCCGTGATGCAAGGAAAACAAAATAGCTGTGGTGGCTCAGTGCTTCACAACTTTCACAGGCTTCTTCACAGCACCATGTGAGGAAAATGAATGTTATTATTATATGGCGGTGCTGAAAAATGAAGGCATATGTCTTTAATAAGAAATGTTCTTAAAATATTACTATTAATTTTGAATGTCTGAGCTGAAATACAGAGTATCTTTTTTCTTAAGAGCTTGTGGTGTTCCTTAGTGTTGAATGTTGGATGTCCCAGTGCTTTCGTTTGCAGGCGCATGTTCAGTGCTGCTGCAGATCAGGAGCTTGGGAGATGGGAGGTTTGAGTCTGGATGGGGTGTTTGCTCAGTGTTTTCCCAAGCATCGGTAGGAGGTCTTTGCCAGAACTCATGCCACCAGTTTAATCATAACACCTCCTCGGGTCTCCTGCCGCAGTGACTTTATGCCTACCCCTGGAGCAGACCATCAGCCTTCACACGAGGGCACGATGCCTGCCTAGGCTGCGAGGACAGGCTGAGGCAGGATGGCAGGCGGTAGGAGCTGTGTTTTTTGGGTGATGTGTGTTTTGGTGGCGGGGTCCTGGGCTCCGCACGCTGCCGCAGCGCTCGGCTGAGCCTTGCTGGCTGCTGCGGTGGGCCAGCATCGGCCTGCGCAGCTGTGGGTGGGTGTGCACTGGAACCACAAAAGCTTCCTCCACACCTGCAACGTGTACGGAGGATTTTTACACCAGTACTATAGAAATATAAATACTATAATAAATACATATATCAATTTATTTTTTTATTTTATTGCTGCTACTGCTCAGTAGTTTTCTTACAATTTAACTTAAACTTCAGTGTCTTTTATCATTTCAATAAGTTATGCTAATTGGAATAGCACATTTAGCGAACAAATGTTTACTGAGGGACAGTGGTCTTCCTGTAGATCGCATATCTCATAAAAACACTCCAGTGTGCTGTTAAAAGCATTTGCTCCTTTTTATTGAAAAGTAGGACGTACACACAATACATGCCAGTATAAGGTGGGATAAAGTTTAGCTACCATTTGGGATGGGAATATTGTAATTGCCGTGAAATCTATTTTTTTTTTCATGTCTCTGTTGGCAAATCTGGGTGATGAACTCTTATTATACACATTTTGATGGTGTTCCCTTCCTGAAATAATGCTAAATCTCAAGGTATGGGGTTTTTTTAGTGTATAGGAACATCATGATTTTAAATGTCACTGTCTGTGACACATTTGAGACAAGTAGTATGTTCCAAGGAGAAACTAAACTGCCTTTTCAGTGGTGTAAATCCTCTTTGTGATGTCTTTAGATGGGCTGTTGCTCTCTCTCAGTAAAGCAGGTACTGTTGGAGGTCCAGGTACCCTGTGTCTTTGGTGTGGAGAGTGTCTCCATTTCACATGATAGACAAGAGGAATGCGTCCATCACAAGTTGACTCAGTTGATGGTGGCGTGGGGTTGCTGGCATATGCTGCGAGAAAAGTTAGTGAATAGGAGAAGTACATAAACTTCATTCGCATGTCTTCTGTATTTGTGGGATGTTTGTCAGTATGTGCATGTGTAATGCATTTCCAGTTGTTGCTTGAACAAACAAAAATAGTTGAGGCTACACTACGACACTTTTTACTGGTGGGAAAGGGGTTATAGAGTGAGAAGTTAAAATATCCAGAGCTCAGTCTCTAAAAATATATGATATAATACATTTCTTGGTTATTGAGGAAGTTACACAATGGATCTGAAAATAGAAATAAAACAAAACCACAAAATCAGAAGTCTTTAGGTCAAGCTTTTCCAAACTGAATTAAAATATATTTGAAAGGAAGATCTCTAAGATGCAGCAAAGTTAGTGTCTTTTTGTTCCTCCAGAGAGTCTGACCTGGAAATCCATGTTCAGGGCAGAAGAGGAGTTCAGTACGTGTGGGACTCCAGCTGCAGGGTTCTCCTCCCTGCAGACACTGTCAGCAAAGCTGCCCATGCTGATGGCACTTGCTGTAATGTGGACACTGTGCTTCTCCCAGCCATGCTCAGATCATCCCTTCAGTTCAAGCAACCATCACATTGCAGCAACCTGGCTCAGTAGTGGCTTGACCAGCAATTGTGTTCAGTACTGGGACTAAAACCTACTAAGTTCTCTTCCAAGTATTTTATACATGGCATAATTTAACAGCTACTTGGAAATTTAGATTGACTATTGTTAATCAGTGAAATATCCACATATTAATTCTCTAGTTTTTCTCAAGAAAATATTTAGCACTCTCTGCCTTGACACCACCAGGAATGGATGTGGGATTCGGCTTTCAGCCTTACCTCTGCATGTTCTTATGGTTGTATTAAGAGACTATACCTTGTCTGAAGCTGTCAAAATGTCTTAACGTATTTCATGGCCATCCACTGAACAAAGAGAGCTGCAAACTTCTCATTGTATATAAACTTTCTTCAGAGCCACCAATAGACTTTTTTTTCAGAGCTAGTGAAGCTGTAGTCTGCAACTTGCTTTGAGGTCACTGAAAAAGAAAATGGGAAGAATCAGTCCTATCAATATACTAGATGCTATGTTTCTATTTAGGGGCCTTTTCAGCATGCCTTTGCAAATGATTGCTGTAAAGCTTTTAATGTTCTTGCATTGCAAGTAGCTGAGCGACATTTTCAGTGTTTATTCATAGCAGATACTCTTGGCATATATTCCTGCAGTCCATGTCAGGCAGAAATCCCCCTTGAATTAAATGGGCTTTTTGCCTGACACAGTCTCTCATTCTAACTAAATTATCAGTAACAGACTTAACTTTAAATCATTTTTTGCTCTGGGCACATTCCCTAATAATTGCCCTCCACTAGTAAATACTTCACTGTATCAGTGAAACACAAGAGCTTTTAATTCTTTAAACTCAGCAACCATCTTTTATTTCAGGACTGGTTCTGTTGGAAGAGGAGTTTGTTTTGGTTTTATGGTAATAGAGATCACTGTTAAAAATAAACCTGAGTGTAGAATTAGGAAATTGCCTTATGAACTTATTGCCTTATAATATGTGAAATATGAAGTTTTTCCTCACTGAACACCTCCTGCATTAGAGATTGGGGTGGCCAGGCCTAGGAGGGTTGGTTGTTTTTTTAATGCTTTCATTTTCCAGGTATGCATTAATATTGAGAGGAGGCTGATTCATGCTAGACTACGTTTTTAGTATGGATTTAATTCCACCAGGAATCAGGGGAGTGAAACGTGCTGCATGGCAGCTGGCACAACAGCATTTTTAATCAAATAATAGGTTCCAGCTGGTGGGGAGTCAACTGAGTTCTAAAGCAGACGTGACTTAATGTAAGTCTTCCTTATTTCTTCAATAAAATGTGTTACCTTTGCATATTAAGCAAATGTAAATGGAGGAGGGGAAGTGAAGGAAACCAAATTCATACATTTTCTAGAAATGAAACTAATCATTATAACCTCATAAGGTGAATTAAACAAGGGAGAATAGGGAGTTTTGTGTTCTGCATGATAAAGGATCTTGAACTCTTCTCACATATCATGAAATAAGTTCTGGTTTGCAGGTGTGCTTGTGTTTACAAGATTTCATTTTCTATACTCTGTCCTTGAATATTGCATTGGGTGCTCTTTAGCTGCCTACTACTGTCACTGTCACCAGAAGTCACCCTCATGTTGGTCGTCAGTCTCTGTGCTGTACTTACCTGGCAGGTTACGGTGCACTGATATGAACATGTCACTCCAGCAGCAAAATGGGGCTCTTTCTGGTGTCACTGAACTGACTCTTCTTTCAGACAGTTGTTTTTCAGTAATGTCTTTTACTCTGCTCTCGCTAGAAGTGTAAAGATTTGGATAGGATTCAGATAACGAGGCTCCTATCGATATGTATAGCTGAAACAATGTGATTGTGCTGCAAAGCCAAATGTAAGGGTACTGGAAAGGTCAGTGCGTATTGAAAAATGTCAACAGGTGCTGCATTTTCAATTATTTTTCTTGCTAGTTTCTGTCCCATGATCTAAGCTCAGCATTTAGCCAGGACAAGCAACTCATTCATCACTTGATGCTTACCGAGGCTTAGTTCATGCTGTTGAAAAAAATGGCAAATGCTACAAAACAAACAGAACGTTGGCTAAGGCTTTTTCTTCTCCTAGCTTTCTTCCCGTCTGGAAGCTGAAAGTTGTATGCTGGCTAGTTCCCTTTCTGTAATTTTGCTGTTGGATGTTCCTTGCAGAACCAAGGTGAAGTCCAGCATCCCCTATGAGAGTCAGCAGCGTCTTGTTGGGAGCAGAGATCCTGCTGTCCTGTCTGCAGCCAAGACAAATGAACCTTTGAGGAGCTGATAACTCCCATTCCATTAGCTGGAGCCGCAGATATTTGATATTTCATACAGTCCAGCCTGAAAATAAATAAAGTAGGAAAAAGCATGTCTGATGTGAGGAGACCCTTTCTGAGCTGAGCGATCCTCATTCCCGCCCAGTCCCCCTGAGGTCACTTGTTTCAGTCAGGAACGGCTGCATGATAGCAAGATCAAAGCCATCGGGAGCAGTCAGACCTCTTCATGACATCTGCTGAAAGTGTGCCTACAAGGTAAGTTTTCTCTTAAAAAAAAAATCATTTATTTTTACTTTATCTGTGTGTTCAGAACTTCATCCTCAGTAAAAGTCCTATGGAAGAATACTATGGAGTGTTTTTCTGTAGATGGCTGCAATTAACTTCAATCTATTAATCCAGACTAGCAAGAGAGTATTGATTGCAGTGATTTTGCACTACCTTCTGACAAGATGGAAAAGTGATGAGAAAAAAACAAAGCCAAATTGATCTCATAATTTCAGGAGCTGTCTTGAAAATAAAAATAAATATTCACATAGCTTCAATTTATTGCCTGCATTATTTCCATGATGTTTCTTTAGTTATTGTCCGTTTCTGACAACATTACAGTATATATTAGAGACCTTTTGTGTTAGATTTGTTTTTGCTATGTCAGTTGCCTTTTTCCTCATGTAACTTATTGATGCCATAAGTAAGTTTAAAATGGTTTTGAATGTGGAAAATGCACAGAAAAAGAAAAAGGTAGTCTGAGATATGGAAAATACTAATAGGACTTTGAAAGAGATGCTTAGGTAAGCTTTTATATTGAATGTTAGGAAAAGTTTATATTAAGCTTCTGTTGTGTATTGTTAGTTCCGGAATGGCACTGGAAGCCTGATTGATTGTGTCAAATTTATTTTGGTGCAAAATGCTAGATTTGAAACTTGCTTTTTTTTTTTTTTTTTAAATACGGAAGCAAAACTGGGTCTTTTGGAAACGTTGATGAAGCAATATGGAGAAAAATTCCTCCCAAAGCAGCCAAGTGTATTTTGGCCAGGCACTTTGCTGTAGCACCAAGAACCCAGCCTCAGGTCTCTCATGTGACACGTCCTGGACAAATGCTGTTGAATACACTCAGCAGCTTTTGGTCAGAGACACGTAGCTCCTCCTTTCTCCTGCTCTCTCTGTTCATCTTGAAATTTTAACCCACGTCTGAGAAATATTTCTAACATCAGCTTTCTTAGGAAGTGACTTATTGGTGCAAAACATTTTAGTCACCTTCTAAGTTTGATAAATTTAGAGCCAACTTTGGTAATTTAAACCAACCCGGGTGAACAGTGGGTGTGTTCTCATTTTCAGAAGGGCCCTAGGAGTTAACAGGCTTTATGTTCTCTAAGGTGTCTATGCTGATGCACATCAAAGAGTTGAGGTTATGATGCCCAAGTTAAAGATTTGGGTTTGTCTACAGCCTTGTTGACTGGAATGGCAGTACACTGGTTTTTATTTGGATGTATTGAGTTTCATGTACCACCCACAAAGATTTGACCAACAATCTGTTGGTTTTAATGAAGTTGTGTCAAATTTGCAGGATTCATTTCGATGAAAACTGATAAATGAAGGGTAACATATGACATATTGGTCATTTAGTTTACGAAAACAGCTATTTCAGAACTAATTAGTCTATTTATGAAATAATCTAATAAATATTTAATGATTTGTTTGATTCTTATAAACAAATACTTGTGCTTGTAGGTGCTAATTACATGAACAGAGCCCTTCACTTTGCATGGGCAGAGTTATATTTATGTTGAAGTGTTTGTTGTATTTGTGCCAAAAAACAACCAGAAAACCTCATTAAGATCTGATCCTTCAGACGTGCATGTGCTTAACTTGACTGCTCAAGCAATGTTGCTTTGGCAGTGCTGATTTCAATACTTTGATCATGAAATACCTCATGTAAGGCAGGGGGAGGATTAATACAGTGGTAGCGTTGATCTGTATAGACAGTCATTAATGAGTACATGTTGCACCCTTCCCTAGAGGCAGAAAACCATGTTTCTGCTGAGTTGATGAGTAAAATGAAATAGCTCACTGAAGATATTTATTGTCTTGAGATCCATTTTGCTGCTGCTATCTTAGCCCCAACTCAGATTTCAGAGTGATTGTTTCTCCTGTTTTCTTGCCCACAATTTCTCTGGGTGCTGCTCTCCAGTGTTCAGGCTCTTCCTCCTGTTCCCCAAATGTTGTTATTAGCTGCAACACCTTCGGCTCAGTTCCCTGAGCTAAGCTAGGGCTAGCGCAAAGACATTTATGAAGGTAAACAAGAATATTACTTGAGTGTCTCTACAAATAACAGAAGATAATTTGTTTGCCCAGTGGAAGAGGATTTTTTACTATCTGGCAAGGAAGGAAAAGTATTTTTCCTCCAGGCTTTACGAACTAGAAAAAAGTACTGCATCCTAAAGCTGAGTGGAGCCTCTGAACCTCTCATGTTAGATACCAGCAAATCCTCAACTGAGGTTTTAGGGATAGAAAAGAAGAGCCCTGGGATCTAGCAGTGAGTGGACTAAGGCAAGATTAAGAGCGAAGTATAGGCATAAAAACGAAAAGCCATATAAAATTCATGAAGGGTGGGGGAAGGAGATCACCAAGAAGATAGAAGGATAGATTTCTGTGATTGCTGCTCCAGAAGGATGGCTGGCAAACACTCCCACTTGACAGCATCTCATTTGCATTTCTGCCAGGCCAAGATCTCATTCATAATTATAACAAGGTATCTGAATTTCTTCTGCACTACTCCTGTGTGGAGTTCTTTCTGCGTTGGTGTGCGTGTGTATTTTCTCAAAGGAGAAAAGAAACTGCAGACTGCCCAAATATTCTAAAAAGAAGAGCCAGACGTTTATTTAAGCTGGTTCTCAATATGCAGAAAGTTGCCTCCTAAAGAAAATGGTAATGTTTGGCTTTAGGCTTTCCTGGAAACACAAATAAACTGTTGTTTATTTTTTGTCTTTGAAGATTTTTTGGGGTGGTTTTATTTCTTCCTTGTTCTTTTAAGCCTTTTTGTCCTACTTATCTAGCATCTCACATAACTTTGATATTTATCTTTGCAATAGGATAATTTACATGAAGATATGCAGGGTTTTGAAAATGTTTTCTTTACTAGTAGACAGAATAGGAAGTTAAAAATGGTTCGTTTTCCATCCAGTATCTGTTTTGCAGTGCACGTTGAAAGAGGCATATGCTGCCACACGTGTGATGAGGCTAATTCTGTCTTTGACTTAGTGGAGTTGTCCACACTGAGCTTCCATTCTGATGAGTTAAATGAGAAATTATGAATTTTTGTTCACGGGGGGCTCTTAGGAGGTGGCTTTGTTATAGCACTGACTTCTTGCTCAGAGTTCTGTGAAACTCCCCCAGCCTGTTGCTGCCATGGGGCTCTGTTTCTTGAGGGTCATCCGATGGAAACTGCAGGTGATTGAAGGCTTCAGGAGGCTCCAGCACTGCTTCGCGTACAACCTTGCTGTGAAATTAAAATCGAGTCTTGGTAAAGCAACAAAAACTCACGCAGGTCAGACTCTACCAGTCTACCCAAAGTTTTGGTTTCTGAGGCTCCTGGTAGTCCTCCCAGAACCTTTGTGCATCAGAGACTCATGGAAATGGAGTAGCTATAAAGGTGAATTTTTGAGTGGGTAAGTTCATCCTCGACTCCACAGCATTTACAAATTGCCTAAGTCAGGGATATGGTCATTTTGGCTACCCGCATCTGTGCCTCGGTGAATGGCATTGAAGGATTTCTTTTTAATGGGCGTGTTAAACATGGGACAAATTTAATTTTAGTATTGTCATTTAAAGTCTTTTCTGATACAAATGATTTGACGGCAAATGAGACGTTAGGTCTACCATAATTTGGGGCTCATCCAAGTGTCTGTTCCTCTAAATGTGACTGATCCAAGTGCACCGTGCTCTTCAGTATTTTAATGCAGACAAGTCGTTCTGACCACAATGATGAGTGCAGTAGCTAAACCCCTACACATTAATAACGAAATGTGTCTGCCATCACCTCCTTTAAAAACACTGAAACCCCAGTGTGGTTGGCTGTTACTTCCATCCACTGCAAGCAGAAACTGCTTTAAACAAACCCATATTGCGAAGTTCCCCATGGGCATTTTTAGTGCAGAATTTAGTCTTACTATTGAATATCTGAAAATATCACAAAAATTTATTTAAAGGAATAATGAAAAATTAATAAAAACTCTAACTTGGTATCATAGAATAGAAACTAAAGCTTAGAATAAAACCCTTATAATGAGGCATATCATATTTTATACATCAATCACAGTGTAAAATATCCTGGCAAAATTTCCCAATTCAGGTACTTTGCTGTACGCTGGTACGTTCACAAAGGTACTCATCCCAGCTTTACTAAAGTGAGGACAGTAAAATTCTTTTAGAACCTAAATGTGTTCTGCATGTGTAGTAGAAACATCATGAGATTACATTGCATTTAGATTCATGATGACCTGTCTTTCTTTTTACTTTGGCTTGTAGTTGTTTAAGTCCCCAAAGATAACACAGGCAGAATGCATAAAAGTGGCTCTGACAGTGTTCTACACACATTTTAAGCATACTACCAACTGAAGGATAATGCTGTACGCAGTATATAGGGTTTACGGAAGAAGTGGATGGCGATTTTGCAGCTTATGATGGAGAGTCTTTGATATAACTGTTTCAAAAATCAGGTTAGGGTGTATATAATTTGAAACTTTCTTTCAGTTGTGCTGTAAATTTAATGGCAAGGTTTTGTTGAAATGAGCTCTTGTGGTCTGCAAGGAAGAAAATCAATCAGCATGCACCTTATCATTTTTCTATATCCTTGGTAGGGATGCAATTAAATTCAGTCTAGAAAGGTCACAGTGTGGGGTATACATTAACCTCACGCTAACCCTGTATATGATACTGCTGCTGAGAACGAGTTAATAAAGATATCAGTTGGAGCTATACGTTTGTTCTCTTTTTTTCAAATGTATCTGCATACACACACACACTTCTAATTAAGTCTTTGTGCATAATATCAGTAGTTATCTAGAATATTTGCAGTGCTGCTAATTAGGTTGTGGGCTAGTGTACAATGGAATATACAGCAGAGTTCCACAGTTGGTGGCCAAAACCACTTAAGCTCATTTGTTGAAGCTAGTATTAATACAGGGATATGTCAATGAGTCAAGGCTTTGTTTCATTTCTAGACTCTGATGGTGTTTAAAACAGCAGCTGCAAAAACTGGGTTTAATTCCAGAGTGTGGTAGAGTTTCTGATTGCCATTTGCATTATACGCATTTGTTCCAGATGAGAGAAATTAAATTTCTTATTGAGAATTGGACAAGTACTTTGGTTATGAAGAGAATCTTGACCTTTTTAACCTTTTAAATTAAGTTATGAGGAGGTATTTGATTTTGAGTTTGATCTGGGAGGCCTCTTGAAAGAGGAACCATATGTTCCCTGTATTAGCTATTAAAAAAAACCAACACATGCAATGCAACAACAGTACAGTGTGACATGAAGAACAGCTATACAGTTTCAGGGACAAGTTAGAGAAACATAATATCTAGTACTTCTTTTCCAGGGACTAGCAGTGAGAGGGCATCAAATTTTACTTCTAAAACCATTTCTGCTGCTCCCTGTAAAGACGTTTATTGTTATATGAGATTGCAGAGTTTCTAATGAATATATTGACCAATGGGGCATGAGAATGAGAAATATGAGATTTATACTTCAAATTACGACATAGAGCCAGGGAAAGTGGATTTGGGCAAATAGCAGCGTGTTAGGCCAATGTAATATTTTAGAGCAAATTTTGAACAAGATAATAAAGTCAGGGAAGCAGATGGAAAATGGGATAAAATAAAAAATTATTAATAAATATTTGTGCCAAAGGTAGCTGTTTCACCTTCTTAATTTCTGTTGCTGAAGAAAGGCAATAGATGTAAACTATCTCAATTTTGATAAAGAATTTGAATATGGTACCCACATGGAGATTTATCAGTATGGTAAGAGAAGAAGGAGATTTGTGGAAGAAATGTTAAATAGGTAGAGAATTGAATAAAGAGGAGATTGCAACGTTAGTCTTGAAACAGGAGTGTTGAGCCAAAGGGAGGCTGCTAATTAAGTTCCTCAAAGGAGATGAAATGTTTAATATCTTCTTATCATTGTCACAAATAAGCAGTAGTACGCGTATGAATTTACAGATGACTCAAAGGTTAGAGTCACTGACATTTCAGGAGAGGATCATAACATCATACAAGAAGGATTAGGTTTTCTTCCAAGTTGGAGTAATAGATACGGCATGAAATGCAATTGTGCAAAGTGCAAGGTCATGCTTTAAGGGAATAATCATCTGAATTTAGTCTGTGAGCTGGCAACTCATCAGCTACAAAACAGGAAAAAATACTTACAACTGTGTTAGGTTGTCTAGGACCAGGATCCTAGATCTATGACCTGTTGTAAAGCAACAGAACTATCCAATCTAGCATTAAGCTACCAGTATGATGCTGCTGTAAATAAGAGAAATGCATGCCAAGAGGATAGTGAGTGAGGTATTTCTAGCAGGGAAAGAAAGTATTAACAATATATTTTGAATTGTTGAAGGAGCACAATGAGAACAGTGTGTACCATTCACATTACACGAAGATGAGTTTAACCTGGAGCAGACTGACAGAAGAGTCGAGGGGTCGATAAATTATGTGTTGTACCAGAAGGCCCTGTAAAAACCTTGGCTTGTTCAGAGAATAAAGCAGAGGCTGAGGTACTCCTGTCTTCAGGAAGGTAAATATACAGGAGGAGAGTAAACAGCAGGGAGTGGAAAGAGCTAAATTTCAGGTTAAATGACAGAGCGGGCATTGGGAAAGTAAACGGGCCATGGGTGGAGTGAGGCCAGGCAATAGAAGACAGTCCCCAGTTATCTCTGATGTTCATGAACAGACTATTCCTGATGCAGCAGAGGTAAAAATAAGAAGCAGCCGTAGGATGGAGTTTCTTCAGTTGATGGAAGGGACTCAGGGGTTTTCTTGCAGTTGTGTGCTCCTGTATTTATTTAAGGTGTTTCTCTTGAGGAATGGGATGTGCACGTGCCTCGCTGTGTGAGCATTTTAATTAAATTGCTACCTGCTTCCGTGTGTTTGAAGCGTTCCCTGGTGGTGTGTGTATGTGTCTGTGTGCTGCAGGCAGCGTAACAGGAGGTGTGTTCTTGTGCACGCAGCTGCAACGCAGCGGAAAAAGGGAATGCTTAAGAGACAGCAAACTCTGCATCTCCCCAAGTGACGGTCATCAGCTGCACCCGCTTATCCCAGGTCCTTCACGGTTGTGGGAATGTGCTTAGTTTGGGCTCCTTTTTTCATAATCAGTGATCACTGCTCATGAGTACAACTTGAGTATTGACCTGTCAGCAGAGAAATAGAAAATCTCCCTTCCTACAGCACATAGGTTTCCCTACTTGTGCTGTGAAGGAAACTTGAGCTGTTTCTCAGAGTCACAGGAGGGCTGAGGTGGGAAAGGATCTCTGGAGCTCATCTGGTCCAGTCCGTTACTCAGGCAGAACCACCTAGAGCTGGTTGCCCAGGACCATGTCCAGGCAACTTTTAAATATTTCCAAGGATAGAGATTACTACCTGTGGAAGTGGGTTGAAATCGTGTAGACAGGCATTAGATGGGAAGATTCCAGGCAGTTACAGGAAGGTTTGGGCTTGCAGTGAGGTTTAGGTAGCCAAGACACAGGAGATGAGAGGGAGACAAGTCCTGAGTCAGTACGGGAGATGCTGCATCCCATGTTTACTAGGTTACCTTCCCAAAGGCAGGCTGGAGCCCTTAAATTGACTCTTTGGTCACGTTGACTTTCCATGCCAGGCACACTAGGGGTAAACACCAGCTCTGCTGTGCCACCTTCCAGCCAGAGTCAGGCAGGTAAGTGCCATGAGATACTGTGTTTGTGCCATCCATGCTCTGAGCAAAGTGTGGCTTCTCTGCTGCGTGGCCACTGCCATTGAGAGAGGGCCTTGGATGTGTGAAAGAGGCAGCTGGGGCATGAGAGGAGGGTGTAGCGGGTGGTTTGCTGGGCACTGGGGTCAGCCCCAGCCGTACGGGCAGGTCTGCGCCAGGGCCAGGCTTGTGATGCTCAGGTTGGAGCAGGTGCCGCCTCTTCTCTGCTCTTCTCACTGCTCCTGTTTCCTCCTTGCCTGCGGTCCCCTGAGGTTAACAGGGCTCTGTGGATTTTGGGAGAAAGCATGTGTCACCATTTCTGTTCTCCCTAATCGTGAAAAAGCAGAATTAAAGACTTCACAGGAAAACCAGCCATTTGTTTTGTCCATTCATATGCTAATGCTTGTGTTTCCTTAACTGCCACAAAAGGAAGGAGCGGAGATGACAGTTTATTCCACTTTTGGTGCGCGAAGCTTGCTTTTTGCATTAGTCATAACAATGGTTATTGGTACTGAGGTTGTATCCTGAAGTATCTGCTTCAGGTTTTTTTCTTCAGATTATTCTCACCCAGTTTCCATGTTTACATTGTTTACCCTTGACATGAATGACTACTTCTTCCAAATATATTAAACACATTAATCAAGTTTCCATGGCTGAAGTAGGTTTAATATGCATTTTTAGGAAAGTCTTGGACACATTTCAGTGCTGTCATTCCAAGAATTTTACTTGCTGATTTACTCTGCTTTGAGAGTAAGATGATGTCTTTTGTGTCAGACGCGCAGCATGGCAAGCCAGCAGACGTGAGAATCAAGAGTGACTCGATGCTACAAGCAAGAATGTGCGATTTTCTTTCCTCCGTCTAGTTCTGTTTAATACTAATGGAAGTGGCACATCTCCCACCTTCGTATGAGTACAACTTCTGCATTTCTGCAGTGAATCCAGAGAAGTTTGATCAGGGCTTTCCCCAAGGGGACAGAGGAAGCTGTGGCACTGTCCACCCAACCCACCACTTCTCTGAGGGAAAGCTGCTTTACAGTCCAAATGAGCAAAACTGCATAATTTAATTTTTCATGGCTTAAGGACCTATGAACATGCTTAGGAGATACATACTTCAATGTACAATTTTCTGGTTGATTATGCCTTAAAATTGTAAAGCAGTTGTATTAATTTTTATACAGCAGTATGGTGATGATTCAAGAATACTACTTAACAATATTGATCTTCAGCTTGAACACTGAGGTTCATGGGTTTATTCACTTAATATCTCTTGAATTTAGTACTGGTGATAATCACTGCCAGGATTATCACTGCTGCTTCTTGAGGAAGGCAGAAAGAAGTACAAACTAGCTTGTTCAAACATGAGAGATGGAGTGATGATGGTCCTCATAAACTCATTACATAAAATGAAGAAAACTGGCACAGAAGTTCACATCCTAATTGTTGCTGCAGTTATAATGCAGTGTGGGAACTATTCTGTTTCAGGGAATAAGGGAATGCTTGCTCTTTCAGTCAGAGGCCTTATTATCTTTCTTCTATTACTAGCAGCATCGTGATTCTGCCAAAGGAAAATATGTATCCAGACATTACGTGGTCTTGTGCTTTTCACAGTTCATTTTTTTCTGTCTGTTGGTGAGTGCAAGTTCCATCACCATGATTTGGAACTTCTTAATGGTGTCAACAAAGAAATGTCCATTCCCCCACTGTTAAGATATAAATTCATGGCTCTTCTTACCCTTGGAGTGGGAGAGGATCTAAAAAGATTATATTACAGAAGATTGATTTGTGCTCTTCATGTAAAATGGAAATCTGTTTCTAATGTGGTTTGAGATAAGAATTTGTAGTGACCATCTGTGTGAAAATTTTATCCATAGTAATTTATAAAAAAAAAAAAATCTGGCTCAAAATCTCAGCTGCCTTTTTTTTTTTTTTTCTCCCTGAATAAAATTTCCTAGTCTGACATCTCAGGGAAGAGCATCTGCTTCAAGTTTTTCCATCATGCTGCCTTGTACAGCCGGCAAGAAGTCTCCAGTTGTTGTGGGCAAGCTCTGTAGTATAGACATTGTCTAGTTTCATCTGTCTTCATTAGAGATATAACCACACTTCATTCCTTAGTATGAATGTCTTTGCTCATCTTTCCCCCCGCTTTCCCCCCCAAGAAAAAATTGACACTGTGATTTTTCTTTCATTATTCACAATTTTGACAGAATTTTTCTACTAAAAATGATCATGGCTTCTATTCCAGGCTATTTAGAAGAAAATTACAGCAGGGTCAGACAGAGGGCTAATAATACTCAGAATGTCCAGTCTGCAGTTAATTTTTTCATTATTTTTGACAACTTGTTTACAAATTTTGTGTTTGTAAGTTCCAGCCTGGATTTTCAATGAGTCTCAATGAATATCTTTATTAGGTTTTGCAAATACTTTGAATGTAGGCTGAGCTATTTTCCCGCGGGAACTTTTTTTCCACTGGACATGCAAATAATTATACTTTATTCACATAAATGCCTACACAAATATTTAACATTCACATTACATTAAATAATGCACTTATATTGATGTAATATATTGACATTTATCTCAATAGAAATGTAAGATGTTAATTGCATGTTAGGATGCTCCTGGGTGTCAGAAGGGAGCAGTGTTCCCAAAACTCTTTGACCTGGTTCACTGCAAGAAACCAGTTAGAAGACAAACAAGGAGATGAAAATATCTTTCACAGCTGTGACAGCACAACATATGTTACTACTTTGTGTGAAAATGAGCAGAGACAATTTAAACTTTGCATTCGGCCGATTAGTCTTATGGTGTCTTTTCTTTGACAATAAAGATGCCGTTGGCAAAACCTATCGAGAGAGCATGGAGTGGGTATTCCTGCAGAGACTGCCTAGTAGATTGGGATGCTTCTGGCATACAGATATTTGTAGCAGATGTTTCCAATTAACTGTAATAACGCTGAAAAATAAATGAACTTTCTTCAGGATCTCCTCTACGAATATTGATGTGGCAGCGGTCTGCTTCAGCCTGGAAGGGCTCATGGTATCGGTGCTCAGGGAGGAGAGGAGCAAAAATTGAAAAGTGCTGATTTTGCTCAAAAGCTGAAGGTCCATGTCCTTGTGCGGGGAGAGACTGAGGAGGGAACCGTTGTCTCATTTTCACTGTGTTTCCTGGCTGTTCTCATGGGGCCGGCCCTCCCTTGCGGCCCACCCCAGGCCTAGCTCCCAAAATGGTGCCTGGGGACAGGGGCAATGCCACTGCCTGCCCACCGTGCACCGCACCAGGTGTCACACCCAAGAGAAGCGTTAATTTCTGCAGATTGGTGTGGACAGTTGCGTTAGGCCGCTATGTAAGCTTAGTGCCAAAATGGAGGGATGTTTTCCTTTGGGTGCTGGTGCTTCTGAGGAGCACTCTGTCCATTTGGCTTGTGAGCTCCTCAGGGGTCCAGCGGCTCCACGCAGAGCTCCATGGTTTCCTTGGACGCGTTTGTGGTGACGTATGGAGAGCTGGTGTGGTTGTGCTATGGGAAACTAGAGCGAGCATGGAGGCTTCATCTGCTGTCCACAAGCAGATAGGAAGCCATACTATTTTTAAAAAAAATTTAAAAAGTCAAAAAGTCTTTCTCAACCTGTACACAATTTTATATGGCTTTATCTTAGGATAGTTAAATTCCTTGTCAGGTCCGTATCGCTTTATTTTCTTCCTTACAGGTATATTTATTTTCATACCTGTAGCTAAGTCTAGGTAGTTTTAATTCAAACTTGATGACTTAAATAGTTTTTATTGTTTGTATTTTTTTGAAGTGCACCAGGATTTTTGCTAGTTCTATTTACTGCTCTTCTCATAGGTCAGTTTTAAGACACATCTTTGTTCTGATTTCACCCTGTTCTTCCTACATTCTTAAACTCTTCTGTTATATTTTAAACTTTTCAGTTCATATGGAAGATTCCACTTTCTGGCAGTGATCACAAGCATCACTAGTGTCATTTCTTTGCTTTTACTTTTACTCTCATCAGAAGTTAAAGCCACGAATGAGATTGTTTGAACTAGGAATGCTCTAAGATTCTCAACACACGTTCCACAAGAGAATGTGAAACCTTTGACCTTGTGGAGCTCCTGAGTATTTACCAGACAGAACTGGGATTTCACTGGAGAAAGGGAACTCATGCAAGGTTATCTTGGGGTTTCTGAACTTTTATTCCAATGGAAAGATATTAAATCTTGTTTCAGAGCATTTTTTCCAAAACTGTGTCTGAAAGAAAGTTCCAGCCTGGCGAATCTCAGGTGGCCATCCAGCCTAGCCATCAAGTGCCTTGATCTCACTGCTTGTTTTAGCCCAGATACCCATCTAACCTGCCTATCCTGAGGTGCCTCTATCTTTCCAGAGGCTCGAAAATCCATCTTTCTCCTTTCCATCTGCCAGACCCTCCTGCAGCGCTCCAGGGAGTGTGAGCTTGCAGGAAATGTTCCCATACTGACGATGGAGAAATGATGGGCTGGTCCAATGGCCAAAATTGAGTATCCTAAAGCAACAGGTGCTGCATCCTTGTATATTTTTCACATTCAGCTCTCCAAAGCCTCCTCATCTGTAGTGTTTGTGAGGTAGTTGTCCTGCTTGTGATGCTGCAGAGTTGAGGTCCCAATTCAGAGCAGGGACCAACCTGGCCCTGAGGAGCAAAGCTTCCTGGCAGGTGTTGCTGCCCTGATGGTATGGCTGCTAGCTCTAAAAGCCACCAGGAATTAATCTTCTTGTTCATTACCATTTATCGCTCCTGTGATGAGAGTATTAGTGCAGTTGCAATGCAAACCCATTGTGTGGGGTCCTGTCTGCTGCTGTCCTTTGACCCAAGCCTTAAGTTATTCTATGTTTCTTCTTTCAGCTTCTAGAAACTCAGCTCTGCAAGCTGTGAAGGGTCCGTGTAATGTTTCTTTAGAGAAAGCCCAACTGACTGTGTATAATCTTAAGCTGCTTCATTTTCCGGTACTTCACATTATTTGCTTTCAGTACAGAATTGCATGTTTAAGAGACAAAAACTTTAACACTACCCAATAGTTCCTTGCAAGGCTTTTTTAAAAGGAATTGCTTGCAAAGCACACTTCATCACTAGTTTTTGCTACTCGGGAGTGTCTAATTTACCACAGAGTCAGGAAAACACAAAAGATAAGGTCTCTGCAGCAATAGCAATCCTTCACATTGCACGTGTGTGGCTCTGTTAGGTTTTGATGCGTTCGTCTGCCCTTTGGAAACTATTAGAAAGAACATACAATTATTTGGAGGGCTAGGGCCTTTTTTACTTTCAGGCAGAATTGAGGATAGCAAGGTGATGCTCAGTGAAAACAACTGTATGTGTAACTCTTGTAGGGCTAGCACCAAAATAAGAATGAGACATCACAAGGAGTCTTGAGCAAATGGAAATGATAAAGCTGAAAATAAAAATGTGAAGGATAAATGGTTCCTATGAACTCCATCTGTATTGAAAAAAACTATGTCAAGAGCATGGTTTAATTTTTTTTTTTCGGCTGCATGCTTGCATGTGACAGAATGTAGTTAAAATAATTCCTTCAAAAGCTTTGCCCTAAGCAGGTGGATGTCTGGAGAGAGCATAGAAATAGATAAATGACTGACACAGCACCGCAAGCCTGTGGCAGGTGAAGCGGTGGTGCTCCTGCCCACTGGATCAGCTTCTGGGCTTGTCCACCTGCATGAAGCCAAAGCCTTTCTAAGGATTTCAGCAGGGTAGCATTGCACTAAGATAGATATATAGATATATAGATATAGGCAAAAATAGGATTTAACTTGGCAAACATAATGGAAATGCAATCTTTCAGATTGTTTGCTGTGGTTTTCCCATCTGTTTTAACTATGTCCTGGCCAGAATGCAGTGAGAACAAAGCCATGGTCATCTGAAATGATTTTCCAGTCATTTTGAGAGATGCTCTTGCAGCGTAGCTGAAGCATTAATGTAGTGATGCTTAGGCATGCCTGGGGGATTTATGTTGTGTCGATCCAATGATGAATCAAGTAGCAACATCCCATGCTGGGAGCGGTGCTGCTCAGGCTGCCGCTGGAGCAGCCGGCAGTGGAGGATGGGGACGCGGCTGTAGCAAAGGGGTGGCTGGAGATCAGAAGCACGGAGCAGAAGTCAGAGGTGGTAGCTCTCAGGTAACAGTGGACCTTCACCAGGTCTGGTCTTTCCATCTGTTAGCAGTGGGTTTGTCCATGCAGTTGTACTGGGTGGAAAATACATACTTTGTCTAGGGGCATGACTTCGGCTGCTTATCCTTTTATGTCCTCCCCTATGTTAAATGTTGTTATTAAAAAAAAAAAAAAAGTAGCGCTATGTTTTACCTTTTAAAAAAGGTGCTATTGGTAATTATTGTATCAGCAAGAAACAACATAAGCTTCTGACACCTCCTGTGCTTACCGACAACATGAAATTAAAGCAAAGAATGGCCTCCTATTTAAATAAGCAAACAACTGAATGACTGCCTAACATATTCACATTTTTTGCTTGGAGCTCTTGGTCATAAGCTCATGAAACACAAGCAAAATAAGTTTGAGGTATTTTTGTGGTTTGGGTTTTTTGTGGGGGGGTTGTTGTTTTTTTTTTTTAAATCAGGATTTGGAATTAATGGAAATTCTAAACTACAAAACCAAACCAAACCCAGCAACCCCCCACCCAAAACAACACCCAAAAAACCAGCTTTATAAAGAGAGGCAAGGAGATTTCTAAGAGCATATGCAAAACCTGTAATTTTTTGAAGTGTATCTACCAGCCCAGTTGTATGTCTACACTAATAGGATCTCTTGGAGAAGATCCGTATATGACATATTCGTAATTTCTGTGGTTTAGTTTTTGAGGAGGCTACCCATGTGAGATAGCCTGCCCTTACTTGAGTTCATTTTCTCTGTGTTCTATAAAATGAGTTAAGTAAAAAAATCGAGAGACCCGCACTAGTTTTCTTGCCCTTTGGGATTATTTGCTGTGATGCTTTTAGTTACAGGGAACAGGAATTGGTTTCCAGGGGGATGCTTTTGAAGCTGTTGTTCCTTGGAGATTTGTCTGAGCAAAGGCTTAGGCTTTGACTCACCGTGATTTCTGGGGTGTAGTACAGACAGGTTGCTAACAGCCACCCTGAAAATCTGATTTTAAAAGTAATGGGAAAAGAGAGCTAATATTTTATCTTTCCCTCTATCAGACAGTAAAAGCAAAGGGAGGGTCCAATCACCATTATTCCTGAAACACTTCAGAGGAGTTGAGGCTTTTCGAAACATATTGTGTGATTATCTCCTCTGCCCCACTGGTTTCAGCTGAAATGTTTCTCCTGCTCACACTGTGTAAGGCACACTCATCTCCCTGGCTGCAAATCGAGCAGCACTTCACTGCCTGGGCTCCCGCAGCAGCAGCAAGCGATCTCATCTGAAGTTAGGATGCTCTATATCATTGTGGAACTGTCGCCGATGTCTCAGAGGCAGCAGTGGGCAGGTTCACATCTGGCTGCAGCTGCCCCAGCGCCTTCCTCGCGGAGGCAGGAATGTGCGTTAAAAAGAAGAACTGTAACAAAATCCATTAACAACTGTTAGGAAGGAATCAAGCTAGGGAAGATGAAGTTTAGTAGAAGGAAAACGATGTACACAAAACCACCTTCAGTGTTGCGGTAACTGGCAGCTACGAAACAGGATGACATCCCTTCCCGGGGCCGTGCTGCATGGCAGGGCAGTGGCGGTGGGGAGCCCTAGGCTTGCCCCCCACTCCAGCATGGCATGGGGCACCCCAGGGATGCTTCCCGGCTGTGGCAGAGGGGCTGGCAGGAGCTCAGTCCCGCTGGCTGCCCAGCCGCTGCTGTCCCTGTGCTGTCGGGAAGGCAGCTCTGGGAAAGCCAGGCTCTGAGTGCAGGGGGGTGTGCAATGTACATGGGGGCTTCTTTACTTCTTCATCTCCTCTCAGGCTTAATGGAAAACATTTTTCTCACATCCCTGTCTGCCCACCTGGCTGCTTTATTGTGGGAGAAAACACATGCTGAAGCCCATACAATTCTCATGGATTTAATGCAAATATTGAACAAGAATTTCAGGATTTGGTTAAGTGTGGGGCTTTTTCCTAAGGAAGGCTAATGGGATCCTCTGTGGTGTGCAGTTATTTGACATCTTTTGGCAAAGCTTGCTCGATTAAGCAAATCCCCCTTCTGATCTATGTTTTAGGGTTTTACACTAGCATCTTTCCCAGTTCAATAAGTTGGCATAGGCAATACTATTTACTATCTTGTCCGGTGTATTTTGTCCAGCACAGAGTCTGGAGGTGGTGAATAGGGTTCTGCTAACCTGCTGCATGTCTCAGCAGCTTATATAGAAATGACAGAGGTCACACTCAAAGATATAAAAAAACCTTGTCATCCACAAGTTATTGCGGGATTCCTTAAGCATTGTGTTCAGTTCCAACTGGCAGAGTGATTTAAAAGGCTATTTCCCAAAGAAGACAGAGACATACAAATGTTCTGGTGGTGATGCACTCTCCCCGGAGCACTCTCTCTCTGTCAGTCCACTCCATCTGCCACCTTCAACACGTTGGGAGGAAGACGGTGGGTGATGGCACACAGGCAGCAGGTACCTGCAAAACTCATCCACTGAAGTGAAGGCATCATGGTAGACCAACGCTCGTCGGTGCTGGTCTGTCTCCACAGCTTCGATTTGGTATCACCCCCTTTATTGAGCCATGGTTCTACAGAGGCTTACTTAATAGTTACAGGGTAAAGACTCCATTGCAGATACTGGCTTTCATATGTCAAGGGCTGATGGAGTGGAGGGATGCTGAAGGCTGAGCCTCTGCTTGCTGGCTGTGATTGATTCTTGGTGCTCAAGATAGTTTTTATTATGTTGTTATTAAATATTAAAAGCAAACAAACAAAAAACACCACCAACCTAGCTTTTGTCGCAGCTGTGCTGTGTGATCAGGGCAAAACCTTTATGAACAGATACAAGAAGGGAGGAATTGGCCGTTCTGGTTTATTTTAATTTTTGCACTTCCCACGTGAATTACTGCTGCTGGAAGAGGGAGCAAGTGGAAAAGGGGTTGAATGTTCTGCTTCAGTGGCTTTTTGCAGTGGGGATGAGCATTTCTGGACTGAAACCTATCTGAATAGTTCAAGTGTATATGTAGCTGCTCAATTTAACAAAAAAAGAGAACCTCTGGCTTAATGGGCCACTTCACCCTGAGAAGTGTTTGCTGCAGATGTGTCATGGAGTTGAAAGCATACTTGAAAATCAGGGCAGGGACCAGTTTCTCAGCACCCTTACATAAGCCTGGCTTTATCAGACACTTGTGAGATTTGCTCTTTTAAGTTTCCTTCTTAATTACTCTCTAAATTCTTTCAGTCTAGCCTCATGAACCGAGTTTGGGTGAGGCTTCCAGATATATGCCAGTCCATCCATGGTGAACATGTCCAAGGGAGACCACTGTATTTAAGGACAATAGATATAAACCCAGGTCTGATCTCTTATAGGTATTGTGCAGTCCAGGCAAAAAGCATAAAATGTCAAGACAACAGTAGCAGAAAGAAGCTGGAAACACCTTCTGTTACTGATCTGTTGTTCGTCTGCTCTGTGAGCTCTATGAATTTGAGGTGCCAGCGGCTTCTTTAGACTCTTTTGTTGTGTTTTTTTTTCTTTTATAACTGCAACATAGGTCAAACTTTGGGCAATATTGCTAGAGTTCAGGCTAGTGCCACACGAAGCAGGTTGCATGGACAGCCAGCGCTCTGTTCTGCTCTGCCCTGTGGATGCTTAGAACAGCACGAAACAGTCTTGGTGGCATTAAAAAATGTTTGACATCAACTTCATATGTTGAAGAAGACTAAGGTTGCTTATCTTGTTTTTCTTGCTTTTTAATCCATTTTTCGTTATGAAGGTTATTGTGATGATAATCAAAGAGCCCAAGAGCTGTTAGCTGACAGTCTGCATCCCATCCTGTTTTTCCTGAAATGCATCTTCCAGTGTTAAACACTCTTTTAATTCACTGTGGTTAAAAAAACAGCTTTCTAAGAGTGTGGGGTTTTTTTCTTTTTTTTTTTAATCTCCTGTTTTCTGAATAAATAAATGCTGCAGACATCTTTAGCACTGATTCAGTACTGAAGTGTGCTTCCAACAGTTTCTACAGAGCAGTAGCTCTGGTAAGAGGACGTGTATTAGTTTGTGCAAATACTTGCTTGGACAGAGAAAATTACATCTTAATAATTACCTTTCATATAATGCAATTTGCTGAATACGAACAGTTTTCTCTCTTATGCTTTTGCTGAGTATGACGCCACTGCTTCTGGCAGCAAAACCGAGATAGTTCGGACAGGTCTGACAGGATCAGGACTCGGAAACACAAGCCAGCCATAGGAGGCAGAGCGGTCATGGCTGGTGATGCAGTAGCGGCACGGGTCTCATTCTTCTCAGCTGCTCTATCGCAACTTGTCTACCAATGACAGGAGGATGTCATTCTTTGTCTTTTGCATTTATAACCTCAAGATGAAATCCTCGAATCGTGAATAGGTTTCTGTCTTCTGGTGGCTGTTTTGCCAATTAACGTGGTGTCACTTCCATTTCCAGAACCTCTGCCCAAGAGTATCCTATGGTCTAGCCAATTATTTTGAGCACAGTTTAATCAGATTTGACATTAGGAAGAAACAACAACAAAAAAAGAAATAAAATTCCCTTGTGCATTTAGAGTTTAGCAATTTGATTTAGGTAATCAGATCTTGTCCATGTATCCAAATAGTTCAGGAGGGTTTCTCCTCGTTATCTATGACAATACAGGGTAATGGATTTGCACTGTTTTTTAACCAAATCTGAAAACATTTTGAATGTCGTGAGTCAGAAAAAGCTTTGACCTGAAATTTTATTAGGGACTGGAAAACAGGAAAAGTGGGGGGATGCACGAGAGGATTAAACAGAAAAGAAAGTCCCTGTTCATTGGAGACTTTGCTCTTGTTAAATGATCTAAAAAGCTCTTGCCATAGAATAGTTGGGCCTTGTAAATGGGTTATATTTGAAGATTAGGATGAGTGGAAAATGAAAACTTAATAATGTGATTTCTTTCGTCATTTTTAATAAAAATGAGCAAGCTGCAGGGAAGAATAAGAGGCAAGCTGAAGTTGAAGGAAGTACATTTGTAGCCATCCATGTCCCAATGAGTAGCATTACAAAATCATGTGTAAGTATTTAGTCTTGACTGCAGCAGATTGAATACATTTGGCCTTGTCTGGACTAAGCAAGCCCAAATCTATCAAGTGGAAAAAAAAGTTGGAAATTCTGGTTACTGCAAACAAAAACTGAAGAGCCTTGCTCACATGGTTGATAAATATTGGAAGCAGATGAAGTGAAAGTTTCAGTTCCATTATCAGTGCCAATCAGACAGGTGGAAAGAGGAGAAACAAATTTGCAGACAGCATCAGGTGGTCTTAATAAAATGCTTCCCTGAATGTATAATAATTCATAGTTGTAATGCTGCAAAACAACTTCCATTAAAAAAAAAAAATTAAGAAAATTATTTGCATTCTTTAATCATAGAATCATTTTGGTTGGAAGAGACCCTCAGGATCATCGAGTCCAACCATAACCTAACTCTAGCACTTAACTGTGTCCCTAAGAACCTTGTCTCTATGCCTTTTAAACACCTCCAGGGATGGTGACTCCACCACTTCCCTGGACAGCTTGTTCCAATGCCTGACAACCCTTTCTGTGAATAATTTTTTCCTAATATCCAGTCCAAACCTCCCCTGGTGCAACTTGAGGCCGTTTCCCCATGTCCTTGTAATACAAAAACTTAGATTGTGTTGGTTACACTTTAAATCTTTGTAGAGCTTTGACTTGACTGCTCTTAAAACTCTCATGGCAATAAGTCTTATGTAAGTTGTGTGGCTGATGTCTTCACCTAGTCACGAGCCTTCAGTGGAGAACAGACTGTAGACTCAAATGGTCTATTTCCAAGTGAAATACTAATAGTAACATGGATAGCTCTACAGCAAATAACTTCAGCAGTGCAGGCAGTCCAGCCTGTGCATGTCTTCAGCGTGCATAGGAGATATGCAGGTACTTCCCAGGACTGACAAGCTCCCAGACAGAGGAAAATGTGATGCTTGATTAAGTGTAATTATGTATTTAGTCCCTGAATCTCCCGTAGATGGAGAGAACCTGGTAGAACCCAGTACTGGGCTCAGACAGGTTGGAAGGCCCTGATGAGGTGTGTGTACCAACGCCATGCTGTGCTACAAATAGAACTCTCACTGGAAGTAACTCTCTTAAAAAGTTAATGCAGGAGGGAACGGAGCGACAAGTTTGACTGGAAAAACTGTAATTAAGTGAAGTCTAAAATAAACAGTGTTATCAAATTGGTTTTCATCAACAGCTAATCCAAATTTAACTAAGATCTCTAGGGTTAAGACTTCATTATCGCCTGATGCAGCCTGAACATGTCTGTCGTTCACTGGTGGAAGATTTGGTGTAACACCTATTTAGAGAAGTAATTTACAAGTGTAACTTTTATCTGTATGGACAGAGACGTTCATAATTTGCTTAAAGATATTTGTTTTATATTTGTAAAGATTGAATTTGATATCAGGGTATAAGAGTGGCAGTAAGTCTTGGCATTCTTCATTGGAGAAAGAAACTCTTGGTCTTGTGTTTTCTGAAAACTAAACGTTACATCCTTCTGTCTCTTGGTTGCAGATGTAAAGTAGGAGTGTGAAAGTGTGTGTGTTGTAACAGTCTGTGAGCAAACCACATTTTTCAGAGTACCAGCACACTAACAAATCTAATAATCCTTCCGCAACTCCAAAGACACATGCTGCTCCTTACTATCCCTGTCAGAGCACGCACTATGCCCCTTCCTCTTGCACGTTTTTAAGGAAAAGGTCTTCTCCAAAACTTTCATTCTGTGGTTCCATAATCCATCCCTCCATTTAATGAAAAACTCTTGTGACCTAAGCTTCCCTGAGCATTATCTTTGTGGTTTTATACTCTTTGAGAGCTAAGGATGCGTGAGATACATGTGAGGGACATCTCGGATGGGTGGTGTACATCCAAAGATACTGGAAGTTAATGGCATTACTGTGGCATTACACCAGTGAAAATTAAGTAATTTTATGTACTTTTAAAATAATTGTAAGAATTATCTGAAATAATTCTTTTTTTTTTCATGTGTCACTAAAAAATAATGGATGGATCTTTACATGTCATAGATACGGGGAAAAAAAAGGCAATAAGGCCTTTAAAAAACCAAAGTCAAATAAGATCACAATGACAGAGAGAGAGAAGGATCTCCAAGGAAAAAATCTGTAAGCTATGCCCGGTAAACCACGTGTATGTAAATGAGAAATCTTTACACATCTGCTGACCAATGTAAATACTATGGATTTTGATTGTCACATTTGAGTTCATGTACTCTAAGTACAGCATGAGCCTTCAAGTAAAATGTAGAGGTGCAAATTGTTAGAGATGAAGTGAGGTGGCACAGGCAGGCTGTAGCACTCTCCTCTGCTCCAGACCTAAGAATTGCAAGAGAACTATCATTAGTGTTCTCAACTACTGCTAAGCTGAAGCATGCCATATATGAGACAGTTTGCATTAAGCAACCTATTTATGTGGTGTTGTGGTTCCCAAACTTTGCGCAGTAAAGGAGGGAAATGTAGTGCCAAGGACCACTGGTTCGTGTGGACTAGAAACTTAGGAGAAGCAGCAAAGGAAGGAGGAATAAAGCTGGCCTGTAGGACATTGCTCTTGATTATGTTTGACCTGTTTTAGTTGAAGTAAATCTTCTTACATCTAGCAACAAGCATTTCCTGATGTATTTTACCATTAGATGTTGCATCCTTTACGAGTTATTGAATGGTGCACTTTGGCAGACCTCTATGCAGTTCTCGTTTAGGGCATCTTTTTTACTCTAAATAAGTGCCTCAGCACTTTTTTTAAAGGACAGAAGTATATGGTTTTTTGAGACTACTTATGTCATTCTGCAGGGCAAAAACAGATCATGTTTGAGATTCATCAGCTGTGATACTGAACCGGGAAGCTACTTAAAAGACATTTTAGATATTCATGATGCTCTATCAAAGAACATTAGATTTTGTTTATTACCACGGAGTCATGGGGCTCTGCTGATATAAAGCAATCCTAATCCTGCCTAAGTCCATTTGGCAAGATGCTTAAGACACATATCTTGATCTTATTAATGGATAAAAGGCAGAAGTTTCCTTAAGAACTATTATTAAAGAATAAAATTAGAAGAGGTGGTTGCTCATTTACAGTTCTCCTTTTTCGGCTTAATTTTGAGTCTGAGATGCAGAGTCTTACTGGGCTGTTAATATCCACTGGCTCTGCTACTCAGTTCTCCTGAAAATGATGTTGGAGTTTGGCCTCAGTGAAATGCTTTCAAACAAGTTATTTTTCTGCAAATATTTATAAATTCTCTCTAGAAATCTCCCTCTTACTTTGCTTTCTCATGTTATAAACTCATATGCTTTAATGTGGAAGTGGCATACTTGTCTTTTACTCAAGGTAACCCTTGCCAGTTCCCCAAAAATTTAACAGCAAAAACAAGCCCCAAGAGCTGGGGCACCAGTGATGGCTGCCTGGCCTCGCTGATAATCATCAAGCCTGACCTGGTAGGACCTGCTAAATGGGTGACATAGGGCCCCTGGGGGATTGCCAGCAAGTCACCAATTAATACTAATTGCATGGGAAATTATTGTAACGCTGCAATGGTTCATCAGGGACCTGGAATGAGTTCATGGCTGTACTGCACCCTAGGGCTGCGTGTCCCTTGGTGCTTGCTTCTAGAAGAAAACTGATTGTTGCTTGCTGCTCTGTTCATTTTTGCAGTGTTTTAAGATCTCAGTTATAATTCATGTGGAGGAATCTGAAACATCTGCCATCTATTGTGGAGTTTGCTTGGGAATGTTTGAGTTAAATTGCAAAATTCCAGTTGGTTTCAGCAGGAATCATCACCAACTTCTCTGGAGCTGGGCCAGATTGCTCCTTGTTTTCTGATAGAAAAGAAAACAAACCTGAAGTTACATGAAATGTTTGCAACGTGCACACCATAGTCCTTTCAAAATAAGAAAAATATGGGCATCTGATTTTAAAAGGGCTTTCTGCTTTGCCTCTCTGATTTCCAAGGGGAGCTTTGCAGAAAACTGAGATTTAAGATGCTGCCGTCTTCCTCCCATCCTAGTGACAGCTGTAAACATCTGCTGAGGGTGTCATTCATTATCTCATCCTACAGTTGCTCGTTAAGATTGTGAAGCGCCGTGCCTTCTTGAAAATTAAATTGGTAATGCCATGGGGAGGGAGCGAACAGCCAGCGTGCTCAGAGGCTCTCCGGAGTGTGGTTTTGGAGCAGGGCATGAGCAGCTGGCGCGTTGGAACTGTGTGCTGGGGATAACGCCGTATCAGGGAGGGGACCTTCCCGGCCCATTTCAGAGGGCAGGTGGTGGCAGGTGGGTTGGGTAGGGCATGCTGCTGTGTCATCGCTGTGGTTTCGCCTCTCCATCCTGCTCTCAAAGGCAGACAGGGCTTCAAGTCATGAATTGTATTTCATGTAACTCCTCCCCTGTTTCGGCTGCTTGCTCATGCAGCCGCCCACGGATCTGAAACAAAAATGTGCGAAGCGAGGCAGGGAGCACTCTCACCAGTGCACATCTCGTCTCCTCTCTGGGTGCTGGGGTGCCCGTCCTGCGCTGACACCATCATCTTCCCTAACATCCCAGAGCTTGGGCTAATCACAAACACATACGCATTTTTCTCCCATCCATTCTCATCAGTCCGTACTCCAAGAAGAAGCAAAAAGAAAAGTCCGGGGCGGTACGTGAGCGTGCCTTTGTGCCAGCGCTGGCTCGGGCTGACAGAGGCGGCTTTGTTCCCTGGCTGTGGCCAGCTTGGCAGCCGGGGAAGGTGGGGGTCTGCGCCGCGCATACGGAATTGGCCAGCGGCCGAGGACGGGGGTCCCGAAACTCCGAGAGCTGCCTGAACGACAGGAGGGAGTTTCACAGCACCCCGCGGGCAGCTTGTCCTGGCATCTTCTGCGCAATGCAAGTGGGGTTCGGGAGGAGGAGTCCTTGTTAGTTGAAGGTAATGTTTTCACTTTTATAGTAGCATGGTAGCAATTGCTGCTATTCAGTTGTCGATTAAAATGTGGGTGATAGCACTGGGAGATGAGGTTGTGAAGTCTGCCGTACTCCTTAGGAGAATAAAGCTTCAGGGTGGCATCGTGCTGGAGCTGAAGGTTATTGAAGTTTGTCTGTTCCCCTGTATGTGGGCTTCGTTCATGTTACCCGTAATGAGAAAATCTGTATGTGTTCCCATCAGAGGAAGAAAAGACCATTTAGTCTTTTCTCCAGCTTTCTTACTTTTTAAGCCAAAAGCTACTGTGTATATGCAATATTAAATGGATTTTGCTAATAGAAATACATTAGCATATAGCCATTAGGCAAGGTAAATACTTCTTCCTATTACCAGAGATAGTTCCTCTCCCCTGCAGGTACTCCCTGGGGTAGAAAACATCCTGTACAGTGGTAAAAAATTAACGTGTTCCACACACCTCAGCAGAAAGAATAATCATTGTTGCATTTATTTTTTCAGCCACTTTGTAATAACTAAGATTATGCAGACTATGCTAAACAGAATTTATGGTTTTGTGCAGATATTTCTCCTGTATTCTTACTACTTCAATGATATTTTTGGTAGTTTTTAAATTACCATTATTTTTCTAGTTTAAAGACATACTTTGAGCACTTCTCCAGGTCTTTTGTTGTTTGTATTGCAGTCTGTCCCCTGTAATTGTTAACTATATTTTTGAGAGTGTGTACTGCTATTTGGGGATGATAACGAACGGGATCTTGTAAGCGCCTGCCTTGGAGCTGCGATGATTGTTCATTCTGCGTGCCCAAGTTGACCTGCTTTTGGGGTGAATGGGCTCAGCTGTGCTGGGGACCCCCCAACACAACCCCAGATCTGGAGCTCTTAATGTCACAAGTGGCATTTTGAAAGCTATGGGGTGAGGGGTGGAGCGGGGGGTGTTTTTTCTGAGAGGGGTAAAAAAGAGAACAGTATAATTGGTGTGCTGAAGGACTTCACTCCTTTCTGCCAGTGCAGCACTGTTCGTGGCGTGTAATTCGGGAGAACGCAGCTTGTACGTCCCGTTCGCCCGATGGCACGTAGCAGCCCCAGAGGAACACACGCTGCTTTTGTGCTCCTGTTCGGCTCTAATCTTTAGGGAGCAACTGTTTCAAAGCATAAACACATTGCCTTGTAGGAGAAACTCTGGAAAACATCCTGCTAGTGACAGCGGCAGCCGCTGCCCGTCACACTGGCCGTCCCGCTGCCAAGCCCCGTGGGGCTTTGCTCGCTGGCGGGGAGCTGCAGGCTGTGTGACCGCGAGGGGACTGGCACGGTGGGCCAGCGAGCAGGGGTGGCCAGAAGAAACAAGGTTTATCCATGGGAAACCACGAGGCTGCCAACCGCTCGCTCAAAACGCGGTGCCTGGGTTCATCCTGGACTGGGGGTTTGCGGCATCCCCTTCCTGTGGGCGTCCCAGCCCCGCTGATCCGTACGCAGCCCCCCAGGCTGCTGGGTGATGGGGCCACATCAGCACCAGGTGGGCAGGTCATGAGCCTGTTTGCTGTCTCCAAGGAGGTTTTACCCCTGTGCCCCTTCTCCCTGGGGAATGGAGAGGGAGATGGAGAGGGAGAGGAAGGGCTCTCTGGCTGGGCAGCAGGGCCGAAGGGATGATGCTGGACCGTGGGCCTGGCTGTTTGGACATCAGCATCTTAACAATGCCTTTCTCATCAAGGAAGCACATTGTAGACATCACCTGCTACAGTAAAGAGGGACATTTTAGAGTAATAATAAGTACATTTAGACCCATTTGTGGTGTTTTTTTAATCTAACAAATTTAAATTTGAGATCTTTACAGTCATTACCTCCAGAACAGAGAGAAGTGAGACTCTAGATTAGATTCTGTGTGTAAGAGTGATTTTCTTGCACTTGTCGAGGACCAGCAAGTGTGGAAATCCCAAATCAGAGCTTGTCCACACAACCAAAAAAAAAAGAGCCAGAATACAGTGTGTTTCAAAAAGATGGACCCAATTTGAAATCACTATATCTCTGCAACCATGAGCCACCCATGAATGAAACTCATACCAATTGAAAGGGCAGGGCAGAGAGTTTCAAATAATTACTTGATAACTCATTAAGCCATTTTTAATTTTTTGTGTAATTGTAACATGTTACCATTGTGAAATATACTCCTTTGAAACTGGGTCCATCTTTTTGAAACACCCTGTAATTAAAGGGGTTGCAATTCACACCCATTTTTTCACTGGATGCTTTACTATAGGCACTCTTACCGGGAAATAAAAATAGATGTGGATAAATATGGTTTTACTTTAAATCAAAATTGGACATTTATCATTGTGAATACATGGACTTACACTGCTGTAGAGCCTGTTACTTTACTGCTGTGTTTTAACTGACAAAGTTTCATTCGCTGTTAGTTTAAAAAAGTGGAGCAAATACGTCTCCCACACATTAAATTATCCTGCTTAAAGTTTGTTTGCTAAATGCTGTATGCCTCATTTATACAGTGACTTTTATAACCCATTTCCTTCGGAGTATATGACACTAAGCGGGCAGGGTCAATTTAAAATAGATTAGCTTTTGCTTACACAGTCAACTTTCATCTATTGTATATGTTTCTGTAAACAAAAAGATGCAGCAGAGTTTGTGATGGATGTAAGCACAGGCAGAGCCTTTGCAGTAACTTCTTAACAAGCACTTCGTCCTTTTTTTCAGCACAGAAGCTTTTGCTTCCTTGCTGGGAGAGGCTGTATGAAGACTGGCGTGGACGGTGCGGAAAGGTAAGGAATACCCTCCACTGAGAGCCAGGGGTTTAGGTTCTTCTTCCTAATTTTACATTGCCACGGACTTCCCACGTGAGAAGTTGCTTCACTCTGCATCTGATTTCTTCTCAAAAGGGCTTGCGTATGTTCAGTTGTAAAAAAATAACGTGAGCAAAGTTAACTGTTTACTGTGTAGATGATAATATGTCTTACATGATGTTGACTTTCACTGTTTTGTGAGGTTTTACATGCGTACTCTTTCTCTCCCGTGAGCCTCAAAAAGTCCCTTTGGGGAAAGGATCATGCTATGTGTCTGGTGTACCTCTTGGTGCAGCAGGTCCCTGTGCAGCATCACTCGCAGTATTTTATTCATCTTTGAAGTGTTAAATTAAAATAGCAGAGTCCGGTGTGTTTTCTGATTCCTGGAAATACCATCACTTCGTGGCCTTCCCCTGCCAGCTTTAGTGCCACCTTTCCTTCTCAGCTTCACTTCTCTCTCCTGGTGGGTAGCAGCCCCCATTGTCTCTGCAGCCCTTCAAACATGCCCCTCATGGCTCGAGGCTTTTATCCGCAGGCAGGCTGATCATCTGCAAACAGCATCGTTCTTACCTCTTCTCCCAGGACCTGTGTCTCTCATGTTTTGCTCTACCTCACGCACCAAGTGAACAAATAAACAGTCAATAAATGAAGAATTTATTTGAAATATGACTGGAAATTGTGTAGCTCTTCTGATTTGGGGGCCTAAAAGGCTTTCGTGCAGCGTTTGGCAGATTACGCAGCTCTCATGGATATTGCAAAGTCCAGCAGTGTTAGTATAGTATAGCTGTGCTGCTCGTTTCCTTAATCTGCTTGTTTAGAGACACCAGGAATATTCATCTTAATCATCTGTTTCCGCTCTGTAGTAGGTACAGGAGGAAATACCACAGAGAGCCCTGTCACTGGGAAAATGCATCATTTGAATGTGCAATGTAAATATTTTAACTAACCAAATGTAAACACTGTTTTGCCTGTAGGATGGGAAGAGACTGTCACAGTCAAAAATGAGCGACCCTGGATAGATGAGACACAAAATTGTGTTCACACATTTTGGTAATCAAAACAGAGCCCTTAATGAATTGCCTAGTGTGAAAGGAATTACAAACACAAATGTGCCTGACACGAGATGGTCAAAAGTCGCTGCTTTATTAATGTTAGTGGGAAGGACTTTCAGGATTCATGGGAATCTGAGGTCCATGGGAGGAATGATGTGAGATGAGAGAGGTGAGATGATGTGAGATGGTAAGAACTCGAGAGAGGCTGGGGACCCCGGAGGAAAATGTAAACTCTAAGTGTGCTCTGAATATCCATTCTTCTCCATGCCTCTGGCTATGACTTGTGGTCACCATGACAGAACACTTAATTCAGAAGTTTCCAAGGGTTAGAAGGTGGTAGAAGCAACAAAGGCACTAGATACAACAAGAAGCACCTTATTTCAGGGGTGTCTAACTCACTTTCACCGGGGCCCACATCAGATGTGGCCCCCAGTAAAAGTGAATTTGACACCCCTGCCTTATTCCATTCATGGACGTGCTGTGGGTTTTTCAGTTGGTGGATTCAATGGAAAGCAGAGTTCTTGGGGAGCTCAGAGCAGCTGCTCATTAGCGCTGCCTACGATGGCTTCCTAAGTGCTTGAAGACGTACGGTCAAGTGGTACTTGATGGAAACCAGACATGGGGTTTAACTTTTGGTGATGAATATGGTCCCAAGAAACAGTGCTATAGCATAGGATACGGAGTCCTCCAGATACCACTTGACTTTATCGTGCAGTAGATGCTGAGAATTAGAGACCTTAAATGGTCTTCGGGCATTCATCAGATTACTAAGCAGAAGAAACATATGAAGATTATTTCACTGGCTATATGTCGCCTGTAGATTGGTAATATCAGAAGAAGAAAAAGTGACACAGGGGATTTGTCTAGACTCCATGGATTGAGAGAAACTATTCAGATCTTATTTCTGTAGGCACAGGTTTATGTAAATGCCCAAGCAAGTGCGCTTTCATTACTGGAATAGCTGGGACATTTTTTTAAGTTGATTTTTGCTTGTATTGCTAACAATGGGTAATATATTAACATGTGCCTCACATTTGCTATTTCTTTGTTCTTACAGCTGGAAATTTACATTTACACATAGGCCTTAGAGCTAAAAATGTCGTTCTCAGGGTTAAAAACCCATACTGATTTTTGTCATTGTCCTTGTTAGGAAGGGAGAACTGGAAGCACAGGGGAAAGACAAATGGGAAGGGTAGCCCTCAGATGATAAATGCTTTCAGTTGGAGAACAGATTAATCAGTATAGAGTAGCCTAAGAGTGTCATTGTCTGCCATTACTACAGCAATTTAGATGTAGCCAAATGAGCAAATCTATTAAGAGTAAAAATTATCCAAAGAAAGTAGAAGAAACCAAATACTTAAGTCATCAGTGAAAAGAAAACTACAATAGCATTTTTTTTCTGTGTGGAGGAAATTAAGAGCCTTTTTTGTGTGGGTGAGAAGTGTTTTGCATAGATGAGAATACCTTTGACATTATGCTTCAATAAAACTTCTGTTGCTAGAAAATCAATCATTTTATGCAATAAATTCATGCAACTATTCTCTCAAGTACAGATAATCCACATCATTTTTACCTCCCTGACAGATGTATCAATTTTCATGGAAAGCATGAATATATTGAAAAGTAAGAACTTCATTTTTTCCATTTAGGAGCAGGAAGCTCATATACTTTTGCTGAAGTGCTGTATTGTGCTTGCTTTTTTTAAACAAACAACTGTCTAAAATGGCTTGGTTTAGCACCAGAAAAAAGGTAGGGACAGATTACTTTGTAGTGCTGAATTCATAGCATCGTTTTACTAAAAGAAAACAGCGTTATTTGAAGGAGGGTTTTAGATGGCTGATGAGAAAGAGAGAATTTAAGAGGAGGGAAGAGTGCCGTTGAAAAATGTTTGGAATGACAGTGTAAACCTCAGGGAGAAAGGGAATTAGATAAAAGAAACTGTGAGAGTAGGAATAATAATGTGAAGGGGAACAGGCTGTGCTAGTGAGATCTTTTGACCTAGGTTTTGAAAAGAATTCAGAATATGATCTGCAATCTCAGTCTTTGGGAGGGGGAATGGAGTGTTTCCATTTACAGTAAAGTGGAGTAATAATGTCATTGCCCCAGCTGTTAAAATATTTTAAAATCTACTTCAAACTGATTATTTATTGCAGTGTTAAAGTATAGACAGTTGTTGTCAGAAGAAGGAGAAATTGGAACAGATCCTAAAAAGGGGAGTGAAGGCATAATTTATGCTTCCTGGGAGGGGATGGGACTGCTAGCCCAGTCCGGCTCATTCTCACTAAGTTTGCTAAGAGACTAGTTTTTAGGAAACCGCTTTGGACATAGCTCTAGGGGAATAAATCTCAAAGTTCAACTCTGCAAGGGGAACTTGGAAGTCTCTATCAAAGTCAGGGACAAATAGGATGCATATTTTGAGTCCAAAAGTGCATTGAGGGTGCCTTTGCAAAGCATGTGAAGACCATGGCATCCCAAGCATCTCTGGCATATATTTGAGAACTGCCTTGGGTGAGACACTTTTTCTGTGGAAGGTGGATGGACTACATGTGACTCCCATGGCTATAATTGCTTCAGAAGCCACTTTTTCATCATGGTACAAAGTAATCTGTGAACTTTGCCTGTTTAGTCATTTCTGTGTAACAGAGTCTTCAAATTCATATCCACGTATCACCTATTCCAGATGAACAGCAGTAACTTCCAGCGTTAGGTAAATCTGTCGGTGAAATGAATTTGTAGTTGTGCTGTCGTAGTCTGTCAGTAGCCTCAAAAAATCTGCTATCATCAGGCTAAATTGGTTTCTTAGTTCTGCTCTTGCGGCCCAGCCAATTCCATTTCAGTGTATGTCAATTAAGGAGAGTATGCTGTAATAACATTTTATATTTGCACAGCACCTCTCATCCCAGAGTACTGTATAAATCATGTATATTCAACACCACTGACCTTTCGCAGTCCCTTGAGAGCAGGAGAGCAACCGTTTTACAAAAGCAATACAAACCATAGGAATGTTTTCTCTGTAATACTGGGGAGAACCCATTAATTACAGAATGAATTATATGTTCCCTAAGCTATGGCTTCAGTTTTTAAAAACCTTTATTGAAAATTTCCTCAAGATAAGGAACACGAACCTACATTTTCTGTATACCATGAACAAAGGGCTAATCCGGCTTTCCGAGATTGGACCATTGGAAACATTTCGCTATTGCCTCTAAATAAACGTAAGAGTATCACTGCCTCTATACCTTGACTGTCATTTTGTCTGTAGATTGTCACTTCTTCCTACAGGATCTGCCCAAAATCATAGAATCATTGAATAGTTTGGGTTGGAAAGGACCTTCAAAGCTCATCTAGTCCAACCCCCCTGCCATGAGCAGGGACATCTTCAACTAGATCAGGTTGCTCAGAGCCCCGTCCAGCCTGGCCTTGGATGTCTCCAGGGATGGGGCATCTACCACCTCTCTGGGCAACCTGGGCCAGTGTTTCACCACAGAATCACAGAATCACAGAATGTTAGGGATTGGAAGGGACCTCTAAAGATCATCCAGTCCAATCCCCCTGCCGAAGCAGGACATCTAGATGAGGTTACACAGGAAGGCATCCAGGCGAGTTTTGAAAGTCTCCAGAGAAGGAGACTCCACAACCTCCCTGGG
>VWYH01009133.1:118544-177814 GCA_013399365.1 Pampusana beccarii
GGCCCCTCTCCAACAGGTCCATGTCTTTCCTGTGCTGAGGGCTCCAGAGCTGGATTGAGGACTCCAGGTGGGGTCTCACCAGAGCAGAGCAGAGGGGCAGAACCACCTCCCTTGACCAGCTGGCCATGCTCCTTTGGATGCAACCCAAGATACAATTGGCCTTCTGGGCTGCAAGCACACATTGCCAGCTCATGGCCAATCTTTCGTCCACCCTGTAGCCTGCATTCCCTCATCAGCTGCTGAGGATCCTCCCATCTCAGTGTGAGAGGTACAGCAAAACAAATACATCAGAAAGCCTATTTAATTGCTTTTGAGGGATTCAAATGTAACCGATCTTTTACGGTATTGGGCTGAAGATATTCAGCATGGCTATGCTATGGGCCACCACACGCAGAGGAGAGATGAGCAAGGCCAAAGGAACAAAGAAGAAGGATGATGGCGATGAATTAATCTTGCTGGCATTCAATGTCCTATCCCCTAAACATTAAGAGGACAATCTGTAGCCTACTGAGATCAGTTAACATCTGTCCCTGCAGCCCTGGAGCCGCGGGGAATGGCAGTGGTCTGTGAGGGAGCGTGCCAGGCCCTCGGTCTGCCCGGGGCGTCCTTCTTGTGATGTGCAGCAAATGGATTACACAGCCCCAGTTAACTGCGAATGCCATGGATGGTAACTCAGTTAACAGTAGATTAAAAGAATCTTTAGGTTTTCAGTGTATTGTTTTGCCATTTGTCTCTCTTTGTAGCTTGTCTGGGTTTAATGTAGTTTATTCCACTTAGGAGCATTACTGAGACAAACCCTATTAAAGTGGGCATTATACTCCTTGTTTAGATTAGCAGTCAAGGCCACTAGATAATGATGCTTACAAAAAGAAACTTGTATTTCTCTCATGGTCATTAGCACTGTGATCACCACCAACCTTCCTACAACAGTGTCTTTTCTTTTTTTTCTCTTTAAATTCCAGAGCCAATTGTGAATGCCTCCAATACAGTTTGTGACACTTGAACTCTAACATTTATCTCAAAAATAACAGTTCTTGCTCTTTCAGTGCTCATACTTGCAAGAAATTGGATGGCTGTATATAAGACTTGTGGTCGAAAACTCTCATTACTAGCTAATATTTTACAAAGCTATTTTGTTGGGGCAATTTTCTTTCATTTTATTTTGTAGAGAGGCTTTCTAGACATTCAGGTATGTACATGTTCTTCTCAAACAACACCCTGGCCAGAGAAAGACATTTGCACCCCTCCTACCAAGATAGCGACCAATATAGGGCCATTTCAGTCCTAGACTGATGTGGGCAATTAAAATAATTTCCTCACATCACGTTTAAAACAGTGACATGTAATTCTAGGACAAAGCCTCTCAGCACCTTTTTCCAGCACTCGTCTGCACTCAGAAAATGAACAGCTGCTATTAGATGCTGATGTCTTTTGAGGGTGAATGGCCGTTTTCGGACATGTTATTAACTCTGTGCAAATGGGTGCATTTTCCAACCTAGTGCACAGAGTTGACCTCACATGCTTTACAGGTTGTAGTTTTGTTAACCAAGAAGAAAAACAAGAAAAATTATGAGTTCGATGACTCAGGCTTGGTATCTTGAAGGGTGGGGAATGTCCATCTGTAATTGCATGCTCTGGCTGTAGGGACCAGACCCTCACTTTAGAGGCATGTGAAATTGGAGGACTCTTAAGGGCAGAAGGCTAGCTAGGACAATTAACATTTCTAATAATGCGGCTGACTCATTTTACCAGTACTGCTGTGTTTTACCTACTGTAGATGGACACTTACGTGCCTGAAAAGAGGCACTCGCCCTAGTCTTCATCCTGTGTACGTACAAACCAAAGTTGCCCTGTGTTTCCACTAATTTGCCAGCTCCAGGTACGAGAGCCCAGCGGTCACCTGAGGCCCTTGGAGCTGCTCATCAAAGCCTCAGAACAGGCTGAATGCTTATCTTCATTAACATATTTCTACATTAAAAGTGACACTTTATTTTTTCTCTCTTCCTCCTGAAGAGGATGAAGATGTGTGCACAAAAAAATGTAGCATATGGAGCCATATTGTAGACTTGCTTTGGCTTATGACTCTCCTGTGTTACCACTGGCAGTGTGATCCCCCAGCCCCTGCTCCAGCGTGTTGGGGACAAGTGGCCCAGAGTGCCAAATGTAGAAAATGTTAGTAATTTTTACTGGAATGTTTCTGTATTCTTTCCACCAATATAAACCCTCTGAGCGCAGAGCCCTTTTTGTTCTTCTATTGTATTGTAACCTGAGTCACCTCATCTGTACTGCTTGGGTTTGGGTGTTTCTTGCTGAATTTTGCTCACTAGAGCATCTAGTTCTGCTCTATTCCTACTATTTGTTTTGTCTAACCTTGCTCAGATTAGATAACTAATGCAGTGGTTAAAATACCATCATGTTAATGTTCTGTGCTTGTCTCAGGAGCAGTTGCACATGAACCAGGATGAAGAATGAGCTTCACAGTGGAATAACGCTGGATTTAGTATTCAACCAGTCACCACACTGGCTTGATTTGGTCTGTTATTATTTTTACCTAGATAGTTGTAGCAGTTAAATTAAAAGCCATTTCCCAATTTCCAAACAACGGAAGTGAACCAGATGTCTGGAAGATATTATCTTAATAAAATCCATTTAAAAATATGTAAATCCTCACTTGTGAGTTCCTGATAAACAGAGAATAAATTCCCGCAGTTCCTTATTTATTTAATTTGTATGCCATCGTAACTGTGAATGAGGCTTTACAAAACCACAGGGACATAATCTTTGCCCTAAAGAGATTGTAGCTGAAATTAGACACAACATATAACCAATGGCTTCAATAGACAAAGCATGATTACACCGAATAGAAACTATTCATATTGTGTATATTGCATATGTTGTAAACTTGTGATAATACAATTACTTAGAAAAGACCTGTTTGTTACCCCAAGTGTGGTGATTAATAACAAAGCTCTGGAATAAAATCATCATTAGTGTTTGCTGGTTTAAACCAGAAAACTTGAGACACTAATCATTGCTTTCCTAAGGGCAGTTTAATTGGAAACCTGGATTTAATGTAGGCAATATTCAGTGTCGTATTTGACTTTCTAGATGCTGTGGCCTCCAAGGATCTTCACTCTGTTTTCAGACCCTTCTGCTAAGCTAATGACATTAAATTTGCCTTCTGTGTTTTATTACACGATGAAGGTAGAGCCTCTTAGAGGCTCTATCAGGACTTCCATGGTTTCTTCACCCTTCATTGTGCACTGTGCACAGTAGGTAATAAGATTTCTCTGAATTTTGAGTAAAGAAGTGTCTTACTCCATACATATAGAGCTCTTTCTCTACTATTTAGTTACGAGTACCTGTGTAATGTTCTTTTTCTGGGATTAAGCTGCAATTGTGCAGTACATCCCTGTTTGAGTGTTCCTCAGCAGAAGAGGCTACCGTCCTCATGTGAATACTGCATGTACTTGTATCACATCCTCAGGCTTTATTTTGATATTTGAATATCTAGACTTTTTGTTTAACAGGACTTTGGGTAACAAACTGACTTTTGGCCACTGTTTCCAGACCTCTGCTAGAACAGAGCTCATCTCATCTGTTCTCAGGAAGAGAGGAGCAGGTCACACACCAGTGGTGGGAGCAACACGGGCTGGGCGAGAGGCTTGGGCTGGACACCTCCCCACCTTCCCAGCCCCTTCGGTGGGCAAAGCTTGGGGTTTTTCTCCCCAGCAATTTGCTCAGATACAAAAGGGGGTTAATGTACCTGCTCATCTACCCCACAGGATTCTGCTGTGGCTAATTAGTCAATATTTGCACAGCTCTGTGAAAATGCTTTAGAAGTGCCAATTATGAATTATAATTATCTTGTGAAGATGATTGGGAGTCCACATTTGCATGTTGATTCGGGCCATGGGAGTAAGCCTTTCGAATAACAGCTCTTATTTAAATTCTTTACCTATTCCTTATCTCTTGTTGTGTGGTTTGTTTTTTGGGTTTTTTTTTAAGGATGATGAGAAACATTAGTTTACCCTCAGGAAAGACCAGGTCTGACTGTTTTTAATAATGAGTTATGTACTTAGTCACAGTAGGTAATTCTACAAACCAAGCAGGACACACTCAGAGATCGATTCTCTCTGCTCGGCAGATGGCTTTACACAATCGGCATCAGGACAAGCCTGCTGAGACTTTAAAACAAGTACTTGTAAGTAACATTGCCATAAGCCTGTTAATACAGTGGCAATTCCTGTTTTAAACTCTGCAGAGCTCCTACTTTATTTATATCCCATCTATTTACTGAAGTATGATAGATTTACTCTGGGAAGAGGCTAAATCTCAGCAGGTTTACACTGAAGGCTGACAATTAAGTTTCAGCTTACTTTCGCAAAATGGTAACTAATGCTTAGCACTAACTGCAGGACACAGCTATTTTTCATAGCAGCACACCAGTATTAAAGACAAAGTGAGAATAGCTTACAAAATAAGTCCATGATTTGACTTACAGTTTTTTATATGCCTGGAAACTTTCTCTTGCAGCAGGAATACTTTTGTATTTTTCTTAAAGTCTCTGCATTTTCTTGTAGCTTTATAAATATTCCTAGTCTCTTTAACTGGATAATAAAAGGCTTTATTATTTATTCTACTTTTATGTAAATTAGTTGGAAAATAGTTGCCTCTAATGCAGATTTAATATTTTAGTGTGTAGATGTGTATGTTAATGCATTAAAAAAAAAGAAACCTAGAGCTGCACATAATTCCACAGAGGGGACAACGTTCTGCCTGCAGTTATTATACGAGAACCACTGGAAACAGAATTGGGCCAGAAGTTCCCTGCATACCTATCTTTTTGCAGTAACATAAAATTTTAATGAGGAAAAATTAGAGGGAAATGAACACTTTGTTTAAAAATGTTCATGAAGGGAAAATAACTTTTTTTTTTTCCCCCTGAATATGGGTCTTTTGACAGTTGTTTGCTAATCTTCTGCTCACGCTTGCATTCTGTAGCTGCATAGGGATGTTTAATACAACACTGATATGAGCCCATGCATTGATGGTCCAGTAGAGGGGTCTTAAATATTCATATGATGGCCAGACTCATGTGGTTTTATTTGCTTCTTTCTTCTCTACCCAGAGTCCTAAGCACCATCAGATAATGAAACATTATAGAGTCTGTGGTAGTGAACGTTTGAAAATCTGGACGTTCATTTTTTGTCCTGCCAGCTGGGAAGAATGTGATGCTCAGGCGTTGCTCTGCTTGGAGAAAAGTGTTCAACTAAAATGTTTCATCCCTGCATAAATCCTTTCTGAGAAAGAGTTAGTGGTAAGAGCATTCAGCCTTGTGTAGGAAATGATTGCAGATGGAAGGTGCTTGTATTTGTGTATAAAGTAAGCGTGGAATTACTGGTAGGAGATTCAAGTGCAAATGAAAACACCTAAATTTAGGCAAGTATCTGCAAGGCTCCTTCAGGCCCTGTTACAGTCAGCGGCGATCAGGGCCACCTTCAGCTGCCCACCCAGAAGCAGCTGGTGGTATTTGAGATGCCTTGGGACATTTTTCATAGTCTCTAATCTCTGTTGGAGAAGCATCGGAGTTTTCTGGAGGTCCCGGGCCTTTTCAGCTAACCGTATCCAGATGCAGGTTTCATCTGCCTGAAGAGAGGGTATTGAATGCTGTTTTAAATGGCACAGTCTATGCCCCTTGGCCTCCAGCTGCCACTCCAGAAGGGCACAGATCTTCTGCAGTTCCTGCATTAAGTTGTTCATCTCTACAGACATATTTGCGTAGACATCCAGGTAGCTTGGATGTCCTCAGCCAGCTCAGGTGGTCCTGACTGCCCGTGTTTAGGCAACTAAATGGCATCCCCATGGGCTGGTCAGCCACATCCCTTGTGAGCCTTCACTGCCTGGGAGCCCCTGGGAGCGCTCAGACACAACATTCACACGTAGACACACGTGGGCATCTCACACATCTCATGATGGGTGTCTGACTTCCACCCATCACGTCACACGTGTGACATTTCACTGAGCCTGCCGTGCCACCTGGGACTTCGTTGACAGGAAATGAGAAAACTATGGAAGGGCTGAGAGGAAGAAAGGAGAGAAAGCTGTAGTTGCTGCCCATATTACTGCTATATAACCCAGCTGGTGAGACACACTGTGGATTCGACCCATGGTCTCCCGATCCTCCCGTCTCATCTGTGGAGCCACAGGACAGCAATGTGGGCGATCAGGCCAAGTCAGAAACCTGCACCGGGGGAAATCAGTGTCCCTGAGGCTTCATCACTGGGCAGCACCAGCACAGGGCCATAAACTGGGAGTCCTGAAATGGGTCAAATTACTGTCTTTCTGAGACACCAGTAGGTACTCCATGGTAACTGGTTTTTTTTTTCCCCATCCATTTTGGCTGATCTTTGAATTTTCCATTATCATTTTGCCTTTCCCTTGCCTTCACCTGTGTTTGCCAGCAGTGCTGTCTTTGCCTATTAGCAGTCGTGCACCAGCTGCTGTGCTTTTTCTTTTTTTGGCAGTTTCCGTGCAGATTTTGCTTCCTTTTTTGCCCCAAGCCTTTTTGGTGCATGTCAGCATTTTATCTGCATGCACTAGGGAATGATAGGAGCCATGATCTATTTGGGTCAGTGCATGCCTGTGTATAATCATTCCAAAATGAGGGATTTTCTAAGAATAAATTTTCCCTTACCAATCTGGGTTCTTGTTCTTGCCCACATAATATCTGTTAGCTCAGTTCCGCTGTTTTGAGACTTGTGACACTGGGGTAAAGAGAGTGATCAGTCTTTCTGTTGTTTTTGCTTTCTTGCAGCTGAACTCAGCCTTGCTTCTCTCCTGTTAGTTGAATAACTCATAGAAATACGTAGCAGAGCAAGTAGTTTCGCAGCTGACTCAAACTGAGGTCTGTGGTCATGTGCTACAAGTCAGCTGAAAATTTTGAAAGGATTCTTGAAAAGTATGGTGTGGTTGTTTTTCTGAAAGTAGCACGTCAATTTGATATTGCATCTAAGTAAATGCAGAGCTGGATGACCTCTGCTTTTCAGGCAGTTGGCCAGCTGTTCGTCACAGTTGAGAAAATCTCTCAACAAAAAGAAAAATTAATTTGGTATTGCTGCCATCGAATTAACCTGTAAGAGTTTCAGCTTTCAATAACTAATGGTCACCCTCTTGATCTATGAATGGTTTCTTTGAAAACTGTTTCCTTCTGCGGAATCTGATTGCTTTACAATAAAACTGTCTCCCTAAGCGATGGAAAAGGATAAAAAGAGGCTTGTTCACCTTATAGCCTTAGGTTATCCTTTAAGGAGGGTATTACAGCAGGCTGAGCATGGCAAATTTCTCAAAGAATAAAGATAAGGCAGATTAAGCCCAGACTGCTTGGTGAAGGAAAATCAGACCTGAACAGGGTATTGTAACAATAATGTAATGGTAAATTGGAAAAGTTAACTAGCTGTTGAAACTGCTGGGGGGACGGGTGGGTATATTGTAGCTGGATATGTTCTCGAGCTGACATCTGGTTATCATGTATATGTTTGAGGCTTGTGTGTTACTTAATGTTATCACATTTTAGGTAAGCAGTCCAATTACTTCATTCCTATCATTTCGTTCTCTTTCTGAGAGGTTGTTTTCATGTATTTCTTATCATCTGCCCTTTGTATTTCTTACATACCCTGCCTTTTCTCATCACTTGGGCATCCTAATATTAATAGACCATAACCAAAGTAATCAATAAATGTTGATATCAGTACTGGGTAATTTTCTAAGGAGTTTGTGTGAGAATGTTTGATTGGTATATTATTATAGAAAAATAATTCGGGGGGAAGAAGCGCTAAAATAAAAATGTTGCCCAGGGTGGGAAATACTTGGCTAATGGCAAGGGTGGCAGTGCCGTGCTAGAAGGACCAAGCCTGGGGGTGGGTGGAGAACTGATGGCAGCTCATGGAGCCATGAGGCAGAAGTGAGTTGTGTAAACACCAGTGTGGCCTCTGGAAAGGAGGAGGCGGCAGCTATGGAAGGAGGAATGAGGCTCTATGCGTGGCACAGGGTGGGTGAAGGTACCAGAAGGCAGCAGGATGACAGAGGTGGAGGCTTCCCAGCCATGGAGTGGAGGCAATGGCTGTCATTGTGGTGTGCGTGCATGTGGATATAGGCTCAGGCCCTTGGTGCATGTGCACGATGTGGTCAAATCTGCACGGCTGAAAGACTCTGCTCAGCTGCTGTGTGAGTGAGACATGCTCGGTACTGACCAGCCATACAGAGGTTTTGAGCTTGCTGTCTGCTCTTCCTCTCGTACATCACCAGTGTGAGGCTGTTGTTCTTCTTACCTAGTCTGCCTTGATTGTCTCTCCTGTCCCTGGGGAGAAGTTATCCTGTATCCAGGATGAGTCTTCATCACATTCCTGTCTTATTCTTCTCCATCAAAACCTTAACAAGGCCAAGTTCTGTGGGGAAAAAGTAATGATTTTGGTCAGCACAAAACTGAAACCTGGAAGAAGAAAAGCCAGGCTGGTTATCGATTGTGTGAAGTGATGAGATGCTTGTCTTGCCTACCAGCAATTACTTCACTGTCATCATGCTTTGGCAGCTCTTAACTCAGAGCAGTGGCAAAACTTTTTGCACCAGGCATGATGTATTTATCCTTCACTCTGCAGTGCTACCCATATTGTAGCTCTTCGTGCTAAAATAGCGCTAGTGGTGGTAACGTGGGAAAGCACAGAGGCAGGGAAGTCTCACAGAATTAGTGATGCTTAAATTGCAGAAAAACTGATGCCAACAGGCAGCAAAAAGAACAGACTGGAGGAAGGGGAAAAAATGAGTTTTTTTTTTTTAGTCATTTGTTATTTGACAAATTCAAGTTCACAAGCTACAGACCAAATTCTGTCTTCTGATTCTTGCTTAGGTGCAGGAGGGGTATATTTTTATTAGAGATCATAATTATTCATGTTCTGTGTATAAAAAGTTTAGGCTGCAAAGTAGTAGTTAGTAGACATTCAGACTGGAGATTTCCCTTGAAACAACATGAGAGAGTATTTATTTTCTGAAGTCCATTTCCCTTCACAGATAGTTTCCTACCATTAAATGTCCTGAAGTCAGGAGAAAGGGCCCAGAACTGTGACAGGCAACTGCTTTTGCTGAGTATGTAAATGCAGTATTCATACATGGCTTTATGGAGGGTTTCTTTTCCACGGAGTATGAACCAAACATCTCAATTAAATTGAGAAGGGGAAGACCTGGTTTTCATTAGCTGTGAAGACTTTCGGAATTACATTAGTTGCAGTTCATTAGATCTTATAATCATATTTGCTGTGTGTCATAATGAGGAAGTGAAGGGTTTGGGTGTGTGTAGGGGGAACCCAGCTCATAGATCATTCCCACAGGACCCATGATTAGCTTCTACTGCCGCAGTCCACTGGGATCAAGCCCAGGCTTTTATCTTTCCCTCTCTGCAGCAGGCAAGCAGGCAGATAAAATGCACCAAGTGCCTGTACATTGGTGTGAGGAAGCAGTTTGGTTTATTTTGCCTCGCTACCCCACGCTCTTCCAGCTGGCAAGCAGGGCAGTGCCTGCGCTTCACTGGGGAGGTGAAGCCACCAGGATGTGCTGGATGATGGCAAGCAAGTGGTGTTTTCATTTGCCCCAGCCCTGCTTCCAGCTGAAAGGGCAGAATGACATCATATATGCTGGTCTCTGAGAGAAATTGCAGTGAAACAGTGCAAGAACATGAGGCCATGAGAAGACATGGTCTGTCAGTGCTGCTCCCACTACGCAAGGGCTTAGCCATGTTTTCTGTTCTGATGCGTCAACCAAGGAAGTCAACTCAAACAACTGAGTCTGAAGACCTTTCCCATCAGGTCGCCACACATTAACCTCCCCTGCTTTTATCCATGATTTATAGGTATCTCCTCTCCTAATTCTAGGTGTCTGAAAGTTTACTGGTCTGTAAGAGGAGACTGGGTATGACCAGGTTTGAAGGTCATACCTGGTCTCCACCTCTGAAGGTAGTCCTGTCTCCACAGGCAGAAGTTAGTCTTTATGACCATGCAGAGTACACAGACAGCCAGTTCAGATTATTTTCAGATGACTGAAGTTAAGGCAGCACCTCCCCTCAAGGACCACACAGCTGTTTCCACACTAAGGGAGAAAAGGAAGATCACGTAGATGCAGCACTGGCTGGGGACGCCAGGTGCCTGGGATCACTTCTCATCTCTGCCAAAGAGCCCTTCATAAACCACCGAATCCTTCTCTGTCTTGGACTTTTTTTTTCATGAAAATGAAGGTTTTAACACAGGGATTCTCTCATGTGTTGCCTTGGTCTTATCTAGGCAAGATGTAAACTCTTCAGGACAGGGACCATCTCCAGCAATGAAGAAGGCCCTGCATATATGCACCAAGTATTTAAGAAAAGCTGGCATTCCTAAAGAAATACAAATGCTAAAAAGTTTAAAATCACTTTGCTAAATGAATTAGAGTGAATAACAAAAAATTTAGTTTGAAATAGGTCTTCACCTTTACAAAGCACATCATAGAATGAACACTTTTCATAAAACTGGTCCATTGCCAAGCTAAATGACTGATGGATGCTTCTCTTGTTGTGAGAGAGTTACTGTTTTGCTCCGTTCAGTTGTCACTAGTTCCTTTTGCTTCAAGTTTATTTAATCTTAAATATGAAGAAGCCCATCTGATGTAATTTGTGCTGTACCTCCAAGGACCATCACTTAGGTTCCCTGGAACACTCCTGTCTTTCAGTCATGGTATCTACCAATATCGTATTTATATGCTAGTGTTGACACTCAGTAATCTGGGCTTTCTAGATTTAAAATTCTTTTGCTTAGGTTTTTAAAAGTTAGGGTGATTTTGGTGGGCTTCGTTTTAGGAGGATCTCACTCAAGACACTTTAAAAGGCTGTAATATCCAGACAGTTGGATAAAAGGCATTTTTTAAATTTCTCAGGTCAGATGGGGTTAATCTCACTGTAAGTAATAAAATTTGAGCAGTCTAGAAGTTAAGTGTCTGTTTGGTGGAAGTCATTTAGCCTTCTCCTGTGGTGAGAACAGAGGTGAGATCCCATAGATAGTGTCTGAGTGAATAGAAGCTTATTTTTAGAGACATTACCATATGTAAGTTGAATCCCACTCCAAATAGAAATCTTGCTTATTATTAAAAAAAAAAAAAAAAAAAGAAACCCCACTTCTTCAGCAGCATGTCGTTGGGAACAATTAGAGTACTGTGTTTTGCTGCTGCATATTTTGAAATCTTCTGTATTTTTGTAATTTCAGAGTCCTTTGAATTGGAAGTAGCCTCTGGAAAAGTACTATCTGTTGCATTTCATGGGCCTGATTCAAACACCAATTTGAGAACAAGTACAGTTGCCATGGATTTTAGAGGTCTTTTAGGTCAGACTACAGAGGCAATCTCTGTGTGTGCCTGCTTTTGCATTATTACCTGAGTTTGCAAAAGGGCTGCTCCAGTTTTTGCTGCACTGTAAAGACTAACAGGGGGCTTGGCATGGTAGATTCACATAAACAGCAAAGTGCAGTTATAAACAGGCTGTGTTTAATAAGAAGTTGCATCTAGTTCCAGGAAAAACAAAGCTATCAGGAGTAGTTGTGTCAGAGCTGGAAAACACTTCACAAAGACAGCTTTCATTTCTATACGCTCTGAAGTATGCAGTAATCATGCCCTAATTACCTCACCGCAGCCAGAAAGCAATATGGGATATCGTGGGGTGTGGGAAAGAGAATAGTATGCTACAATTAAGCCGTAATCTTTGGCATGGTCACTCGTCGGATAAAGCTTTTCTGCTGTCGCATACTAGACAGTCATTATTTGGCTGCGCAAGCCTGGGGAAAATATGTGGTGGTGTTCCTGGGAGCTGTTTCGCAGACACTTCATTATCGGTTTCTTCCTCAGCAGCTGGCGCAGCCCAGCCGATGCTCTGCGCTTGCAGGACGTGTCCGCAGCGTTCCGCTTCTCCCTGCTTGTGCCGGGGGGTTTGTACCGCTGGGAGTGAAGCGGCGGTAACGTTATTAGCCACCGTGGAATGAATTTGTGAGCTTCAAGTTATTGGTTTAAAAGCCTGTTTGCTCGGGACCTGATTTATAATGGGAGATACCTTGGGCAGAGATTTGTGAGTGTATGGATTATACATAGAAAGACCTTGAGAATATGGGAAATAAATGTGCCGGTTATATGATAAGTTACGTGCATAATTATGCACATGTATTAACCCCAGGATGCAGACTGTGTTTTGCTGGGACATAATTGTGTTCACATGCAATTATGCTCGCTTTCCTTTGAAAATCTAGTTTTACAGTCTACCAGAAAACCTTGCTAGTAACATTTCTTATTTTCTAAGATTCTCCAGCATTTTAATAGAAAATATTCCACCGCCTTGAAGCAAGCTCTTGAATCCACACGTTTAATTGTTCATACAACTGTCCTGAGCCTTCCCACTTTCCCAAATGTCTTTCTGAGGAGGAGAGGGAGCATGCAATGCAGGGGGGTTGGACTAGATTACTACGATTCTATGAATGCAGGCTCATGTAGAATTGCTAAATTTCTAGTAGGAATAGAGGGGAAAGTGTGGAAGGAGAAGTCAGGTCAACTTTGAATATGTTGACCTTGAGGTGACGTGGTCTGACAAGGCATGAATGAGTTGATTGGAGTATGAAAGTAGACTGTGGCGTGGAGCAGCATTTACTGCTGCAAAAGCCTTTTAAAATTTTTCTGCTATGTCACAGATAGATCGTTTCAGAGAGGCTTGTTTTTTCTTTAGGAGATGTTAAGGCTTAGAAGGAGTTAAAAATGACCAGTGGTTTGGGACTGCTCAGTTTTGTCTTAGATCTCATTTTGCATTATAGAGCACACACATCCTTTGATAAGCCGGCTATGATTTCTGTAAAAGTAGGTACAGCGGGGAATTAGATCAGAACCTCATTATTCTGCTGCTTCACAAAGCAGAAACATGAGCTATTTTGAAGGCTACGGCACGCACAGTCTCTGCAAGGCTCGGCTGACAGCCTGCAACAGCAGCACAGTCCATGTCAGTAATTCCTTCCAGCATCAGGCTTTCAGGACCAGGCCTTAATTATGTGCACATCTGGTCTTCTGCAGCAGTTCTTCACTGCTTGGAATCAGACGTGTCTGTCTTTAACTGTTCTTGTTAGATTGGTGCTGCCAAGCCAAGCAGCTCAAAACACAGCTGCACCAGAAGAGCTTTTATGTGTTGTAGGAAAGGATTTGTCCTGATTTAGCGCACAGAAACCCCAAAAGTGAAATGTAGTAGGTAATGCATGAGAAAGGTGATCTTGGTCTTAAGGTTGCATAGTTCAGTACAGAATCTACATATAAACAGCTAGCAGCTGAAACAAGGCAATGCAGATGCAGAAATAACATAAGTCGGTCTTGAAACTGTTTTATGGTGCATTTGGAGAAACTTCACAATCTTGATTCTGGTGACATTGTGTAGTTAGGATAGGTTCTGCCAAGCAGCACCTCAGGCCAGACAGCAGTCCTCTTGCCTGTCATCTCCAGAAGCATTTAATAGCAGTTGCTCTTACGCACCTAGCACCAATTCAAAGCAAGGATAAAGTTTGTGTGTCGAGGCAGTTCCATAGCATCACCTATTTCAATGTAGCAATGCCTGACAATTATCTGAATTTTCTCATTCTGATAAAACGTCAACATCTATGTGTTTACTTTATTAGGTACTCATACATGCTTATTGCTGTTTTGATATCTTAATGTAGTTTTTGTCTTCTATAACAGAGGTGGTTGCCCCAGACGAAAAACAAAACTGGGAACTGTGAGAGAGACAGGAACTGGTGAGAGGATCTGGAGTGGGTAGAAAGCTGGGCATGTTCTGTGGTGGAGGAGTACTGACAGCAGGGAGATTGAGGTCAAAAGGACCCACTGTTACCACATTCTCAGCCTGAGGTACAAGGGATTTGGTTTTACCAACTTAGAACTGCCTGAGGCATAGTTTTGGCTGCAGTCAAAAGGCTCTTTCCCAAACTAATCCCAAGCACCACTCAGGAGTTAGCTCTGGTCAGGGACCACTCCTGGAACACAGTTTGGATACAACCACCATTCTCTGGAGAATGAGAAAGTTTAACAGTATGGACTCAGGCTGCACCATGCCAACTGGCTGTAGGACAAGACAATTATCCCTGACGTGTTTAATTTACTACTATGGATCTAACCTTAATATTCAGAGCACAACTCCCACCAACTTCTGCACACAGGCTCCAAACCAGGACTTGCAATAGGACATACTGTGAAAAGTTTGGCCCACACAGGAACAAATGCAGCCCTGATGGTGTCACCAAATTTGAGCGTAATGCCATATCAGGTTATGCTTCAGGAATCCACCAGCTGTGGGAAGCTACAGAAAGGAGACACTCAGCAGCTGCCCCCAGCTGCTCTGCTGGTGAAGCACGATGAGGCCATGTGGTGAAAAAGGTCAAAAAACAGTTCAATTTAAAATCAAAAGGTTTAGAGAAAGGATGTTTGGGTGAAGGGAGCGTGCTTTGAGTTCATTTCAACCCAGTTCACCATAGCCTCGCACCTAAGCTCCTGCAAGGAGCATGAATGGTGTTTTCCTGCCAGCAGTGTGGTGTCACCATGTGTGCAGAGAACAGTCCTGACATGGAAATGGTTCTGGGTTGAGTAGAATGCATCGGCCATATCCCCCCTCTTCTCTGCATCAAGTACACGGTTTGGTGTGAACTCTTGTTGGTACAGGAGTCGTGGTAATGACCTGCCTTCCTTCAGGTGTTTTCTGTAGGGTGGCCTGAGGATGTTACATAAAAGGGATGTGCTCAGTCCTTGGGCACTTGGAAATACACTGTACCCACTGATGCCTGACCTGGGTCTGAAGTTCCACAGGGACTTTTCTGGAGAGAGGGAGTAAAGTAATGGGACCTCATTAGGTCTTCTGTAGGACTCTAGCTTCATAGAAAAAGTCTGTTTCGGTATTTGGTGGAACAGAAGATAAAAAGGATCAGCATCCACAGATGTTACTCACACCTGCAGGACTGTTTCTGCCGCTGCCTGTTTGTTGTAGCCCAGGTCTCTGTTCCGGTTTTCTGTTTAAATGACAGTGTTTGCAGCTGGCTGTAGACAAGAGGACATCAGTTTCATACTTATGAGCTCCTGTCTCAGTTCATGGTTCCACATATCTTGTACTTCACCGTTTTCTGGTTTAACACAGCTCTCTGGGGGCTTGCTCCTAGACCACTAAAATCTCCTTTAAAAATTACAGCCTTCTGCCCTGCATCCCCCCTCTCCCTCCCAAGGAGTTGGGGTAGAGGGGATCATCCAAATGATGATCTGACTGATCTGTTGTGCGGTTCAGCAGCAGATAACTGAAGGAACAGGAGGGGTGGGAAGGAGAAGAGAGCAGCAGGAGAGCGAGCAGCCCGAGAGGGAGCCCTATAACCGAAGCTCAGCGTGTGAAGCTCCTGGGCAGTGCCCCCATTAGCCGAATTCAGCCTGACAGCCCCGGACAGGGACTTGAGATCCCACAGCCCTCCCCGAATCCCTCCTGTCCTGTCATGTTTGGCTTCTCACATTGAAAGTCGCTCAGTTGTCAGAACAATTTCTTCCCTTGCCTACGCTCCATCTATAATTCATTAATAATAGCACAGAGGTGAAGCTGTCGGCTTTTCCCACTCTTTCTCCTCTGGAAAGCATGGGCCGAGCGGGGTTTGCAGCAGGACAGGAATGAAGAGCTGTAAAATCCAGAAGCCAAGGGGAAGAGGTGGGAGAGGGACAGGATGCCATCTCCTCCCAGGCCAGTGGGGCATGGTGGCCACCTCTCGCAAAGCACATCCCCTTACACGAGTCTCTGCTCAGAAAACCCAGGTCAGATCCTGGACCCAAAGCACATGTCCATTCACAGGCTTCAAAGGAGTTCAGGTCTCAGTCCAAGCTTGTCCTCACTAGTTGAAATTGTCACTCCATGTGCTCCCTAAAATTGCAGCCTATATCTTAGGCTAGAAGCGGCTTCACCCCAGATGCATTTCTTATTCTTCTCTTTGGCAACAAATTTGCACTTGCACTTCCTCTAGTGCCCTCATCACTGACTCAGGCTGAACAGCCACAGCTCCGCTTTATCTCTGCAACAGCTGGAAGGAAAAATGACACATTATTCACCATGAAAATGCAGGTCATGCAATGAAATATCCATCTTTCTGAAACCACAAATGTAATTGTGCATTTAAGCACAATTTTGAGGAAATGGCTATGGGCATTATTTGTCATATAGGTTCCACTGACGGCAAATATCGATGTCTAAAAAGCAAGAGAAAGTTGCCACAAGGAGGAGGAATTTTATGCAATATAGTGTAAGGATTAGTTTTCTGAACTGATAATGGCTTTGCAATGTGAGTGTGAACTGTGGTTTGCATTTTGCTTTAGATGATGAAATAACCAGTTTTCATACCAGGCCTGTCTCTGTAACTCTTTTTTGGAGTTTAGCGTCACGGGCAACTTGTGTGGAGATGTCTGTGGAAAAGATACAACAAAAATCTTCATCATAAAAGATTGCCACGTACAAAAAAAAGAAAAAACCAAACACCAAAACAAACAAACAAACAAAAAACCAAAACAAAACAAAAACCACACCAACAACAAAAAACCAAACCCAGAATCAGACAGTTCAATTGACCATTATCCTGTTTCAGTGATGTCTCTCTGCAAGGCTAAGTTATTCAAGTCTGGAAGTCTTTCCGGGGTGGAGGTAGGACTTGTTTCAAACCCAACACACGAAAGACCCTATGTAAGCTCCATCTTGAGCAGCAGGGTTTTTATCCAGCTCTGAAGCACCCTCACAAGAGCCACAAATCCCTGTCCCCGGGTGGAGAGATTCACCAGAGGGCAGCACAATATCACTTTTTATTGTAAAAGCGGGTGTTAACCATTTCAGAGTCAAAAAGCCCTTCAAAAGAGCTTTTTGAAATTGGCTGCTTGTTGTTCTGTAGTTATTGTTGCAAATAAGTTTTCTCTTTAACACCAGCTTCTGAAGCAGCTCCAAAAAACATTATATTGGGCATACATTAAGGTTTTAGTGTCCAGGCATTCACCAAGCAGAAGCAGAGGGAGTCCAGACAGTTTTATTTTCAGTGTATCTGCCAGCTTTCTGTCCAGGGCTGCTCAGGGCAGCTGATGGCTGCTTGTCCAGCTTCAAGTATTTCAGAGGCTCTTCTGTGTTAAGGGCACCAGCCCGAGTGAATACTATTTCAGCCTCATTGCTTGGGAGGCATTAAACAATCAGAGTAAGCTCTCTGATGGCATTTCGTGAGAAGGGTTCACAGAGGGTGAGTATAGGCATGCTCTTTTTGTATTACAATTACAGTTACTTCTGGTTGTCCTATATGCTGAGCAGCTTCTAGGCACTTGTGCCAAACTCTCACCGTTCAAGGAGCTGAGAGGAGTCACTGGTCGCCTCTTGCCTGATCAGCTTCCCTCACACAGGGCTTCATCTGTCATCAGTCTGTTCTGATTTATTTTTCTATTTTTCTTGCACAGGTAACCAGTGTCTGCAGCAGTTGCCTCCCCTGGATCGAGTGCCACTGTACTTTTCCAACCTTTTCTGACCTCTTTCTCTCAACTTACAGTCAAAGCTTTGGTGTCTGAATTCTTGCTCGTTTGCTGTAGATTAACTACAGTGTCTGTCCTTGGCCGTTCTCTTTGCTCCATTTGGCTTCTGCCCAGTGGGATGTTTCCCGTCCAGCTTCAGTCCTGCACTTCACTCCTGACACTCAGACGTGGATCTCCCTCAACTCTCTCTCTCTAATATCAGTCCTTTTTAAGCTCAGTCTCAACTGCATCTGCTCCCGCTCATCCCAATGTTTCCTAGCTCTCTACTGAAGTCTTCAAAGAGGCAGCTTTTCTATGGGTCTGCTCCCCATGCATCCTTAGCTTTCCTTAGCTCAAATATTTTCTTTATTTGAAGGCTAGCAGCCTTAAGAATGTATGTGTAGAATAAGAGAATAACTTTTCCTGCTGTATTAGCTTTTGGTATATTACTTAGTTTTTTGGGAGGAGTATGGTATTGTTCTTCAGAGTAGGTAAAATAACTTGCGTATTGGTAGAAATAATTTCAATCATAGCACTCAAGACAGCTTTGTGTCTGCTTTAAAAACTAAATAATCATGTGTTTCTGTTTTTAGAAAAAGCAAATATTATGAAATCCCTATTCTCTTTCTTATGCTTTTCTTTGCCCAATATTTGGGAGGGGGGAAGACAAAATATATTTTTCATTTGCATTCTCTATTTTATTTCCTGGGAAGACTAAGCAAGAAAAGACAACAAAAATGCTGAAAAAAAAAAATTATTCAGGTTTTTTTTTCACATTTCATTTTAATTCCTTTCTTTTTTCCCAAAGAAGGAAAAAAATATTTTTTTAAGACAAAAGGATGAGGGGGGAAAAAAGGAAGTAAAAGATATTTTAAGAACCTTTTTAAAAACTTTAACAGGTCAGAAAATGTCTTTGAAAATTCATAAAAAATAAAAGTTGAAAAGAAAAATACTTCCTATTCAAAACACTTAACAAAGGTTTGGAGCTGGCTGGGGCAGCCAGTGCAGTGTGCTTTGTATGGTTTTCTAAATGAGGGTGGCCCCATCACCTCTCCAGGAATCCATCCCAGTGTACAACGCCCTTGCACTTCATCAGAGAGGTCTCCGGGGGCATTACAACAAGTTTTCTCCTGACTAAATCTGATTCTGCTTCTCTTAAGATCTCCCCATGTCACAGTCAGTGATGGGACTGTGGCTCGGCGCAGACATAACCCAGGATTTGCTTTAAAGTAAGGATGAGGCAGGGCTGTATCAGATTCACGTCTGCAACAGACGTCACTTTTAGATTGGTCTTTTGCCTCTATGGGTATCTTAGTAGATCTTGAAAAATTAAACATGTAAAAGCAACGGAAGACCAATCTAAAAGTGACGTCTGTTGTCCCCAAAGAGTGGTAGCTCTTTGGTGCTGGTGCTCAAGGCCTGCTCTTCCCATCCTGCGGATTTATGGGGGTTTGGAGGAGTTACAGATTATCTGACTTCCTTATAACTTGGCTAAACCAGAAATATTTAACTACACTTTGAAGTTTGTCTTTCCAGGATCGGAAACTTTTACCGTCTTTTGTTTGTTTCTTCCCATTTCGAGTTGTTGAAATGCCATTAATGTCTGAAAGAAAAAAAAACACCAATAAGAATTGGTTCTTCTTGGAAGGTGTCCAGAAGTCTGATCCTGCATGGTTGCAACCAATGAGCCAATTTTATGCAGGAACAGAATTGTTACTGGGTTACTTGCAAGAGCTACCCAGTCACGTAGCGTAGCTGTTGTAAGTTTCTTCTGCTCACTCAGCAAGATTTCCTTTGCTGTGAATGGCATTCTTCTGGAAATTAAACTTTTTTCTCATGAGATTTTAATAACAAAATGGTGACGTGGTGTTTTTTGATACAGATATGATATTAGTATCTAATTGAATTGCTGCTACAAAGTGTACTTCTGCTGCAGAGAAAGTAAGTTTACATAGTCCATGTATAAAATATATATATGAAAATATATGCATAAAATTAAAATGAATCCTAGTGACTTTAGATTTCAGTCTTATGTTTGTGCTACTTTTTAATTCCCAAAAAATTACTGCTCATTTCTTCAGCATTGTGGTCTATTTCAGTGTTTATCAATCTTGAAGTGTGGCTGAAAGCCTGTAAATAGACTTTACATAACCCATTCCTAAATTATGGAGAAATTTCTATCTTCTGCAGTGCACAATGAAAGACAACTTTTTAATTTTGCCGTGTCAACAATGTATTACATTAAAAGTATGTATAAAATTTTAGAATATATTGTATACCGAAACTTCTATAGCGTAAATACCGTTTGACCAGGATGTTTCTCCAGGAGCTGCTGTGCAAAAGCTGTGTTTATTCAAGTTCTTAAAAACCACGCTCTATTTTTCTCATTAGTTGTTTTCTTAGACTTGGGGGGGGAGAAGCAAAAAAAGAAAGTTCAGGATTATTACTCTCCAGACATACTATTAAGAAAAGAAGCATCTCACATAGAAATAAGATTAGATCTGATCTGCTGTGGGAAAGGTGTTTGCTGTGTTCCTTTCAAAGGCCGACCTCGCTTACGTGTCACTGCACTTCAAGCACTGAATCACGTGCAGGCAGGAGATGCTGAGAGGGAAGGAAGTGAATGCCTGCTGCACCCCTCTTTTTGGCTTGTCAACTTTGCAGAAGTTGTTGTTGGTTTTGAAAGCTTGCTTTTCAATGAAGTTAACAAATACCGCTGCAAAGTAGACTACCCTGCCCCTCAAAGTGGATTTATAAACTTTTGCCTCAGAATACGATTACAGAGACACTGGACTACCTTTTATTTGTGTTGAGATTGCAGATACGTAACAGCGTTCATTAATATTTGACAAGGTTTGTTCTATGTCACCGTCGGGAATGTAGCTAAAAATCTCTTCAGCTGACTGGCTTATACTCAAAAATGGTTTTTTGTAAGATCTGGATTTGAAAATCTCTCCTGTCAGATTCCTAGCTGTCAGATTCATTATTTTCAAAATTTACATTAACCTATAATGGTGTTTTTCTTTCTGCAGAAACAGAAGGTGCACACAGCACAGATGCCAACTTTCTCCAAGGAATAACCTCTTCATCCCCAAGTGACGGCAGCTCCAGCTGGGACCATGGGGCCAGAGGGTGGTTTCTTAGGCAGTGGACAGGTCCATGTAATCCTGTGGGGAAGTTTGGCAGCCGTGACAACACTCCTGTTCCTCACCTTCCTCATCTTCCTCTGCTCCAGCTGCAACAGGTAAGGCTCAGGAGCTTAGGGGCAGTAGCAGTTCTTGAGTCAAAAAGTACAGAGACTGAAATAGCTTCATGAATAACTAGTTAGGAAGAAATACTGAGGACTTAGGTACAGAAATTTAAAACAAGAAGAAAAAAGGTACAAAATCTGTTTTCAGAGCAAACCTGAATTTGAACAGTTCTATTCATTCCAAAATCTAAATTTTCTTTTTTCTTTTGCTATGAAGGAAAAACACTTAGGTGTTTGCTAGGTGCTTTGTCCTAAGCTGAAGCCTGGAGCTCAGGCAGACACTTGGCAGATCACACCACTGATGGGAAACTGAGAAAATTAGGTTGGCCAAACAGGAGCAAAAAAGTATAGATAAGAAGGAAAGGAAAATAATTTCTATCTATCTCAACTTTGCTTTGGCCATTCCTGAAGACTAGGGAATTGATCCTGACATTCAAGCCAAAATGAGTAAGAGTCAGCGATACTAATTAATGTCTTGTACTTGTACCTTATCCTTATTTTCTTCTCCGTAAGAGGGTTCAGTTTTACCAATACAGGCACTTCTTTGTTTATTCATGTTTCAAGGCCCCTTCATGACAGGTAAGCTGAGCCCCACTGATTGCACAGGGGAGCTGGGCAGCCTGCGCTCAATCCAGGACACTCTTCCAACACCTCAGACCCTTCACCATGAGGAGAGGGGCTGTTTTGGTCCATATCACTATGTTTTGCCAGCATAGCTTTATAAACCAACTGTATGAGGGGAAAAAACCTCTATCCATAACTCAGTGTAGCAGCAAAATCTTTGTTTTGGACCCTCCTGCCTATAGGACCACATTCTTTCAGCACTGAGAGCGCTAAGGAACCTGTGCAGCCATAAAATATCCTGTATTGACATAATTTGTGTCTATTGGAAGGCCCTGTTTTCCAGCAGGATTTCTTTAATGCCCACGCTGCAAAAAAACAGTCATGGGCAAGACCAGACCCCAGAAGTTGGTTGAAACCCTAAAAAGCATGATTTCATATGATTCAGGAGAAATGCTTTCGTTGCACTGTAAGCTGTTAGATGACATTTCAGTGTCTTATTCATCACAGTTTCCTCTGATACCTGAACAAAAATAGTAGAAATATGTTCAGGGTTTTTAAAAAATGTATTTAAAAGCATAAAACCTATTTGAAAAACCCTTAAGCCCACAACAAACATTGGAGTTAGGTACTGTGTTTTGTCTTGTAACACTCCAGCCCTTGAAACATCTCTATAAATATGTTTTTAAGACAGAATCAAACCACTGAGTATGTCTTTGCAGTTACAGACATGTATTGTCAGAAACTGGTGATGCTCTTTAATAAATTCTTGTGTTGCTAGTCTGGACGCAGTATCTTTTATTTCAGGTTGTTCTGTAGGGCAGGTTGTTCATCCACAAATGCAGTTATGTAAAATTTCTTCCTAGCTTAGTCTTCAAAAATGATTGAGGACATGGAAAACGGAATAAAATCTGCCCTTTCTAAACTGTCAGTCAGAAAAATTCCAGAGAGAATATTAAGTATTTGTAAACTTTAACCATGCTCGGCATTGATGTAGACTTAACTTGCTCCATTTTCTTATTTCACTTCAATGTGGGAAGTACAGTGCATTGCAGACTTCAGAAGAAGCACAGATTTTCTATTGTCAATATTTTCTCACCTTTTTACTTGCACTTTCATCTGGGAAGGCCTTTTAGTGGCCTTCTAGTACTAAAAGGGGGCCTACAGGAAAGATGGGGAGGGACTCTTATCTGGGAGTGGAGGGATACAACAAGGGGTAGCAGTTTTAAGCTGAGGGTAGATTTAGATTAGATATTAGAAAGAAATTCTTTATTGTGAGGGCGGTATGAGACACTGGAACAGGTTACCCAGAGTAGCTGTGGATGTCCCATCCCTGGGACTGTTCAAGGCCAGGCTGGATGGGGCTTTGAGCAACCTGGTCTAGTGGAAGGTGTCCCTGCCCATGGCAGGGGGGTTGGGACTAGATGATCTTTAGGGTCCCTTCCAATCCAATCCAAACCATTCCGTGATTCTATTATCATTTTAAGCTCATGGTTTATTATGATATTTCGGAATAAGAATTGTATTTCCAAAATGGTAGAATCTGGAAACATGATCCTTACTTTGGGTCCTGTGAAGTAGGATTAATTTTAAAATTAAGCTTAAGGCCTCTGCTGCTATGGAATCTGTAGGCTTTTGATCTGTTTATGCTTATTAATGATAATTAGCATCCTGAGTGGAAGAAGGCTGGATTTTGTGGCCCTTTTCTACCTCTTTATAGGATAAACTCATTTTACTGATGCAGATTAAGGTAGCCTGTCACCAAAACATGTATCTCATGTATCTGTGAACATTTCAGATATGTTTAAATTGAGGGTAATATTTTGATTATCATCAGTTACTCCTTACTGCAATCTTACACTGAAGAAGAAGAAGGGTTGTATGTTTTTTGTATGTCTTCAGATACGTTCATCACTGCCCTACCTTGTTGGTGACCTTACACAGAGGTCATATTAGTCCCTGTAATAAATTTTCAGCTATTCTTTTCTCAATATTTTTGTGAATCACAGTTCTGCTCCCTGCAGGTGTGTAAGATCTGTTAATGACTGACATTTGTATATTAGCATAATCTGTAGTAACAATTCATACATCTTTTTCATTAAGGGAAAAGAAGGCCAAACATCAGAATGGAGATCATGAAAATCTGATGAATGTGGTGAGTATTTATTTCTGGCAGCTTGTGGCTGGCGTGCACCAAGCTCCTTGCAAAATACTGCAGGTTGGAAAATAGCTCAGGAGTTTGGAGATGGTTGAGTAAGGGAAATGTTAAATGTTGCAGAAGAGGAAAAGGAGGAGAACTTGTGTAGACCCCAATAATCTGCATTTTCTCAATGCTCTCTCTGTCACCATCTTCACTCCAGATCTGCTCTTCTTTCTCTCTGTTTGCAGCGCAAGTGTGGTGTACCTGTTTGTCAGCTGCTCTTTTCTCACAGGTTAGAGCCATGGTAATTTCTATTACCATAAAAGCTGGAAGGGAGATCACTCTGGACATACTTGTATTTGTTTGCTTAAACGTCTATAAGCACAGGCACCTAAATCTTTGAGCATAGTCAGCATAGCCCCAGCTGTGAGTCAGGGTTCCCGAGATCAGAATGAAATTTGTCGCGTGATCTACTTATGCAAACATTTGTTCTGATCCAGCAGTGATTAGATCTTACTCATTTGTGTTGCAGCCTTCCGATAAGGAGGTGTTCAGCCACTCCATCACAAGCTCGGCCACAGAGCCCCCTCCGAGCAGCGACCAGAACGGGGTGCTCAGCAATGGCGAGGGTGAGTAGCGCAGCCCCTGTGAGTGGGTGGGTGAGCGGCACCGTCCCCTTGCCCACAGCTCCCACCGCAGCTGCACGTTGATGGTGGAGAACGTAATTCACACAAAACTTCTGTTCAATTAAGAAATGCTGTGAGTGCATTTGCCTTGCTGGGAAGGCAGAAGCCCATCCCGTGGAGATGCTGGCATTTTAGGCTGCATCTGCGCTTCCTGGCCGGGGCGTGCCCTGGCACAGCCCTGCACCCTGACTCCCAGTCCTCCACACCAGCCAACACTGGGGAGGTGCTGGGGTCCTCCTCTGGGCCACCAAGCCACACCTGCAGGTAGGCCAGGCCATCAGGCAAATGCTCCTGCATTCCCAAACTTCATCCAGCTACCTTGGAACTTCACTCCTGGAGGCTGTGGAAATATTTCAGGTCCTCCCCCAGGGACTACAGCTTTGGAACATAGTCCTGTGCTGTGTGAGGCTGTGTATTTTTGTATTTTAGAAAACAGGCAACATAAATAGGCTTCTTTTTTTTCCTTAGTCTTTGTTTTGCTGAACACTCAAAATGATTCACAGTGAAGTATCACTGGAAAATATTTTACTCAGCTGCACCTAAAAATAAACGCGGTCTCAGCTCAGAGCTGCCGGGAGCCAACTGTTGTCTCCACACTAGGCACCAACACTGGGGGCTGCACTTCTCATCTCCTCCCTCCTCAGCTCACTGTGCAGCTGGAGATAAGCTGTTCAGTCTTTACCCCTCAGAAATAAGTATCCAAGGGAATTTTTAAACTTTGTTTTTGCAGCTGATCGCTGTTCCCATCCATTGGCTTGTTGCATATGTAGGTGTGTGTGGCTCACTGAGGGACTCGATGCATGGAGCAGTGCCCTGAAGAAGGGCAGCATTTCTCTTTGCTGTGAGTCACCACGCATGCAGCTGCCAAAGCTGCTACTAAAAGGTGTGCTGTCAAGCAGCAGGCAGTTTTCAGACCGTCTGATGTTACTCAGTTTACACTCTGCATAACAACCCTTCTGAATAACAAGGAACCAACTTTTTTTTTTTTTTTTTTTGATTTATACGTCATGTGTTCTTTTTGTTAATAGCTGTTTGTTTGGTTTTGGTTTTGATTGCTTTGTTTGTTTGTTTGTTTGTTCTGCCAGCCTTTTGACCAGAGGCAGGGCTATGGAAGCAGCACCATCAAACATTGGGGTTTTTTTCCTTTACCCAACATGGCACTGTTGTGTTTATCTATGCCAACCCCTTATTAACACCAACCCATTCTGTGTCACTACTCATAACCACAGGAACATGGAAATGTGAGCTCTCATTACTTCTGCTTATCCCCCTCAGGCTGAACAGAGTGGGTGCTCTCTGGGGTCTGTGACAGTACTCTGCATAGCACAGAAATCCCTGAGAGAAAGCACCAGAAGTGGAAAACATGTTCCAGCTTCTCCAGACCAGTTCCTGATGTTCCTCAGGAAGTCTGCAGCCATCCTGGGTAGTGACAAGGACATCTTGAGTCCTAGTCAGGACACAGTGGACACTTCTTCTTATTCCACCTATTCCTCCCCAGTTGTATTCAGGAGCCAAGTGAATGGAGAAGGATATTTTCCTTTTCTTCTCCTCCCATCTCCCATCCAGACAGCAATTGCCATCCCACGCCTCCAGTTCCACAAAGAATTTTGCTGTCAGGGTGCAGCTCACTGTGGGTGCTGCCTGAGTCCCTGTGCCCTGAGCACAGGACAAAGCAACATCCGTGACACTCGCCAAATCAAGGGTACTGATTGCTTCAGCTACACTTTATGTCATCATATCAAACACACTGATGGAAATGGAAGAATGGGTTGATTTTGCTGAGAGAGTGCCATAGGAACTGTACTGAGAAAAGTAAAGCTTTTCAGAAGTGATTTTTCAAAGAAATGCTGTCACGTAAAGCTACATACCATATACCACCTGAAACATGCTTGTGTGTGCCCATGTATACATCCCTGAATGCAGGCATATGTCATACGTGTGCACTCTGAGAAGTCCCATAGATCTCAGTCCCTAACACCCTGTAGTGACAGTGACATGCAACCCACTTCTGGGACTTAAAAAACATGTTCTGCCTAACACTACTTTCTGAAGTCTAGTCTTCTATTTTGTGCATATGGCTGGCTCGTTAGTAGGTTGTCAACCTACATTATGTGCTGCGAGACTAAGAGAAGTACAGCAGAGCCTTCCAGCCAGGAGCTTCTGGCGTGGCGTGCAGGGAGGCAGCAGGGCTGGGCGAGGGGTGATCCAAACGAGAATTTGGCCAGCGTGTCAAGCAAGGTGAGGAGCAAGCAGGAACGCTTTCCCTTTTGATTCCAAAGGACAGGGAAATGGAAAGAGGAAAATCTCACAAGGCTTTTATTACAGGCATTTGGTTCAAGGCCTCTCTCCAGTGTTCCCCATCTGAGACTACTGAGCAGTCTGTCAGAATTCAATATTAGCCAAGCACAAGCCAGCAGCACATCCATGCACGCCCACATCTACCCACCCATCCCCAGCTCATACTGTCAATGCTGTTGCTGTGTAATGTGATGTGGGGGTGCACAGAGTACTTAAGATGCTGAAAGAAAGATACTTTAACAGTAGAGTGCAGAAATCTTTGTAGCTGAAACCTTTTGATAAACAAAAAGCATGATGACCACTAGACATTTCCATGCATTAAGTATCATTTATCCTTTCTGATGAAACGCAAAACCAAAATGATGTAGAGAGTACCAAATCACACTCACCTTTCTTACTTATGCAATTGTTTAAAACACTTCTTTATAATTTTCTCCAGTACTCTCAGAGGACAGTACGACTGCATGTATCCAGCCTTATGAAGAAGTACAAACATCTGTCTCTGACCTGCTAGATCAGCAGGATAGTCTTGGAAAGTCTATAAAATGTCACCAGAGCCGGGAACTACCCAGTATTCCTCCTAACAATCCCATGGAAACCATCATCTCAGCTAGAAATGCAGAAAATGATCAAGGTCTTGGGATGGAAGGGCCTTACGAAGTCTTGAAAGACAGCTCCTCTCAAGAGAACATAGTCGAAGACTGCTTGTATGAAACTGTGAAGGAAATCAAAGATGTTGGAGCGGTAGCCAGCATGGAAGGGAGTTGTAACAGCAAATCAAAGGCTTCACTGACAATTTCTGAAGGTCAGGATCAGATTCCTGAGTGCAGAATTGAATCAGCAGAATATGCATCTGTTGACCGAAATAAAAAAAGTCGGCAAAGTGCTAATTCAGAAAGCCCTCTTGACAACACACCAGATGTAGAGGATGAGCTTCCCCCTCCGGTACCCATGAAGCTTCTTGATGAAAATGAGAATGTGCAAGAGAAAGAAGTGGAAGAAGAAGTGACAGAAGGAGCGAGTAAACCAGAGAAGGTAAATACTACAAATACCTGTCCTTGTCAAACAGGCAGATAATGATAAAGAACATATGGACAGGAGAGGGTTGGTTTTTTTTTAAATAACAAAAAAATGCCAAGGAAACAAACAAACAAATATACTCAAGGTGATACAAGACCGTAAAACATGGAAATATTAAAATGTACAGTATAACCTTCACATTATAGACATGTATTCATTCTATTGCAACCTATATTTTGGATCATTGCAGTATGTGCTTTATAAGGCTTTTCCCAACTATTATCCAGAAATTGAACAGGAAGCCTCTGGTTCTTTATTTGATAGTATTCTACCTGTGGCAGCTATTACAATAGGTATCCAGTACCCCTGTTAACATTTATATCTTGTTCAGAATGGCTCCCCCTTGTTTTTTTTCTAATGAAACCTCAATTTACAGAAAGGAGAGGGGGGCATTCTTGGAGGATGCCCTGACTTTAGGTGTGCCTCCTTGGTTGGGCCACTTAGGCTTAGCTGTGTGTGAGGCATCTGCTCAAAGCCACGTGTCTCATCCATCCCCATTGGGAGAGAGGGACAAGAAAGAGAGAGAGATTGCAACTCTCAGCTTTTATTTTTGTCAGATTCTGTATGTCCCGTGTAAACAGTGTAATGGATTTCTACCTGCTGAAATCATGGCCAAAAGTTATGTTTCCTCAGCAGCGTATTCTTTCTGCCAGCCTTGGGATAAGTTAGTGGTGTTCTTGAAGTGATGAATGATGACGTTTTCAACAAGTTATTTTCCTGGTTTTAGTTTTTCACCAGAATTAATTTTAAGGATGCTTTCAGATCATTGCCCAGAGTTTTCATAAAGTGTTGAGTCTGCATTTTTCAGAACTAGTTTAGGTAGCTTGTTATTAATTGTGAACAAAAGAACTGTGATTTTAGCAGGTTAGTATAATTTTGGTGTCTGAGATATCAAATAACATTAGGTATTGATGAAAATTTCCAAAAAATTATTGAGATGTGATATGGCGTTTTAAGGTAAACATTTACCTGAAAAATCATAGCAGAGCTAAGGTATTGCTGCCTGTTTGTGGTTGCTCTCTTACTTGAAGTATTTCAGTAATCCAGGCAAAGGGCAGAAAAATACCTTGTTAAATAACTGATTAACCATTTAAACTATAAAGCACCATAGAATCAAAATGAGTAATAAACTGAAGACTACTCATATTATAAAAATGGTTTATCTGGACCTTTCAGTGCACATTCGTACAAATAACAAGCTCATTAAGTAAAAAATTAAGATGTGATTGTCAACAATAATCCACCAACGCTCCCCGCTTCCAAATTCCAGCCATATGTAATTTCTAATTAAACTTCTAGAGAAACAGCTTTCTGTAACAGTGACATTTTTCCTACCAGGTGTGAAAAGCCTTGCAGAAAATCATTGTATTTCCCAGGCACCAATACAAAGGAAAAGCATTTGCTGCTCTGTAGCTCCGCAACACACCGTGTATACAGTGTCAGTAACTGCAAGGAGTGGGAATTGATTCAGATGGTTCAGGTTTTGAAGGATTAATCAAGAGATGACACATGCAGTCCCCTAAGTGCCAGGAAAAAAAAAAAAAAGGTGTTTGTCTAATTAAAATTTATTCAGAGCTAAAGCCATCCTGAGTTAGAGCTTGGGCAGCATCAGAGCGGTCCCGCGTTCGCTGCTCGGTACATGCATTATGCATCGAAGCGAGCGCCTGTGCTGTCCTTCAGAGCTACAGCTGCTGCAGAGTTGGAAATGGTAATTGATGGAATATATAAATGTCATTATTGTTGGCATTGTGTGGGAACGTGGTTACGGGATTGTTTTTCTGTTGTGATGATGATAATTTTCCCCTCTGTTTTGCTGCTTCAAACAATGCACAGCAATGCCTGTTTTTTTCCGATGTGGCAACCAAAACCAAGATGTTTATGGAAATATATGTTATATTGATAACTCTTTTAGTTCAGCAGACTCCATAGGTGTCTGGTTTTGCATCCTCTCTTGTGAGGCTACTTGGCTGCCTTGCTTAATTCGACATCCATCTCCCAGACTTTTCAACCTTCTGCCCTGACCTTGATGAAGAGAGAGGTTAGGCTGCAGTCGTGCGAGTCTCTCTCACTGCAGTTAGGCTTTGCTTTACTAGGGCAGCCAGGATGATCCGCAGCCCGTGCCAGTTCCTGAAGGACACTCATCTGGGAGAGCACTAAGTGGACCAAGCCAGAGATCATCCCAGTATATAACAGCATGGAGAGGATAAAGCCAGGCATCAAGTAACTGGGTTAAAATTAGTTATCTAAATTAGTTATTGGCCGTGACCCAGCCAAATCCTTTGGAAGGTTTTGGTGAAGCAAGGCATTTTAACAGCATGATGCCTCTTACAGGCCTCCCACATCTGGAAAAACCTGGGCGTAATTTTTCTCATAAAACCAGAGAGGCAGAATAGTTTTTCTTTATTTCTCCCTTTTTAGTTAAAAGGGGAAATTACAGATCTCCTTTTTCACCCAGGTCTTTCCAGAGTGAGCACTGGTGGAAATGCTCTCTGTGTACATTTGGCTGCTGCCATCCGATTTCAGACTTGCGCAGCCTGAGGATGGGCAGAGCATCTCTTATAGATGGCCCACAAGAGAATGATCTTCTTGTTCTGATGCCTGAGGCAGGTGCAGCAGCTGAGCCAAAGAGCAAAAAATCAAGTGCTGTCTAGGAATAAAAGGAAAGTGGAAGGCAAATAAGGGCACATGCTGTTTGCGTTGCTGCTGTTGAGGTTTCAGGTATAATTTATAATATTGCTAGGTACAAAATGTTTAGGGGGAAGGTTTTTTTCAGTATCCAAGATGATGATAGCCTTCAAAATTGATGTGTCAAAAGTTCCACATTTAGAAGAAAGAACGCTAGGTCCTAGGGAAACGAGAACAGGATTGCCAACACCCTGGGGTATTTGTCAGTACTTGGGTGGGAAACTGTAGAAGGGGTCCTGACACGTGATGTTTATAGACACACTGATGAGAGAAAGTCACTGCAGAATTTTGCAAATGTGTATTTGTTTTAATGTGCGAGCAAGAAATTGGTAACTTACTTCCGAACATTAAAAATATCCTGCAAATAAGAAAAACAAAACTGAGCTGCTGCAGTGAAGCAGAACTAATAAAGGGCCAAAATACGTTTGAACTTCTCCTTTTTCTTTTTTTTTTTCTTCTTTTTTTTTTTTTTTTTTTTTTTTTTNTTTTTTTTGGTTAGTAAACAAACCAGAGGTTAAGGAGCACATTTTCCAGATGGTGAGAAAGAAGCAAGGGAGTTGTTAGGCATGAGGGAAGCCTCCTGGGAGCAGTGGGCAGACCTCTGTGTGCTTTGGGTCAGGGTCTTTATCGCAAGTGCCCCAGGGGTTTGAAGCTTGATATTTACCAGAAGTAAAAGCACTGAGAAAAATGGGAGTAGGAAAGAATCTTTTGTAATGAGCTTCTGTGGTGGAAAAAAAAAAAAACAAAAAACAAGGTCTTGTGTGTCTGGTATGTACCTGGAAGCGGTATTCAATCAACAGTGCTAAAAACAGCTCTACTTCTCCACCTTGGTCTGCACTGGAGGAGGTCTGAAGTATTTTAGGTGGAGAATGTGCATGAAACTCCAAAATAGGGCCCCTTACAAACAGTTCCCTCTGAATCACCATGGAACAGGAGTCCCTCAAAGCCTTCTCACCCCAGGAGTGAGGAATCAAACACCAGGGTCTTCCTTGCCATAAAGGTCCTACGACATTTTTCGTAAGAGCAAAATGCTTTTCCCCCAGTGTTTCATTACCTAATTTCTATATGACGCTTTGCATGCTGGAGGTTAGACAGGACACCAAACCGAGGCCTACATCCTTTAGTGACTTTGATACGTGAACTGGACCCAGCCAGAGGCTTTGAGGGTTGAGGTGCCCGTCTTGAGGTGGGTTGCAGCAGGTCTTCTCCGTGGTCAGGGTCCGAGCGCTTGTGAGGCAGCGCTGGGCACCTCTGCACAGCTGCTGCATCTCCTGGGGGAGCGGGACACGGCACCTCCCTCACGGCACCTCCCGGATCCACTGAATGAAGGATCAGAGTCGTCAGGAAGGTGCCGGCTGAGTACGGTTGTTCTGTCATCTAACACCATACCTGAAAATCACGTGGAAGGCCAACTAGTGTGTCACAACAGATGCGTTTTAATTGTTCAAAAGCCTTTGCGGACTCTTTCTTGCTTCATTAGAAGTGTAAAGGCAGGGATACAGCAGAACAGAGTTTGTTTTAACCATTACATTATTTTTACCCTTTTCAGGTCAGGACAAGAGGAGATACATTAAAAAGCTCTCCTAACCTCAGGGCTGTTATCTCCAGAGATGTACTCTGGTTATTAGGGATATTAGCTATGTAAAATTGAACTAGTGAGCAAATGACCATAAAATATAATGTATTGATTGTAATGGGAGGGTTTTATTACAGGGTTCACACTGTTGACTGGTAATGAGCTCTTTCTTTCTTTCTTTCTCTCTCTCTCTTTCTCTCTTTCTCTCTCTCTTTCTTTCTTCTTTTTTTACAGAGACTTAGTTCGATGTCTTACAAGTCTCGAGAGGAAGATCCATCTCTTACAGAAGATGAGGTAGGTTTCTTGCACAAAATTCAATAACTGACTAGAGACCTTTTTTCAGGCAGAAATTAGCATAAGCTCTGCATGATTAAGCAAGATCTAAAAAAGGTGAAATTCGTCTGAAGGGAAAATGAAGGCCAAAGTTTCTCTGCACAGAGTTTGTGCTGCCACATGCCAAAAATCAGTAGTATTCTAGCGTGTGGCTGTATCAGGCCAATACGTTAAAAAATGGTGTCAGAAAATACCGGGAGGCCACAACTAGCTCATCGTTAGGGCAGCTTCCTAGGTTTGGATGACGAGCTCTACTTAAGCATAATAACGAGCAGCCCTTTGAAACATGCTCCGCCCGCCCTATGCAGAGTGTTTGTGGCTCTGGGAAATAAAAGGAAGCACAATAAAAACACTGGAACATAAACTGCTCTTTAAAATGTCTGTTAGTCAAATAAATTGAGGACATTGAAACACAGACAGAAAAATTAAACAGAAATAAGGTCGCTTGTGATCATCTGCAATACACCCATGCGATTTATAAATATTTCCTTTGGACATAAAAGTAAACATAAACTTGGCAATGAGCTGAGTGAACTAATGCTTTCTGCCAAGAGGAGCACTCCCAGACATTAATGAATAAATTGATCCTTGAACTGACTTCAGGCAATTTAGTGCTGGAAAGGGGTTGAAGTATGGATGAGCAGAAAAGCCATTTTTTGTTTGGTTGGCTGGAGTAAGTAAAAAGCAAGACGTATTGCCATCTGCAATTGGATATCTCTTTTTACTAAAAACAAACAAACTAAAAAAAAAACACACAAAACCAAACAGAATTAACAATTAACAGAAGCGATCTGGTTCATCTGCACCACTCAGTGTTGCTTAACGGTAATGGATATTTTCGTGCCAATCTACCATTTTAATTGGATTGATACAAATCCAGAGTGGCCTTGTATGCCTGGGAAAGACTTGGAATGGAACAGAAGAGCTGAGCTGCAATTGCCATATTAGGTCCCAGAGAAGCAGTGCAGGGAATCTCAGCCAGCTGCCCAGTTTGAGGGATATTATCTGGGAGAAGGAGTCAGAGCAGCTTCCTGTGCTCGGCGCCAGCCCCGGCAAACCCTGAGCAGATGGACATGTGGACACAGGCTTCTCCTTCAACTCTTCATGCACTTGTTTACGCACACCACCTCCTCAGAGGGGAGGCTTAGAGTGAGGAGTGAGACTCCAGCTCCCTCTCTTGTGTTTGTAGTAGCTGAGAGGTTTCAGTCTCTGGACTGAAGTTCTGCAACACAGTGACTGAGATGCAGTTCCTCCTTGTAGGCAGAGTTTAGTCAAAAGAACAGATCCTAAGTATCAGGATTGGCACCGACTATTTGCTATTTTCTGTTGTGCATAATTTGTCTCCTGATTTGTCATGTTCTCTTCACATGACTTGGTGCCTCCTTGGTCCTGCCAATGAACACAACAAATAACTACTCACCTATGAGGTGTCTCTAAAAACAGAAAAGTAGCCGCTACCATTAAAAATAATAATTTTTAAAACCTCAAGGATCAGACAACATCATTCTCCTAAATTACAGCAGCTAAACTTGATCATCCCTTTGACACCTGTCTGCCCCTTGAGCCCAAGCTGGGTCCAGGACCATAGCAAAACTTGCAAGAGCTCCTGCTCACAAAGCCATTCCCTTTTGTCCTGGGTCTAATTTGCCTGCACAGGATTTATGTTCAAAGAAATTTTACATGTATGAACTTCTTTTATAAAGCATTCTTTTTTGAACGAAAATCCATTTAGAAATGCACGCTAGGAAGGAAAGGATTTGTAAGAAATTTGTAAGAAAATATATGGGTTTTTTAGGAGATCTTGTCTTTTCTTAAATAACCAACATCCTTATGGTGGAAGGGGTACAAACTGGCACACAAGCTTTATGCCATGCTTAAACACTCAGCAAATGTCTCCTTTTCCTAGATCTCAGCTATGTACTCGTCGGTGAGTAAGCCAGGACAGGCCATCAAGGCACTGGATTCTCCTTACACCTGTATCCAAGAAATAGCATCTCAGAGGTCCCCGTCTGTTTGCAGTGGCCTCTATGCAAGTGTGAAGGACTTTGAAAACACCCTAAATGCTACCACTGTGCCTCAGTCAGTGGACAGACCAAACGGGGAGCTGGAGCCTGACTATGAAGCTATCCAGTCTGTGAGCCGAGAAGAAGACAGGACCTTGTCTGTGCCTCACACAAACCACTCTGCTCTTTCGGGAGAGAATGACTATGAGAGCATAGGGGACTTGCAGCACCACAGGGATGTCACCAGACTTTAACTACTCCAGCAGGCAGATTTCAGCATGTATCTTACTCACTGGTATTTTCAAAGGAACATGTGAAACATGGAGAGAGAAGTGCTTCTCCTTTTGAAGAACAAAGCTAAGTAGAGAGCAAAAGTTGTGAAGAAGCAGCGTGCATTTCAGCCAGGGTGTGATACCCGTAGATTATTCTGGGTGGTGCACGGAGGCTCATGGGAAAGGGTATGTCAGGTCGGAATGATGACCAGGAAAACGTAAAGGCTTCTTTATTGTTAGCTCCACAACAACCAGAATTTGTGATGGAGTTACAGGGCCTGTCATCCCGATAGGATTCCATACCAAAAAGACTGCCCTTACACAAAGCTAACTTTTCACTTGAAAAGATTATTTTATGTCATTTGCTTCCAAGCAGTTTTTCAAGCATCATTTTTAATTCAAGTGTAGGCATCCACAACATTGAGCAAATCACAGATCATCGTACCTCAACTCTGACTTACTTAGCAGGGCTGGGGATGGTGTGCTCACTTCTGTGTGTCTTGGGGAGCTCTGTCCATGTTCATTGCAACTAAAGTGCAAACAACAGTACTTCGCAAGGGACCTAATCCAAATGTACTTGAATTCATCCTGTTGGCTTTTTCTTTAATGTCAAGGGCTGTAGCATATGACTTGCAATATTTGAGATGTGTACTGGTATTTGTAGATTTTTTTTTTTGTTTAATTATTTGTGAAGTACTGCAAGTGACACCCTTAGTATTCTTGTGCCATTCTCCTCGCGTGCACACATATACCTACACATACACACCAGACGATTGTCATGTTGAAAAAAGTTGTGCAAACGAATGCATTGGCCTAATGTTTAGTCTAACCTTAACAGTGTTGAGTCTTTTTTTTTAAGAATTTTGTCCTTTTGTAAGACTGAAAATATTTTAATGTTTGTCTGGTTTATTATATAGGAAAATTTATGTACTCTGAGTGGGTGATATTCTTTATTTTTACAACATATTTTTCATCTTCAAAGTCTTTGTAGATAACTTACTGTTTTATGTAACAGGAGGAATCCCATTCTTTGGGCTTTATTCAGTTTTCCTTTAATATTTTTTTCTATTTCAGAAGTATGTAAATGAACAATGGTTTGGGTTTTTTTTTTTTTTGGTCTTCTTGAACAGGGATGTGGAACATGCCTTGCTGTTTTTAAGCTCAAAATAATGGACCCTATGTAAAAGAACACTGCCAAAGGGCGAAAAAAGAGGCAGAAGAGACAGTGGGATTTAGTCTGGGACAGCCACTGGTCCTTCCTTGTTCCTCTGCTAAAAAGAGCAGGAGGGCGACCAAGAACTTCTTGGGGCTCTGACAAGCAGTTTGATAGCCACTGGCTTTTCAAAGTTATCAAGTTATTCTGTTACTATTAAAAAGTACGGTGCTTGTATGAAATAAGTAGGTACTGGGTTGATACTTTTATTTTCTTCAAGAATAGTGCAATGAGTAGTACAAGAGTAGTCCAACAGCAGAGAACTGGCATTGTGTGATATGCATTCATACACATTTATGTGTACACATGTGCATATATCCCCATGTATATAAGCATACACGTGTAGCTTGGACACAAGTATAAATTATGGTCTGAACCTGGTAGCATTCAAATAATATTGACATACGTAATATTTGGCATGTGCTTGAAGAGTAGTTTCTTTTCAATTCAAAGTAAATAGTACATAACCTGAGGTTGGCTTATTCCATAGTAACCTAGAACAGGTTTAGTTTCAGTTCAGTTGGTACTGGATTTCGATACATCAGATTGAGTCCTTCTCAGATCAGGGGCCAGTGCTTAACATTAGTTGGTACTACAAAGCGCAAACAAATATCTGGTTATACGCATTTATTAGAAATAACTCCATAACTGAAGGGAGTGTACTAATTTATGGGCTTTGCTTGTAAGTAGTGCGGCTCTGAGAAGAGCAGCCAAACTCTGCCCGCAGAGTGATTCGGACTTTGTGGGTCCTGACCTCACGCAACAGCGCAGTACACGTGAGCCATGACTCTTCTTCCAAGGAGGAGCAGTTTGGATCAGCCTGCATCCATCACGTTCTTGACCACGCCACCATGCTTCCAGAGCTGCAGCAAACCCTTCACTGCAGTGCTTTTTAAAGCTGACTTCGGTCTTCCTTTCTGGAATTTTGTCCCTCAAAAAAAGGTTTCTGTTCCCTTTACTGTGAATTCATGAAGGTCACTTTTGACTGTTCTCTCCTTCTGCTTCACACTGTTTAAAGCCAAAGATAAGATACACCACGTTTCATAAGATCTTTTGTGCTAAGTCTGGAAAATTTCTGAAGTCTTTAACTATGTGTTTGCGGCCTGTTCCTTGCTCGGGGGAAGGGGTTTATCTATGTAGTCCTCAGTCTGACTCCTGCATCTTAGTGGCAGGCGCACCACAACTCCTGAAATTCCCAAATACATCTCAAGATGCAGTTATCCCTTAAAGATTGTCTTACTCATCATGTGGACAACTGCTTTTGGAGAAACAGTAGCAACACGAGGCTTGTCAGGTTCACTAGGTGCAATTTCAAGACCAGTTTAAAGATAAAAAATAATGCCAGCTAAGAGTAATGAAGAATAACACTGAACTCTTGATTATAGAATTTGAAGGCGCAAGAGGAGAAAACTAAACCTCACTGTAGAAGCGCCCCCATGGAGATCAGGAAGCCAAAGGGAGGAGGAGGAGGGCTGCCCCACCGCTCTCTGCGGTCTTTCCGAGCAGAATAAAGAGTGTTGGTTTGGGGAAAGGGCCATGAGACTCAGCTCCTTTCTTCCTTTCTTTCCCTTCTTCCGACGGCTGCTCCTTGAGACCACCAGACATCCCTTTTCCACAGTGAAATCCCTTCCCCTCTCTTCTTCCTTGTGTTTTTATTTGGAACCAGCTTCATACAGCCTCGCACTGGGAGCTGGTACTGAGTTTGCAGGCCTGTGGTGCTGGCACATTCCTTCCCGTTTAAATGACCCTTGGGCTGGTCACCACCTTTTTGGCATCCCCCAGACCCTCAGCCAGGTGGGGAAGGAGCTCAGGTTGTGGATTGCTGCTGGCAACATGTGCATCTGCCCTCAGCTGTTGAGACCCCCTGCACTGGGAGCTGCAAAAGGGAATTACTCTCCTGAACAAGGACGCATGGGGGAGTCCATAACTGCCCTACAGCCCCCGTTATAGCCTAATGGTGAAGAAAAGCGTTTTAGAATTTGGTCCAAGGTTCTTTAGTGAATAATGACGTCTTGACAAATAATCAAGCTTCTGTTTTAGTTCCCTCTTTCCAGAAGTAAGAAGATCTGTTCCTTTATAGCTGTTGCCAGTGCTTCCTTTTTGCAAATATACTGGATGGCAAGATTTTTCCCACAGGAATCCCCAAATAAATTAATCTGACAGTAAGAGAAGGGAGTCTCTCCTACTTGTCTCTTCATTGCTGTTTTTTCTCTTTCACCATATCCCTAAAGAAAATGCCATCGTCCAAATTTAAGTATTTGTTACCTGGTGATCTTTTCTGGGGAGGCTTCACAGTCTATTTCAGGGGTGTCAAACTCATTTTCATTGGGGCCCGCATCAGTAGTTACATTTATACAGTCCTAAAATTACATTTGGCCCTCTGAAGGCAAATGCGAGGCTGATGTGGCCCCCAGTGAAAATGGGTTTGACACCCCTGGTCTTTCCCTTCGCCTCCATTTTTTGTCATAACAATATAAGGTCTCACATCAAGTTGCCACGGTGAGGCCAAGACAAGCTGTAATGTGTGTATAACTACGCTAGTGTAAAGGTCTTTTCTGATTTCCTTCTGGGAACTGGTAGAAATAGGAAATGCAGTTTAGATGTCTTTTCTATAAATCGTGTGGGAGTTGTTCTAACCACATACCTAAACCAGTTCTCACCACGTACCTAAACCAGTGCTAACCCCATACCTAAACCAGTTGCCCCTTTCTATGATGGCACAGAATTGCTTTCTCAGATACTTGTAGCACAGGCAGGTGCCTCATTACCACCATTAGATCAGTTATAGTGCCTTTTTTACGAAGTAGCTAGTGCTTGCACACTCTTTTCCATACTGTGTTTGTTTAATACAAAACTACAAAAAGACAACCCCCACTTTGTCTAAGTTGGAAGCAGCTTTACAGAGACACTTTAAACGTACTGGACCTCAATTAGCCCTACAATAGCAATAGTCTCTCACAAAAGTCCTTTAAAAGGCCCAGTACTGTAGCTTTGGTGACTAAGCTTTGCAATAAGAATTATCAGTCGTCTTCTGAAGTTTTTCAACAGTGAGCATTCAGGGAGATGGTGGCCTTTGTCCATGTCAACTGTGAACAATTATTAATAGTTGCTTCAGTCTTTGTATTAATATCAGTTGCAGGCTTGCTTACATGTAGCACGATTTGTGGGGGATGAGTAAGTGAAGGGATTAATATTTGAGTCACCCAGAGCTGGACCATCCCCACAGCAGCAACTGGCTGAGGACCAGCTGCCTTGTTCTTTAAGGCCTTGTGTGTCCTGCCTTCAGGGAACCCATCCTGCAGGGATTCTTCCGGGCTGTGTCCATCTCCATAGCTCCCTGAACAGCTCCTGTCCACTCTCTCGCTCACAACGCTGTACACGCGGTGCTCTCTGTTCAACCTTTCAACGGTGCTTTTATCAGATGCTGGATAAATGGTTTCAATGTGCTCTCTGAAAGCTGACGTGCGAAGTCGCGGCACAGACCACTCTCTCTGGCATTGTCCGCTTCCCAGAGCTCAGCGGTACCTGTTCCTCTGACTGCAGGGGGCTGGCAGCGCTGCCCTGTCTCGCGTTCATCCCACACACGGTCAGGACCGAGCCATCACGTGTAACAAGCCCAGCTTTCACCACAGGTGTTTAAGCGCAGCCATTTGGGCCAAGTGCCCTGGCTCGCAAGCAGCTGGAGACGTGACTCTCCTCTGTGCAGCGTGGGATTGGAAACACCATCAAGCCCGGCGCAAGGACTTTTTTTCTGTCTCTGATTGTGCATTTACCTTTGTTTGCAATATGACTGTAATAAATCTGTTCCTGCGACACGCGTTTTAATTTGGGCCAGGCTCCAATGGGGGATTTTTGTTCTTAGGCAAACTACCAGTTATTTCAGATGAGTGTTACTTAGGTAGGTCGGAACATGCCTGAATGAGGCTGTTATGTGCCTCACGAGTAACTTGCTGTGTGTAGTCTACTGCAAAACGGGAGACTGCAGAAAGCGAGCGGCTCAGTCTGACGGGTGCTCCTGTGGTGGTGCGCTGCAGGCTTTCAACAGCAGGTCTCCTGGGTGAAGGCAGCGTAAGTGCTGTTCATATGATTTCATACCCTGGTGCTGAAGTTGATTTGTAGATCTCTTTTGGGATGGTCATGGCTGAAGACATTGCCAGAGCAGACCTCAGCCTCCAAAAACCAAAAATTTTTTAAAAGTGGTTTTATGTTGCTTGCAACGTATGCTGAGGATTATGCTAAAGATAAATGCTATGGGTGGAACATCACAGAGATAAAAACACAGGGTTCCCTTTCTTCAAGGAGAGAGAACCCCCTTTGGTTGAGTCAGTATGAAAGATCCCAGGCTTACAAAAAGTATTAAACAACAAAAGTGTTAAACAAATTATTTGCCTATGTGGTAATTTTCCAGGAGTGCGTTAGGATATCACATACACTAGACACTGTTATTTTCCTGTGCACAACAGAAAGATGAAAGCTTATTTGTAATACCAGGTTCCCATTGATTATTAGTAATTGATAAAACTTATTTTACATGTAAGCCAAAGGTCAGGCAGGGTGTCTACACAATGTAGATATATTTAAGCTAACTAAATAATCCAGGTCAGGTGTTGTAGGCAGAATCACTACAACTATTTAGTGCTCTATTTGATCTGCTCACGTAGCACCCCAATTTCCATAGCAAATGTGTGGATTATCGTTGTATTACATACCCATTGGCCTGTGCCGACTCTATAGGTAACATAAAACTTATAGTTCTGATTTTTCAAGTTGTGAGGTTTTGTTTCTGGAGGTCTTGAGTTTCAAACTGTCGAGAAAGACAGTCACTGCAAACATGATAGCAAAGTGCCTAAAAATAAAGATGTTTCTGTGAAGGTAAAGATACTCACTGTAACTGCACAGCAAGTTGTCTACTGTATGTGGTCCTCTCTTGCCATACACATTCATGAATATTGGGTTTCCTTTGTGATGTTCATTTATTGTTATAATAGCACAGTGTGGGAAGTCTTCTGTCTCTGCAAATTTGTTGTCTAATTTTAACTAGCATATGGTTGTTACAGAAAATATAAAATGAGATTCTTTGTTCAGGTTAGAGGGCAGCTATGTTATTCCTTATAGTTTGTGATAGTGCAACAATTTGCTTAGATGATTTACAAAGCATGTAAGTATCACTGGACTTCAAAATGCTTCATTCGAGATTTCAGAAGGCCTCTTGTTCACTAGAAGACAATGTTACTAACTCTTGTCATTTTAGTCCTGTAATGTTAGGGGAAGGGGTTTTAAACCTTACAAATCTTATTACTTAAAAAAAAAACCCAAAAAACAACAGTGCTGATGTTTTGACTTCCTAACGTCTGCAAAGAGACTCTCATATTTTAACTTTCAGCATAGGTTGGATTTGGACTACCTTCTTGTTTATGGGGCTGCTCCTCCGCATCACATTCAGCCGTCACCATCCAAGTATCTCTTTTGTCCTTGGTGAAATATGGCAGCTGTCCAGAGGGTACAAAAACTGCATCATGCAAGACTTCTGAATGGGACCTTTTTAATACGCCTGTGAGATTTAGGAGCCTGGACTTAAGTCAGATGTTTTGGGGAAATCACATCCTGTGTTACAGATTTCTGTGGAGGTCTTCACTTTCTTTCAAGGCAAGAAGTTCTGTACGTTGCAAGCACTCAACTGACATGGAAAGATGTATGTAAGGGGTGAACTGGTACCATGTTTAAATCTATTTGTAAAAAAAAACAACTATGAGCACAAGAACCTCCTTTCTCACATGCTTGAGGATATTGGAATTTGGTCTTTATTGCTGAGGCTATTTGAGAACAGTCATGTAACCAGTCTTCTCAGAACATCCCACAAGTGTGTGCTTCTGGATCCCTGCGGTGGCTCCTGACTTCGAGCAGGGCCTGTCTCTGCCCTGTGGTGACGATGATTTCGGAATGGCCCTTTGCTTCTCAGTCCTGACCCCTTCAACTTAACAAAGTGGGAGGTGAGCTGCTTCTCCTCAGCCTGACTAGTCTTTGTAGATGAAAGTGTGCTAAGAGCCCACCTGCAAACCCAGAAAAGAGTATTTGCTGTCAGGGCAAGACAGGTACGGCCTACTGCAGCAGTTAGGGAGAGAGAGGTAAAAGGAACAATAGCAAAGTTTCATTTGCACTTAACTTGTACCACAGACTGCCTGTTCAGAAAGATTTTTGGCAGCAGCAGAAGTTACAGTGAAGGGACAAGGTGCCAAGAATCTCACAGGAGATGGATGGAGTCATTTATTCTTCTCAAGGAGAAGGGGCAGGGGCAAGTCCTCTTTGCCCCACCATGCTGTAGTTTGCTGATCTTTCATCATCCTCCATATCAACAGAAACGAAATTAAAATAAATTCTAAACACATGGTTTTGTTCTATCATAAATCCAAAATGGACAAATGTAGGTGCACTAATGTAAGTACCATGTGCAGATCTGGACTTGCACAGATGTTTTTTAGCAAAAAAAACCCCAACGGGATAACTTTATTTGAATAGAATTATTTGCATGTGACAAGGGTGCAGGATTGGACCCTAAGAGTTTAGAAGAAGTTTGGTTTAGTGCTAGGTATTTTTGTTTGTATTTTCGGTGAAATATATTTTTTTTCTTTTATGTTAGTGAATTAATATGACATCGATAGGAACAAGAAAAAATAGTCTTACGTACAGATAAGTATCTCTAATAGCTATGGTTAAAATCATGCCTCGGTAGGAGTCACTTTAAATTGGGTGCTATCAGAACTTCATCATAGAATTGCTTTATATATGGAACATTGCATACTTAGAATATAATGGATATATATTTCTAATTACAGACACTTTCATGTATTTTATCCATTGTTTTATAATGGAAAAAATATTTATTACTGGAGTGGTTTTCCAGCAGTGTTCTCTTACTAAATGTTCTCGCAACAAACTGTGTTTTCTGACAACTGTTTTATTCCCCAGTCACTGATGCTGCAAAACATCCTCAAACCAGTAGAAGCTTCTGAAAAGAGAGGATCAGACGTGTCTCTGGCTGTCTTTGTGTGGAGGCAGTTAAATACTGCACAGTTCAGACCCGGAGGCACTGAGGGCGGCTCAAAGAACTGACTGTACTATATAACCCTGGAGTCAGTGCATGCAGACTCTGGAGGCGGCAGTAGCTGAGGCTTGTTTGCTACATGATGGGTTATTCGGCTTGCTACCTGTTGGAAATCAATATCATTTCATTAACACCACCACAGACACTGAAATACTGTAGTTTTGCAGAATGTATGCTCCATAAATTGTAGCTTGACTGTAATTGCAGGGCTTATCCTACTGATAGAGCAGTTCAGATCCAGCGCTAAGTTGCATTTTGTAAATTGATAAATGCCATGAAGTTCTTCTCAACATTATGTAGTAGTATACACGAGTTGATGTAATTTAGTCATGCCATTATTTCAAGAATCTTCATCTGATGTTTCCAGCCAATTCAGCTTTTTGGCTGCTGAAAGCACAGTAGGTAATTATGGTTATTTACTGTAAATGTAGACAAGTTTTATGTAAATATTTCAGGGGGAGAAAATGCTACATATGAGTCAGTTATCTAAAAGTAAGAACATAGGTCAATAATATAAAATACACGTTTTATTTATGTACAGTAGTATCCTAATATTTACTTGTTTATATGCAGAAAAAAATCTGAAGATTCTGTACTGTATTCTCTGAAATCTTTTAAAAGAGGCTCTGCCATTTTATCTGGTTAATATATTTGCAAATAACTTTGGAATTTATTGGAAATCCATGTAAATTATGTCAAATGGGAAATGTTACATTGCAATGAAATGGGTTTAATTCAAAAAGCCTGGCAAAATTCAGTGGATTGAAATCTATATATGAATTCAATAGCCAGACAGAATAAAACACAATAAGTAAGCATTGTCTTTTTTTTTTTAATCTGCATCTTTTTTGTTGTTTTTCTTTACGAATGTTTTATTAAGTCCTTCTAGTCACTTCCTCCTGCAGGTGCTAAAATCTGCATTATTTGGTAGAATTTTGTTTATTCCAGGCATTTTGTACTGATTTCGTCATCTGACAAGAACTATTAAGTCTTCTTTGTGTTACAGAGCACCTTACTCCTCCCAAAGCGACAACCCTGTCAAGATTCAAGCAGGCACACAACAGCACCAATTTTAAGTTGTCTCTAGACTAAAGCAGAAACTCCCATTAACATAGTGGCACTGTGCTGTTTAATGCAGGTAAGAACACTGGCTTTGAGCCTTTGAAAGTTTTGCAGCTTTCAGCATATTTAAAGGGCTACAATTACCTGCTTTGAGGATTATCTTCTGAAATTGCCGTGGCATTTGATTCCATTTTCTTTGCTAAAGACGCTCTCCAGGTAACGTTCCCCAGCCGCTTGCTGCGCCGCTCTGTCAATGGCAAGACTCTCGTTTGTGTAGAAATACTTTGAGAACATCCTGAAACGTTTCAGAGGCAGCCGAGTTAGGGCCGCAGCTGAATACATAATACAGATTGTGCATGTCAGTCTAACACAAGGAAATGTCATCTTTTCGGCGTGCCACTGGAGCAAGGCTCCTTTGTAGACTCCAGCACAGGGTTGAAATGGAACCTGCCTGCTGGGACCTGCGTCCCCCCATGAGTTGCACCTTCCCTCTCATTTTCTTAATTACAGATTAGAGCAGCTTTACCCACTTAATACCAAGTAGTTACCGATGAACAGGTCCCTGGAAAATACACAGTGCAGACACGGATCAGTTATGCTGAGCTGGGAGGCTGAAAACTCAAACCGGTGCAGAAAAACGGAATCTCTTCACTGTCAAGGTGATGGCTCTTTAATGTTTAACCTCAGTAGATATATTTTAGTACTCTAAGACATAAGGTTATAGGTCAAATAGAGGACTTGTAAAAATAAGGAAAATTGAAATGGAAAATAATTTAGGATCTGATAGTTTAAAACAAGATTGCTTTTTACTGAACATTTGATCATAGACCAAGAAGCTGAAAAAACGGAAATTTGATATAATTTTTTAATGAAGTCACTTGCCAAATATTACCCAATACAGGCTGTTCTTCTCAAAAATGCATGCATTATTAGTAGTATCAAAATAATAGTGTCACAGATACTAATTTCTTTTCATTCTTCATTCCAAACAGTTGCTATCAGCCATGAAATAGTTCTGTTACAACGGCTAGCTTCAGGTCTGAAGCCGATCACACAGAACTATAAATGTAGCTGGTTAAAATATTGAACAATTTGCCCAGATTCTGGCTAATCGTGTAGCTGCATGCACACACTTGGGAATAGAAAGTACAAGTGTCTTTGTTCTCCACTGATCTTTGACATCACTTACAAGTAAAGCTTTAACCTAATGGGAGCTTGGTATGCAATCAGGAGTATACTGCAGTGACACCTGGTGTTTAAAATAGAATTCTTCCCTGTGAAGTGTGACTGTCAATTTATTTTTAATTGGGTACATATTCACTCAAAGACTCACAGTTCACCCTGTGTTCATGGAGCATAGCTTTATATTGAACTAGAAAGCATTGGAGCTAAAGAGTGGCTTGACATTACTTGGTAGAAGATGTATCTGACAGATTTGTTTCAAAAGCCCAAAATTGCGGTGCAATGATCCTTCATGAATGGCTGTTCTTCGCGGCACTCTCGCTGACGCGACACTTTGTCACTACTTCTTCTCAGTTGGTTATTACACAAATGAGATTGACCCTTAATATAACTCGCATAACTGCAATTTCCGTGCAGCCTTTGTGGAAGGCAAGAACAGAGAACTGCCAGTTCAGGCAGAAACCAGGGAACCCGTGTGTGTCGTGGTGCTGGAAAGCAAATTAGAGCTTCTGAAGTAGTCCCTGCTAAAGAGATTATTGACCAAAGTAGTCACGACCTCTACGTTTACAGATGTAACTGAAACAGAATGTAAATCACATCATCACTTAATACAATTAAGGATTATTAGGGTAATACAAGATATTAATAGCAAGGGTCATTATTATTAGAGATTACACTTTGCCACAAGATGAAGAAAAAGTAAGGAAGATCTGGTAAAAATCTCTGTATTCAGACTGTTGGGCCATTTCTATTATGTAAGTTTTTTGTGGCTGGTTTTGAAAAGCACGTACATGCTCCACATTTATGTAGTTCATCTTTGAAACTTGGCAAAGACAAAACTCTTACGGTTGGCATTGTGTTTCTCCTGTGTCCCATAAAATTCTGTGTTTGGCTGAGATAAAAAGCTAGATTATCCTAAAAGTCTGTGTTTTCCATCTTTATCTTTTTTCAGGGAAATGATGGGAGCCTGCAAAACAAACAAACAAATGAAACAAAAAAAAAAATTTAAAAAAATTTTAAAATAAAAATTAAAAAATCAATAGAATAGAATAGAATAGAATAGAATAGAATAGAATAGAATAGAATAGAATAGAATAGAATAGAATATTACACCTGAACCTGAACTTTCTAAGGCTGCACTTGCACCTCAAACCAAACAGCAGAGAACAAAGCCTTCTCCAGCCGATACTCAAAGGCCAGCACTCAAACCAGCTCTCAGAGGTCTTTCACCTCTCTTTCCCGCAGCTCATTTTCAGCAGCAAAGTACAAAGAAAAGAAGACCTGGGCAAAATGAACTCTAGATGGACTATGAAGGGAACAAACAGCTGCTGCTCCTAGTAGTGTAATCAGTCTTGTGCTTTTACACTTCGAATTGTCTGAGCAATGGCCTATAGTGAAAATGGTCAGAAAAGATAGCATGAAAATGAGAGAAGAGCCTCCCATCCTGAGAAAGATTTACGGTTGTTGCGGTCAGTTCAGTGCGGTTCACCAAAGAGTGTTTGGAAGGAAAGAACTCTGTGCTGAAAATGTGTGAGCTGGAGGCAAAACCATCATGATGTGCTAAAGTAACAGAAACCCCGTTCATGAAGGGAAAGTGGCCTGGGGGTTATCCTGCACCCTTCAGCCACACACATGACAAAATAAACATGATTATCCTGGTGCCTGAGGTGGCTGGACAGGCATGTTCTCAAGTAATTTTAGGTTAATCTAAAAAAATCTTTAAAATATTAATTATTCCTTTTTGGACCTGAGCCAAACAACTTTCCATTTGCTTTCAAAAAAAAAAAAGGTATGAAGGACACTTGTGGGGATATTATAGCCCTAGATGCTTAGCACAAAATAAGAATTGAGTCTCTGGATCCCCTGTACCACTAGTGGAGTTAGGTGCCTTTGGAGGAGTCCCAAAGAGGCAATGTACTGAGAACAAACTGCTTGAGGTAGTCAGGGAGGGACGCAGAGGGCAATATTAAGGGTTTGCTGGCCCATCTCAGGGACCAACCTAAACCAGGCAGGTACTTCTGGCAGTCATCTTTCACAGACACAAACCATTCCGCTTTGTTCTGACAGCTTGCGTCTTGAAACCTGCGTGCTGGGTGAGATGATGACAACTATTATTTGTAGCATGAAAAAATTAGCCTGAAGAAATACTTAGCAAGTATTTGCTTCTGGAGAAGTGCAAGCAGGAATTCATTCAGAGACAATGCAACCATGACTGCATCCATATGGGGAGAACGTGTCCTTTCTGTTAAAAATGTCTCTATTTGTGCACCCTTGCCCTCTTGGCAAATCTGCATAAATCCAACGCTTTAAAGCACGTGTCACCTCCATTGTAGTATATTGAAAAAAGTAAAGTGCTATGTAACACTTTTGTCAGCATTCAGAATTGATTTAGAGGAGTGCTTGAACTGGTCAGGCCATGACATCCCCCACTGATTTCAGTAAAATTCAGATTTCCCTCTAGTGTTTCAGGACTAACAACAGAAACTGCATATTCAGGGACTTGTCTCCAGAGCTGCGTGTGCAATTTCCATACTGCAGGAACAGGGAAGGTGCAGCATGGAAAGCCAGGCACGTCAAATAGCGCCATGTGAAGTGTAGTTAATGCGTGATGAAGTCACCTGTTCCTCTGTAAAGTACATTTTCGGCAGAGGAAAAAGAATGAGAACGCTATCACATCACAAGGGGTTCTTGCTACTCTTACACTCATTCTTCACAACCAGAGAGAAGAGTTTGAGGTAGGTGAACAAACTACAGGAATTTTCTTCAGACAGATTTTGCTTGATTTTTTTTTTAAAGTACACATTCACTGGGTGGGACTGCTAACCCAGCAGCTCCTGTTCTTGGCTTGAGAGATCCAGTTTGGTAGACTTCAGTCATGTTAGGCTTGGGGCTAGAGCCAAGGCATGACCTAGATATCAAAAATCGCCTAAAATCTTTTAAGTGCAATCCAGACCTACTGCTGTTTAGCAGCTGCTCGGTTAGCCCCACAAATACATGAATTCACTGCATTCCCCACTGTATGACAAGTCCTCTGAGCACTTGTTTGCACACCAACTGGACCATCCCAGCAGTAATCAAATTCAAGTAATTAGGTGCCTGATTTAATTACGTTAGTGCCATCAGGATCCTAGACAGATCCTCTTCCAAGGGGACTGATCCAGCAGGCATGCTCTGAACACACCCAATGCAACCCAGTGTCACGGAGTTCAGCACAAAAACAGCCACAGACACATTCAGAGAAGGCAGGACATTTTCTGGTGAAATACTGGGCAAGGTGATGAGCTCTATTCCCAGACAAAAGGACTTTAAACCCACCTCCCTGCTGCCAGAAGAGATCTCCAACCACTCTGTTACTTGACATGAGGGAATGTTTTACCTCTCCTGTTGAAAAAGGGCCATGTTATTACACCTACAGCTTGTGGATTTGACATTGCAGGCCTAACCAGTAACTGCTGTTATCTGTTTGCCTTTCCTTACCACACTGAAAAAGTGTTCTGTCTTTCCTAGACAGGTGAAAGCCCTTGGCATGATTGGCTCTGAATCCATCAATGGTCTCCACAGGGCCCAAGACTTCAACTGCTCCTCTCAATGCACTCCTGAGGGTGGTATCATCCTTGTTATGTAGGTTTTAGGGCCATGAGGTAGCTTTCCTCATGCACTAGAAAAGTACCTTGGGTGCTTAATTTATTAATTGCTCTCTACGTTGAGGCAGAAATAAAAAGCTTGCCATTAAGTTGCCAATAATCCCCTAACCCATTTCTGTACCTGATGAACAGATTCTGTAGCAAAAGGATGAGAAGAGCGGCAATCCCCAGAATCCATGGTCTTGGACAGCTTTAGTGTACTTACTGTTTATATGACATACACCCACTTGTAATAACAGCAGCTACTGAACAACTTCTAGTTGGGATGTACCCCCTGCTCCACTGAGCACAAAATAAATCACATATCCCAGAGACAATTTTGGACCAGCATGGCCAACCAGGGAGACTGCCAAGTCTTTTGCTCCTAATGGGGAGAAGGAGGGTACTGCAGGGCACAAGAAACTATTGTTCGTGTCTGATGGGGTGGAAGAGTTGGGAGGGGAGGGAAAAGAACAGGAGACAGAACACGGTCAGGATTTTCATTTTTAAGATTCCAAAGCTGAATCTACAATTAAAATGTTGGTCTTGGGTTCTGGCAGATATGCAGGGCAGCAAGTACCCTCCATACAGATGTCTCTGAGTTCTGGGAGGTTTTAAGGTCAAAACACTGACTTCGGTTTTCAATAGCCCTGGCAAGTGTTAAGAGGAAAGCTTTGGCAAGTGTTAAGGATCTCAAAAAGAGGGGGAGGCGGACGACTGCCAAAAGCTCTCTGTTTCGAACTCATTTTCTCTCAGAAACTCCGTTTCTATTGCTGTTCATTAAAGCGGCTATTCCTACACCTGTTAAAACAGAGAGACAAAGGACAGGGAGAGGTTGAGGCTCTTCATGTAGCACAATGTTCACTTCTTGCAATCCCACCCCTAGGTTTTTGGCTGTCCAGTTGTAAGTAAAATAATTATTGCCTATGCTTCCCAACTTGAGTTTGGTTTAGGCAGTAACAAAGGCTTCTATTGGCAATTTGGCTTAATCTAGAAACTGAAAACAATGTTCAGTGTTTCTTAAAAACAAACAATGTTCTTACTGTTTGTTAAGGGTTGGGGTTTTTTTTGTCCTCTGGTGCTATTTTGAGTTCTAGCATGTCTATTGTACACAGGCTGGAATGCTCACTCTGGTTGTTTACAATTTCCCTTGTGTTGCCAGGCTTTTCTTCTACGAAGCATAATTTTGTAGGCAATGTACAAAACAAGCCACAGTGTAAATAAACTGAGTATGTGTGAGAAACGTTGGCTCAACACCCTTCACAATTGTCTCTAGCCCTAAAACCGCCATGGGAGCATGAAACACTCATGGCAAGTCAAAAGCACAGTAGGTACATACTTGGATTCAATGTTAAAGGGTTATTTGTGCAAATCAGGAATTTAAAATATTTCTCTAATTTCAGTGCCTTTAAGATAGACCCTGGTGGTTACCCAGCTTTCACTGTGGCTCTGCTTCACTGTGGTCACAGACGTTGTTGCCACCAAGACTGAGACCACTGATTTCATGGCCAGAGGAGACTTTTTTGGTTGCAGTAGCTGGAAACTGGTTTTGTGGGGCAGCCATGCCCAGCTGGCCACATCTGGGAGTGAAAAGGAGACAGAAGCACTCTGTATCATTGTGCTCTCACGTTCTCCACAAAAGGCTTATCTAGTTCGCTCGATGCACACCTGGGTGTGCCTTATGGTCACAGGATAAATCAAGTAGTTTGCTGAAATTTTAATTAAACTTACCTGGGAGAGAGTTCTCTGGAGAAACAAGCAGAGTGAAGCAATGGGGAGTCCTCTTGGCATCAGTTGCCTCACCCTCAAAGTGGATCGGTAGGTGGTGACAAGGAAGCATCTCCCCAGCCAGCTAATCCACCACACACATCAAGAACTTCTACCAGCCCAGTCCTGCACGGTGGTCCCCTCATCAGGTACCTCTTCTGCAAAGAGGTTAGAAGAGTGTGGTCTAGAAGACAACCACAACCAGTCTACATGAAAAGGGCTGCTACTTAATGGATGCGTTATCCTGACCAGTGACAGCTCTAATCCTTCCTATCTAGTGGGTGTTTCAACATAAATTGGGTATGTGCATGCAAGTGTATATGTATAACATAAGTGAGATTCAAGATAAAAATATTGCACAAAATAATGTCAAAAAAATTCCTTAAAGCACCGAAGCATACAGTTATACTGTAAATTCCCCCTACTAGCTTCAAGACCAAAATCAGGGTCCAGCAGACAGGAGTGTGTGTCATTCTGCTGTGTGCCCCTTTTCACAGTTCAAGTTGTCACATGCTCATCCCTGCAAGCTTGGGGACAGCTGCTGAAATCCTCACTGACGGCTACTGCACAGATACATTTTCATTTGTTCTCATAACCACACCGGTGTAAAAGTTCGCCAGGACACACAGCTCTTGTAAATGAGTGTCTCATCTCTTCCGCATGCTCAACACCTTCTTCCCAAAGAAAAATTTGACTCAGGTGTGCCACCACAAACGGACAAGAACACCGTCACGTATTTAAGACCTAGGAAGGTTGTTACAAGTCATTATTAAAACACACTGACAAAGGAAGCTATTAACAAGGCTTATAAATTTCTCATTGGGATGGATGCCGCTGTCCCCAAGCTAAAAGCTGCCCCAGCTTGAACAGACACTCCGACTCCTTTGAGAACAGTTTCTGAATGCCCAGAAGCAGTCATTGCTGGAATTAACCTCCCCCTGAATCTGAAACGATGAAGACAGCCACAAAAATGCTTAAGTAACTCACACATGGTGCTTCGGTAGTTTGTATGATCAAGGAAGCCATCACAGAAAGGAAGATCCCTTCCTATCTATCAGTTGATTAAGAGATGGTCAATAAAACTGCCCAGTTTTCTAATTAGTTGGTGAAAATCTGTGTCCAGAACCTCTGAGAACTGGCAGTTTTAGAGCATCTTAGATCTCCTCAAGAAAGAGGTCAGCTGCACTGTGACACTGAACACTAGAAAGAACTAGGGCTGTTGCCATTGGGATTTCCCAAACAGAATATACATACATGATGTGGAACACAGGCAAGATAAATTCAAAACTCAACGCCCACAGTTTTCAGGAAGGCTGCAACAGATCCTGTGTTTCCTAGAGGTGTCAGAGTCATTATCTGTACTGCATGGCTGATCTGCCCACATGTTGGATAGAACTGACTTTGACCACAAGAGGAGATGTTTTGTTTAGTTCAAATTGGTGCATATTTGCTCATGTTAGTCCAGCTTCCTAACCATAATTCTACTCATCTCCCCAAATGCAACCTGTAATTTCCGTTCAAGATGCACTTTTCCACTTCAGCGGAAAGCTAAGGGGGATGCTTTTCTTTTAGAGAGGAGAAAGCTTTCCAGGAAGGAATTGCAGTGATTTGCTCGAGGAAGCCATTGGCTTGCCAACCGTGAGACAACATCAATTTTAAGCCTATCACTGAAACATTCTCCAATTTTTTCACTTGTAAGAGCTCCCTAACTAGCAGTGACATAGTAAAACAACATTATTTCTCCAGGTACCACTTGGTGTGGTTAAAAAATACGGCAAAACTGAGACTAATTTGCTGTGAATGCTGGTGCACTAGACCATAAGGTCGTGTGTCAGCAGAAAGCTGCATGTGACACACAGATTACAAGCTATTTTTTATTGTCAAACTCGATCCTTCATTCAACTGAATACATTGTCAGAACCCTAATTATTTCTGTTAGAAAAGCTGCAGCTTATTAAAAAAGGGCATAAAGTCTTTCTCTGTAAATTCTTGATCATCACATTACAATTCCAAGCCATTTGTGACATATTCCACCATTTAATTTACAGCCTGTTTCTCCCTATGTGGCTCTGATTACAGAATCATCAATCATTATACAGTATTAGCCCTGTGATGAACCGTGCACTGGGTTTTTTTAGCTCTGGCTTCAAAATAATGCCACTAGTTTCTTCCTCATTATCTCCTGTTCCTCATAACTGCTGACAGGCAAACTGGAAAATCTTGCCTTTTATTCAATCATCTTTCTCCTTTTCAGCAGTGGGAATTTGGGGCAGATTCAGTAACACTCCTTCTGCCTTCAACTAGTGCTACCAAATTTCATGGAAATGTTTTAATATTCTTCATTGTCAAGCAAATGTTCTCCGCGTACATTGAAAGCTGTTTCCCTGATTGTAACTCTGAATGGAATTCAAGTTTGATCAACACAAACGTTTCAACAGGCCCAGTCCCTGTTGGTGCATGTCTACATGCAAAACTTGGAGCTTAATTATACTCCGAGGGAACAAATGCACCATAATAATAATAATAGTATCTCTTTTCATTGCTGGTATCTTCAGGCCAGGTCAGCGTACTAGAATCAGGGTGGCTGGAGCATAATTAAAACTCAAGGATTAGAGACCCGTACTTTTTACCTCAGATAGAAATGCTGACAGTCGAAAGATGTTTTAGGTACCGTGTGACTTGTGCTGGAAGCTACGTAAATCCGTGAAGGTGATGTGATCCCGGCGGAGCACAGCCCAAAACAGGTATGTGGTAACACTGGGTCTGGCAGGAATCGCTGGAGGCCGCTACCGAGTAGCAAAGACCAGGGTCACACTGCAGGAAAATGTCTATTTGAGTACAAAAAGACACTGTTTTTAACACTTTCTAATGATAGGATTATAAAGCCCACCTAATAGGATTTAGTACATACATTACTGGGCAAGTAGTGACGCGGGGGCAACCTCACATTGCTGGGTGGCAATTCAGACACTGCCTTTAGTGAAACCTTGCCCTACATTTAACAGCCCAAGGCTATGGGATCTTTCCCACCCAACACCCAGAGCAGGTGGCAGCAACCAGTGGCTCACAGCTTGGCTGATGTGGCACTTGGAGCCAGAGGGATGTGACAGCAGCTCTCCCAGGCAGGCTGCTGCCAGCGAACACGTTCCTCATGGCTGATTGCTGTGGCCATAGCACAGCACTGATGGAGTTTTCCTGCAAGGTTTTTACGCCACCACCTCTGGTTTTGTGCTGCTGGTGTCCGAGTGTGTGTTATGTACAGAAGCAAATGCCCCGAGTGATCCGCTGGATTCATCTGTGGGAACTTGTACCTCAGAGGACAGTAAAGGCCTTTGGAATCCACATAAAGACACTGAGTAGGACAGATCTTCAAAGATTTGTCTAGAAGAAGCCTCTGAAATACTACAAATAAATTATATCCTTTGCTGCACATAGACTGGGAGTATAACAGCCAAACCCTGAGCTGAGAACAACTTCCCTGTAGAGAAATTACCATCACGGTCTGGTTTTGGTTTGGGTTTTTTTTGGTGTTTTTGTTTTTCTCCCAGCATTACTTAATGCTTTCTACTTCTCTTACCTATTTTATGTCTGTGTAGGTGGATCTGGATTTTCTGTGAAGTAAGAGCTCAGACCTCTTTTGCTTTTATTCTGTTGAGGAAGTCGCTTTAGTAAATTTCTTTAGTTTAATAACGAGTTCACTGTGCTCATCTATTTTCTGAAACCAAACCCAGCTCTGGAGACCAACTGGTGTTCTCCTGGCGCAATCAAAAGAAAAATCTATAGCTTGACCTGAGGTCTGTTTGCTTCCACAAATTTAACATAGTATTTTTGAACGGTTTATAATTTTCTGTCTCATACATAAAGACAAAACAATAGTGCTTAAGAAATTTTCAGGAAGAAGAAAAAGGATGATCAGTTTTCTTTGAGAAAATTTAAAATTTGTCATTCCAAGATCCTGCTTTATTATACAAGTTGTTGTGTTCAATGCATTGATGGAAGTCATGTGATAAACGTCAATATAAGATATTGTTTAGCCACACGGTATTTCTTACTAACATGAATGAAAATAAACCTAAAATTGCAAATACTCCTTCATAAAGTTTTACTTCTCTATTACTGCCTACTTTTATTCATTGAAATTAATGAGCAATATAAGGCCCTGTTTCCACAAGGGATTTCTCCAAATGAACAAATTTTCATTATTTAGGTGATGATAATGGTGATGTCCCACTCTAGCTGGAATAAGAGAAATACACAAATGGAAGATTTTTCATACCTAGACCACCATCCCATCACATCATCAACCATTAGAAAATCTTACCTGTGTGACCATTTTGCAGTGAATAGTAGAAGACAGGGATGAGTTTGCTAATAATTGTTCTATTTTAAAATGTAAGCTGCTCATAATCACTGAGCTCTGAATACACAAGAGGACTTTACCTGTTAAGTATCTTCATTTCAGAAAAGAAATGCATCTTAAACCTGGGGGCAAGAAGGACTTTAAAACCCAAATGTTCTCATGGTCATGAGTCCCTAGAGAAGACCAGGGACTACAAGTATAAATGAAAGCCTCTGGAAGTGGCAACATACAGTGTGGCTCATGCCCATGACCTTAACTGGAAAATTAGAAATTAAGATGATGGACGTCTCCAATGCTTCCAGATTTCACTGCATGTGTTTTGTGATCACATCATGAAAAATAAATACACATCTAATATATCTCTTTCTGAGTAATCCAAAGTTGAGGCATGTGTCTGGGGAAGGAAGATTATTTTGTTATGTTGCAGTGGAATGGAGAGAAACTTTTACAAGAAAACAATATTGAACGGATGATTTGGAGAAAAATGATCCCAGTTTTAAAAACATGCTTGGCACAAACACTTCCATCAGACTTAACAGCTAAATGAGGTCTCTATGTGTTACCTGCTAACAGCTGAAGAGGTTAATGGAGACATTGGCATGAAATGCCAATGATCTGATCTGATGCCACCTAAGGTTGTATTTTCGCCCATTCTCTAATTCTCGTGGCCAAATGAGACATTTGGCCACATCAGGAGATGTATCTGGGACCCTCCTCCTTTAAAACCACCCTCCTCTTCCTGCTCAATTAAAGAACTATTTCTGTTAATCTTGGGAGAGAAAGCTTTGTTTCTACTGTAAAGAGGGAGATAATACCTAGATATTTGCAATGTTTTCACCCAAAATAAAATCAAAGAGCTGAAGGAGTGCTGCATTCAAGGACTAAAACCACAAATAGATGCGTTTATGTATCACAAAGAAGCAACACAGAGGAAAGAGAAGTTTTGAATTTAAACCTTTTTGAATGGGATGGAGAATCAAAGAGCAATGGAAAGCAGAACTACTAAGGTATTATCCATTCAAAGGCAAGAACACGCATGAAAATGACTACTAAATCCATTGTCACAAATGTCTTTGAGATCAGTGAAGCGGAGATATTTAGTGAGCTGGCATTGCTCAAAACCCACTAATCTCCATGAGCAGACTGAGATTCAAAGCAGACCAGAGAGCAACCTTTTGTTAATCATAATAAAGAATTCGCTGTATTCAAATGAAGTCACAGCAAAGTGGATGCGTGCCAGTGCAGCACCACTGTTCCAAGAGAAAGGGAAGCCAGGAAATTATAGACCCTTCATCTCAATGTCTGCAATTTGCAAAATAAAGAGTACAACCGCGGAGTAAGTTTGTGAAATGCATGTGCAAACTGAGTATCATTCTCTCTAATCTAGTTGCAGATAACTAGTAGGGATAGATGGTTAACTAACCTCTTTTTTGAAAGAACTATGCTACGCTTTAGTTATTAAATTTAAAATAATGAAAATAATAATTTGTGTGGCAGGCTGCCCACCTAATGTTTTGTGGCAGAAGGGGTTAATTCTTCTCTAAAATCAGTGTCTGTTATTCTGTAAGAACAACTTTGTGCTGCTGTAGGAAAATGGTAACACAGGTTCCAAGTCTCCCAAGTTTGGGTTTTGCAGACAGCTGAACTTGTGAGCAGCACGAGGGGCAATGTGACCAGAGAAATAGCGACACAGAAAGAGCATTACCCAAATTTTTAACAAGAGCTCTATCAGGTATCTTCAGGACACTTACTGGTGTCATGTGTAATTATCCCAAGCCTCTTTCACAAGGGTGTGATATCAGTTTGATTACCTGTTTCTTCCCTGTCCCAGTAAACTGGCGATGAAGAAGAGTTGCGTTCAAGGGAAAATTGCAAGGAAATAAATATTAGAAGCAAACCTCTTGGTTTCATCAACATCTCTGCTATCATTCACTACAGTGGGGCTATTCCCCCATTGACCCTCCTGCTCTCCCACTCCTCTTTTGCTGTCTTTCCTCTGTGACTATTGCCATCCTCTGCTGTTACTGTTGCTCCTTCTCTATGTTGTTTCCCTGAGATGCTTCATTCTGCTTTTGTTTTCTGGTTTGAGCCTGTGTTTATCTAAGTAACATATTCCAAATTACTAACTCAGACAAGGCAGTAGATGCTTCATTAAACTGTAGCTCAAGTGAAACTCATTATCTTGCCATCCACACCAAATTTTTGCATTGTGCTAGCACCTTTTCAGCAAATATCTTTAACACCACGAGGCGGGAACGCCTCCAGGACTACTTGGGTTGGCTTTTCTTTCCCCTGTGCTCCACTCTTCCCTCCACCACCCCGCTGCTTCATTCCTCCCACAACAAAGCCTGGAGCAGCAGTTGTGGTGTGTGCACTCGACCCCTTGACCAGACTGGCGATGGTTCGGCTCAAGGCTCCGGAGGAGGCGAAGGCCTGAGCCGTGGCAGAGGCGTGATCTCCTCCAGCTCACCCACAAAGCAGCAGAGCGGCACACTGAGCACCGATGAGCTTGGAACATCGATCATGCGAGAGACGTATGAACAGTGGGTGGCTTTTCCAAGACTCATCCATCAAGGAACAAAGTCATGGGCACAAGGAGTCTCACGCATACCTTTCCCACCACGTATATGATTTGACTGTGAGCCAACCACTTTATCCATGAATATAATGGCCTAGGTGAGCTTTTCTTTGAGCTCTCCCTGCTGGGCACAGTGGCTGTACAGTGGTGATATCCCCTTGAGCTGGGACACCTCTCGAGGCTGCTCCTTGGTGCAGAGAGACCTTTTACCAACCACAGATCTTTGGTAAGTGACCGATATTGCACATAACCTTGTAGTATGGTAACTTTGAGTTTGCCTTGGTAACTACGCTTGCATGTTGAATTGGTACGAAGGAAACATTACCAGTCCAGGGAGCTATTCAGTATTAATTATAACCTCTGTATATCTTTATCCTTAGACATAAACCATTGACCAAATCTGAGACTACGTCTGGATCCAGCTGCACCAGGACTCCTCTCTGAGAAGTTTAGAAAGCAAGGGAGTTCAGTCTGAACCTTGTGACTCAACAGGAGGGTCTTCCTTACTCTATGTTTCTGTTCCTTACCCTTAGACATAAACCATTGACTAAGTCTGGGACTAAGATTGGATCTAGCTGCACCTAGGCTCCATAAAGAGTTTAGAAAGCAACCGGGTCCCTTCTGAACCTTGTGACTCAATGGGAGGGTTTTCCATACCCTTTGTATCTCCGGTCCCTGTGTGAAACATTCTAACTCAATTTTCCTCTATTTCTTCCATGCAGTAATTAATAAGGTGAACTTTGCCATGAAACTTACTGAACCTTGGTAAACCCCTGTTAAACTCTGTTAAATTCCATCAAATTCATTGAACCATGACAAGTTATTATTTTATGTCAATAAAACATGTTGCTGCTTCACTCTTTTGAGTGATGTGCATTCCATTCATCCACTACGGCAGTTCATTCATATTTTAAAAAAAGCTTATACACAAACCAGTTTGTTCTATAAACACTGGAAAAGAACACTTTGTATTTAGTAACACTTTCAGTACCCAAGGTTTTCTTTTTGCTTACACTAATCACAGATTAAAATATAACACACTTCCACTAAAGTAAGCCAGCAAAACAGAACAGTTCTAGTGTTTCTAAACCAAACCCGACCATTTAGAAACCAAAAATTAATTAAAAGAACTTAGAAACTCAAGCCAAAACATTACACTTGAAAAAATAATCACAAGAAAATGTTTAAAACACTGCCACTGCAAAATTTGGTTTTACTTCATCTTCCCTCCCAAACCAAAGTCAAAGCCCCACCCACCTGCCAGAGAATTAAATGAAATTTAGTATTTGCAATTTAAGAGGTTTTGCTGTTTCCTGAGGGGGTTGTTGCAGCTGAAGAATTGAACTTGCCACAGCAATTAGTTGCTGCTTTCACTGCATTTTATACCAAGTGTATTCTACCCCAAACCCACAATGTGTTTAATATTACATGTTTCACGATGTCTGTAAAACAGGTAACTGCTGGAGTACAAATTGTTTCAACCTAACTCAAGTAATGGGTTCCAGTTAATCAGCTTTAGCTCTACAATCATGAGGTGTGCCAAGTTCGGGTCATTTTATGTATTTGCTTATTTCTAAGCTCTTTATTTGTATCAGGTTTCCAAACTTTTTTTTTCCCCTCACAGAGGAAGATTACAAAGGTTTTGTGTATTTTTTAAGGAAGCTGAGAGTCTTACACAATCCTCCGATTTCAGCGATGAGGGCTTTAAGATGTTTATTTATAACCCGCTATAAAACTGATTATTGCGGAGGCCACGGCTCACAGGGGACAGGGCGGCCTGCAGGGACGCGGGGCCCGGCCGCCCCCCGCCCGCCATCGCCTCGGAACTGCGCACACACGGAGGCCGGCGGGACAGCCGCCAGGCCTCACCGCCTCCTCTTCCGAACGCCCGGGCGGTGCCGGGGCCGGGGCCG
>VWYH01009133.1:186467-364286 GCA_013399365.1 Pampusana beccarii
GGCAGTCCTCTGAATTTGGTGTCTTTTGGCGAAACCTGCTGAACACTCTTAGGCTGAGATCCCATGGACTTAGTCTTAGTTATTTTATCATAAGGGAACCCCCTGTAATTATTTTTCTCTTGGGATAACCCAGATGGTAGGGTTGAGTCCATCTGTAGGTCTACAGAGGCTCATGTCATAGGTCTGCACTGGCTATGGAAGATAAGTGTGTGTGAAAGTTTAAATGGTATCCATTTGCAGTGATGTTTTCTTTTATAAATCTAGATAGTGATTCGTACTTAACAAGATCAGGCTTGACCTAGTAGTAGAGCTATGTTACTACTAGGGTCTTCCTTGCAGCCACAGAAGAAAAACAGAAAAGGAAACCAAACTAAAAACCAGAAAAATCTGTAAAGGAAAGCAGCAGCAGAAATACAAGTTATCCCCATATTGCTTCAGAGCAAGTTTGATATAGCATTAACAGGCTAAATCTGACCCAATTGGGTCATTTGGCCCTGTCCATGTAGCTCTTCAGTGAGTCTGTCAAAAGCCACAAGATGTGGTTGTGGTCTGGATGGGTCTGACAGTCCATGCTACTGAGGCCTGACAGACTGGGTAACTTGGTTGCTACAAAACCTTTTGGCACTTGACCGGTAGCCTGAGGATGGGTTTCTGGTCCCATCAGTCTCCCCATCGCACTGAAATTCCAAGTGGTAAAGAAGTCTTAGCAAAACTTCCCCTGCGTACATAATAGGTAAAAAGTGGAAAATTCTCAAATGGAGCACAATAATGGGAAATACCAGCTGGATTACATAGGTATAATCTGCATATAACATGGGTTTTGGAGTGTACTGTCTCAGCCCTCAGCGCGTTTTCAAGTAGTAGGTCTGTTAATAAAATTAAGGTCACTGGTATTTCTCTCTTGCATTTAAGACTATATGTGCATATAAGAACATCGTGCTTGTATGTATGTACTTCCCTGGACAGTAAATCTGCCTCATAAATGAGATGAGTAGAGTAATGTCTATTGAGCTACTTTTAATACATAATAACTGTCAAGTCACCTGCAGCACTGTAGTTCAGTAACCAGGTACAGGTATTTACACTCTTTTGAAGAACATTTCTAACCATCATGACATGCTTTTTTTTTTGCTTCTGCTATACTTTTGAGTACTAGAAACTAAGAAAAGTGCTATAATTTAACACTTTAAAAAAATTCTTTGCTTTCTGTATATTTCTTTAGGGATTGTTAGTGTAGGAGTACATAAAGCTTAATATAAGGATTCTTCCAAGGCGACAGATTAAACATGAGAAAAGTGGCCATGAGACAAACGCAGAGGACTAACTGCAGTGCTGCAGGAGGGTAATAGGGCTGGCACGGTCTGGCTGTGGTTTGTCAAATGGGATTCCTGCCAAACAAAGAACTGGCATGGAGTCAGCAGAGTTTGACTCCTAGACCTGGCCTTCTGAGTTGGGGTTTGGGAGCAAAGGGAGTCATGAATTTTTGCCAGTGTCCAATACCCTTCAGAATGAGAGAAATCCTGAAGAGCTCCAGGATTTAATCAGACTTGAAAGCAAGGTGGTCCAGGTGCTGGTTTGGCAGTATATGCTATTCAGATAATGCAATTAAAAAGCAGCTTGTGATGTTTCGGTGTGTGATATAGATACAGATGATGCACATGTACACTTGATGTCTGCCACTTGGGTGGAATGGCATTTTAAAGCTGGAGTTTTCATGTGCTCTTCATAAAGTCATTCCCATGGAGCAGCTGTGATACACAGATGAATGCATCATAGGGTCAGCAACAGAATTAGTATTTTTTAAAAGTACCTGAGAATTTGGACCACTGGTAAGATGAAAAAGCTACCCGCACCATCAGGTCTCAGCCGTATTGTCTCCACCAGAAAGAAGTCCACTGTGTGGTTGGACCACTGGTGGTCTGGTTTTGACCCTCAGTCTTCAGCGTGGGGGTAAAGAGACGGAAGTATTTTCTAAAATCTTATTTCTCCAATTTCTAAAGTCTTGGAAGGAGAGAACAGAGATGACAAAAAAAGAGACTGAGACTGTTGGTCGTGGGGAAGATACAAAAATTGCTTCTTTGTATTGCTGTAGCCACATAGATGTCCAATTGGAGGACACACTTGTTGCTCTCTCTTACTCCCTGCTGTTCTAACACCAGGCTGGAAGAGGCATGAATGTGCTGTGTAGCTGGTGGGTAATGGCAGGATAGTGAGAGAGACTTTGAGAGCCAGTAAAGCCTTGTTGAGAAGTGCTGGGATTTCTTTTTTTTTGTCAGAACTAGTTCATTCATCTGTATAGGAAAACAAATAACACCCAGGTGCTGATTATACAGACTAATTTTGCGTGTGAAACTCTTTCTGTATAACCTGTACTTGCTGTTTTGGCTGCATCTAGATGTCCAGCCATTTGAAATTAGATGAAAAATAGCCTAATTACCAGTACTTTGCCTTGAAGCTTGGATTAATTTGCAGTCCTGTTTTTGTCTTTTGTATGGACCTTGGTTCAGATACCACAAGCAGCCACATGAGTACTGCACTGGGGTTAGTTCAGTCTGTGAAAACTGCTCTTTTTGGTGATATGAAGAGAAGGTTATGAAGTAGGGTCCATCTGTGATGCAGAATTTATCTGGTACTTACAAGCAGGCCCCAGGGTGAGCCACAGAGCTGCGCTAATTTGCCTGTAAACCACTACATCAATGTGACTGAGGATTTCAGCTGGTAATGAATATGGGCTTGTGATAACTTCCCAAGATGGTGCAATGTTTTAACTACCTTTATAAATAGTAAACGGGTTAGTGGTTTCTTCTGTTTAGCCCAGTTGAGTTACCACTTGTCTCCAGCCCAGTTTCTGTCCCCAGGCTCAGAGTATGGACATAGGACATTTCTAACCCAGCTGACTATGGGGACAGCTTCTGTTCCTCAAGCGTTATGTTACTGTGGTCTCTGCCCTTTACCACAAACACTCGTGAAATTAGCCATTCCAGGTATTGGCTTGTGTGCAGGTGCTTCTTAGTAGTTCAGAAGGATGCATTTCCTGCGAATGGGTTTGTTTCTGCAAATACGCAGCTCCCAAAATCATGGGAAATGAGCAGAAGAAAAGCCTGAAAGCTAATGACCCCGAGAGCTGTGCCGCAACTCTGGAGGAGCAGGAAAGCCCAAGCTACATAAACAAGGTTTCAGCTTCATGCCCATTGGGCTCAGTTTTGCTCACCTTGTGAAGTGGAATTTGCACCAAGTACAAAGTACAGAGCACTTGCAAGTCTCTGCTAAAGGTTTTGAAGCAGGGGTGGGAGATGTTGGTAGAGTTAATCCAGTAGTAAGTACGCTCTTGGACATGATGGGGTTTTTTAGGTTGGTTTTGAGCTGTGTTTGGTTGTGTTTGTGGTGTTTTGTTGTTGTGGTGGTCTGTTTGTTTGTTTTAAGTTTCAGAGTTTGTCTGAAAGAACTCAGTTGTCTGTTATTTGCCTGCGTTGTTTGGCTGGGTTGAATTCTCTCTTTGCTCCTTGGAGCCTTTTCTCTGCATTCTTTCGGCAGCCAGGTGTGAATTCGTTGTCATCATTTGAATCAGTTTCAGCTTTACTGTTTGAGTGGATTATAGGTTTGCCTTGGGCAAAACAAACTTATTTTTTGCTTGATTAGCAATGTGCTATTTCATTTAGATTTCATATGTGCATGCAATTATATTTTAAGAGGCAATTTGCAAAATGCACATTTCAAATACCAGATTCACTTAGTGGTGGAGAGATCTCAAAGGCATGTTAGAAACTTGCATACTAACCGAAGAGCAAACTGAAATGTTCCCTCTCAGGTTAATAATGATAAAGGTATTTTTATAAATATTAGTAGTTATTATAACACTAGGACTTATGTTCTGGCCTTGGAGCCAGATCCCTTTAGGCTAGGCTGTGTGGTGTAACCCTGTGCTACCCTCTTCTGTGAAGTGGAAGAGTAACACAAGAGATAAATGGATGCTGATGGACTGTTGAGAGCAACTAAAGGGCGAGATCAGGGAGGCAAGTTTAACACCAGCAGTTTAGCCATGTTTTTGTAAATCGATAAAATTTATTAATTTTTATGTTTCAAATTTCATTCTGTTTCTTGTAGTCTTTGAGTGAAAACCTGGCTAGTGAAGTTGGTGTGGAAACTGGACTAGACTTGGAATTTTTTTCTTCCTTATTAATAAAAACCAAAAAAGTTTTTGTACAGTATAGATCAGTAGAGGCAGAGCTGAGGGTGGTCAGATTGTAATACGTTTTTCTTCTCCGCTCTCCCGTAATAAAGAATGAATGGAAGTAATTTCTGAGGATATCTGATATAACTTTTTCGTTGTTTGTTGGACACAGACCAAGCATAACCACTTTGCCTTTAAAAGGAATTGTATTAGAAAACTGTAACTGTGTGAGAATGAAGAGGTAGAGTGGAGCCATTAGCAGTTTTGATCATTATTTGCTAGACTGTTTTCAGTGTAGCCTGAGTTCAACTGAGAACGATCGGTTGGCTGCCTTCAGGTATGCAGTGTGTACCAGTAGAGATGTGCTGCTCAGTCTTTATCACAGAGTCACAGAGTGGTTGAGGTGGGAAGGGACCTCTGGAGGTCATCTTGTCCAACCCTCCTGCTCAAGCAGGGACAGCCGGAGCTGGTTGCCCAGGACCATGACCAGATGACTTTTGAATATCTCCAAGGATGGAGAATCCTCAACCTCTCTGTGCAACCTGTGCCAGTCAGTGCTCAGTCACCCTCAGAGGGAAAAAGTGTTTCCTGACATTCAGAGGGAATCTCCTGTGTTTCAGATTGTGCCCATTGCCTCTGGTCCTGTCGCTGGGCACCACTGGAAAGAGCCTGCTTGTTTCTTCTTTGCACCTTCCCTTCAGGTAATCTATAGACACCGATAAGATCCGCCTGAGCCTTCTCTTTTCTAGGGTGAACAGTCCCAGCTCTCTCAGCCTTTCCTCACCATTGCCGTAGTCCTTTGCTGGACTTTCTCCAGTATGTCCATGTGTCTCTGGTACTGGAGATCCTAGAACTGGATTCAGCACTCCAAGTGTGTCCTCACGGATGCTGACCAGAGCGGCAGGATCACAACCTCCACCTGCTGGTAATACTGCATCTAATGCAGCCCAGGACACCATTTGTTGCCTTTGCTGCAAGGGCACGTTGCTGGCTCATGTTCAACTTAGTGTCCACCAGCACCCCCAGGGCTTTTTTACAAAGCTGTTTTCCTGCTGGGTGGCCCGCAGCATGTATTGGTGCCTGGGCTTGTTCCTCTACAGGTGCAGGTTTTTGTACTTGGTGAACCTCATGAGGTTCTTGTTGCTTTATTTCTGCCTGTTGAGGTTCCTCTGGATGGCAGCACAACCTTCTGGCTTATCAGCCGCTCCTCCCAGTTTTGTGTCATCTGAAAACTTGCTGAGGCTGTACTCTGCCACATCATCCATATAATTAATAAAGATGTTGAACAGGACTGGATCCAGTAGTGACCCCGGGGTACACCACCATTTACTGGCCTCCAGCTAGGCTTTGTGCCACTGATCAACAGGCCTTGGGCCCAGCCACTCAGCCAGGTTTCAGTCCACCTCACTGCCTGTTCATCCAGCCTGTATATCAACAGTTTGTCTGTGAGGATGTTAGGGGAGATAGTGTTAAAAGTTTTCCTGAAGTCTAGATAGAGGATATCCACTGCTCTCCCCTCATCTACCAGGCCAGTCATTTTGTCCTAGAAGTTAATCAGGCTGGCCAAGCATGACTTGCCCTTGGTGAAGCAGTGCTGACAACTCCCGATAATTTTCTTGTCCTTCATATGACTGGAAATGGTTTCCACGATTAGCTGATCGGTCACCTCCATGGGGATCAAGGTGAATCTGTCCAGCCTGTAGTTCCGTGGGTCTTCCTTCTTTAAGATAGAAGTGGTGGTTTTTTGTATCTGAAAACTAAGTATCAAGAAAGTGCTTTTCATGGTCTGGTAATTAACATTTGTAATGCGCCCTATGACAACTGCGGATGCATGGACCATCTGTGCCTTTCCTGTCCCTGTACTGTTCCAACCTTGCTTCTCACCCAAGGCTACGGAGATGCCTAATGGTCCTGTAGGTCACCTTTGAACCCTCTAGTCCTACTCTGTGTTTTCTCAGCTGCTAGGTTAGAAATTTCAGTGGTGTGAGAGCACCAAAGAGATCTTAGCATATTGTGGGATAAATCTGTGCTTCAGACTGTGCCACTTGGCTGTCTCGGAAATGCGAGTTTTGCTGCTTGGGCAGGAGGGAATGTGCTGGTCCTGGCTGGTGTCTGATCTGTAAGTACTGCTGTGGATTGAGCAATGATGCTTTTCTTTCCCCCTCAGAATGAGAGTGCCCACTGGTTTTGTAACAGTTTTGAGTGATTTATTGAATTGCTTATTTCTAAAAACAGTGAGCAACTTGACCATTCCTGTTGCTTGAGGCCAGCCCAAAGACTGCAGGATGGTAGGTTAAAAGATAAATGCTTTTTAGTGTTTTTGTTTATTTGCAAAAATCTAACAGAAAATGTGAAGTGAGTAAAAAGGGCGTGCACTAGCTCCTGTGGTGATCAGTTTCGATTTCATGGGCTTGTGTTGACATTTTTCACTGTAGCATGTTGCTGAGCAGAGCGTGTAGGAATTTAATGTTACCACCGCTGCTGAACAGTCTGTGGTGGGATCACTTTCACTGCTCTGACACGGTGCCAAACTTCCCAATCACAGATGATGATTGCGGTGACATTTGTCTCATTGTATTAAAAAGTACATGTGTGGGTGGTATTTGTTGTTTGACAACAAAACTAATGAAGACAGGAAACTGAACAACTTCTGTTGCTTGAACTTTGGATAAAAATACAGATCTTTTAAATCTCGTTATTGCAAAAGATAAAGAATCAAACTTCCATAAAATCCTGAGCCAGCTGGAGTTGATGGGGAAAAAAAAAAAAGAGAAATGCTAATTTAGGCAGATTTGTGATTTCAGCCTAATTATGTAACCACAAATGTGAGTCCATTAGTGTCGCAAAGCTTTTCCACAGCGGTTGTAATAATTTTTAAGTATTGCTTCATACTATAGGACACTATACACTGGACACAGAATCAGAGGGAAGGTAAAATGCCTCAGTGATTAGATACTGAAGGGCGAAATTATATAGCTGCTCATTTTACTATCTTTAATGTATTTTTTTTAACATAATGGATAAAAGGTTACTTGAACTTGAGATAGCCAGTGCAATTATGACAAGCAGTCGTAAGACTGGATGGTTACTTAAATTTTCTTTTTCTGCTTCAGCAGATAAAGTGGCTAATGCCTGCATCATACTGACATACAGGACAAATTTTACAATCATCTTCTATAAACTGGACTTTTTAAAGCTGGTGAGCGAAACATTTGAGCCAACCTGATCTTTTATATATACATGCATATCCCTTTGAAGTGGCTCGAGCGAGCTATCTTTGAATGAAAAAAATGCTTTTGGCCTCCTATTTCTCAACAAGTCTCTCTTTTTTTAATGTAATTGTGACAAATGTAAGTACTGCCAAAGGAAAGAAAAAAATCTTATTTTTCACTGTAAAATACTTCTAAAGAGAATACTGCAATGCAGTTCTTGCTGCTTTTACAGTCTAGGTTAGTGGTGGTTCCTCTGTAGGTCGTGGTCCGTAAGGCCATGGGAAGTGGTCCTCACCTGGCTTACAGAGCTATATGGAAAAAGCAGAAAAATGAACAAGGGTGAAATGGTGGTTGCCAAGGATTTACAGTGATATTTTCCTTCGACGTGCGTGGCCACCACTGTTCTAGACAGGTGTCCTTACTTTCCCAGGGCCAGAGGGAAGTGGTCTTTCTTGCAGGTGTTTCTCTTTCCACGCCGGTCGGTCCCGCTGCTGGAGCAGCACAGCACAGCGTGCTTTGTGCCGGGGCACTGGGCAAAACCGGACCGTGTTTGTGGAGCCATGGTGGGATGACTCAGTGTTTCGGCAAGTTTCAAAAAGGGTTAAGCGTTTCCCTCTCCGTCCTTCCTTCCTTTCTCCAGCTCCCAGCCATGCACTGGGTACCTTGGGCTTGTGCCAGAGTTCGCTGTGTGTTTCTGTGGGCTGCTGAAACCCGCTGAAACAGCGGGAAACACGTGCAGCAGGGAGGCTGTAGACTGTGTGACTTCAAGAAGTTGAGGTGACTCAGGGAAGGGCTTGTCAAACATCTCAGTAGTGCAGGGGAAGTGGTGGGATATCACAGCTAAGGCATGCATAGGGAGGAAAAGGAAGGTGAGAAAGGGAGCAGGCCTTTCTCCTTTAGAGGACAGTATCCATTTGACTGGTTGGGCTGCTCTTGACTTTGGGCTTGGTTGTTTTTCAGGTTCTTTGTGGAGGTTCTTCTCCCTTGAGACATCGTTGTATCCCTCTAATTTGCAAGTGGTTTGCTAGAGGGGTGGTTTCTAGAGTGGCTGAGGAAAAGAAGGTCACGTTTGGCCTTCTCAGGTTTCTACTAGTGTTATTTCATTGCTTCCAGGGATGATGAGATGAAACTCTGTGATACCGCTTCTCTCTGTAGTCAGACCCAAAAATAAACTCATTTTTTGGCACCCCTCCCACTCTGAACAGGAAAACTGGTAAATGTTTTTGTCTGGAGCCTAACATAGCTTTGGGAGAATCTCTTTACTGGGGGCAACACTCCTCGATTGTTCATCTTCTCTGAAGGACCAGGCTTTCTGCTTTCAGACTCGAGATCAGTTAGAGGAGATAAGGATGTGTGCTTAATTATGACCTAGTAATAAATATCTCTTCCAGGCTCTCAGCTTCAGGGGTCAGCTCTGGCCCTTGAAGCTTTCATTCATAGTGCCTGTTTCATTCAGAAATTACGGCAGTTGGATACATCTGTGGACTACTTTGGTTTAATTTCAGTTAAATCCCATAATTTAAACAAAACAAAGTGAAATCTCTTGATTCCCAGGATGTTAAGGCAAGTGGATTATATTTCCATACCCTTTAAACTGATCTGAGATCTGCATTGTCTGATCTTGGCTGACTGCATCCAAAGTCAGGCAAGTGATTCTGACCTTAGAAATCTGACACCTCTCTGTACCTTATTTGCAAGAGATCTTGAAAATAAAGCGAATCTGTTTTTTTATTTTCAGTAGGCATACTCTGCTCTGTATTTCTATCCAGACAGAGCAGGAGGGCTTTCAAATGCAGATGAACTGAATAAACGTTTCTTACTGAGGAGCAGGAAGACAGCATTTCCAAAACCTTCTACTAAGTGTGGGGAGTCCCCCACTGCATCTTGTATGTTCTGATTTTTGGGAGCTCTGCTTGCTTGATCCTGAATGAGATGATAGAAGTGATGTTATTTCTCCCTTATTCTTTGAACCACTTCCATCCTTACTGATCCCGAACCACCAGCAAATGAAAAGACAAACAAGCTGAGCTTCATACATCTTCAGCAATTGTCTTGAAATAGTTGAAATGAAATATATTTTGTTTGCACGTGAAATTTGGGAAATACAGGCCAGATTGATATTTCTGTCTGTAAGACAGTCCATACACAAGGCTGTATGAAACTCGTTAGATCTTAAACTGTTGTGTACAACTTCTTAATGTAGACAGAATCAAAATTAGGGGCAGCAAAACCAAGAGATGCTTTTCCACTATCTTGTAAGACTTTCTTTGCATCTCTTACAGTTGGAAAAATCACCATTTCAGAGGAAATAGATGTTCGTAGGCACACCATAGAAAATAATCTGATGTGAGGTTTCCAAGCTTCAGCCAGTGCAGTAAGAACACCTGATATGATGATGCTCACTGATTACAGATTGTAACTACAACCAGTAACCTTATAGAAATAAGAACAAAAACGTTAGTTTGAACTTCCCTGCTACCCTGTATCAGCACACTTGATTTTTATCTCCAGTTCGAGGTTTTTTTTAGACTTTCCCAGAGGTGACCAGCAAGACCCAGGTGTCCCCTCCTCTTGTGTCCCTCGGTGCTCCTTGGCCAGCAAAGGGCACACGTTTCCAGTCCCTCCCCTGTCCTGTGCCTGTCCCCAGCTTGCCCCACCAGCGCTGGGCACCGCTTTTGCCACAGCAGAGGTGGGGGGACCCTCCTGCCTGGCGGGGGCTCCCTTCCCGCCTGCACGGCGCTGCCAGAAAAGGTGGTAATTGGCTTAGTTCGTTTTACCCTCATAGTTTGTGAAACCAGTAATTGGGAGAGCAGGTAGGGCTGCCCGTTCCTGGCCAGCCGAGGCCTTTTTAGCCTGGTGCAGTACCCAGGTGCTGGATGTTCAGCAAAGCAGGAATGCTAATGAAAAATGAACCTGTTCTTTGCAAATATTCTGCTTGCCTTGTGTTTAAGGCTTTCCAAGGTAGCTTGTTAATTTTCAGATGTTTAGAGGCAATGTGTTTCTGGGCTAGTGGGGTTTGCAGAGCGGTGCTGGCAAGTCATCCGCTTGTGTGCACAGCATCCAAAATACAGGGCATGGGTTATTTATTTGAGACTTAAATGTTGCAAGCAAGCTTTGAAGGTGTACATGTTCAATAATTAGTATTAATATTTGGTAACTGTTACTAATTGGTGTCTGATTATCATAGAAGTCATGTCATGTACTTTTCTGTAAGGAACTTACTGGGGCTGTGTATGGGATGGGAAAGGGAGCTGCCATGCTTTCACATCTTTGTCCCTTTGTTCATGTGGTGGAGAAAAAAAGGCTCAAATATCTCTGAATCATTTTTGTTTAGACCTGAAAACGGTGTATGGCAAAGGCCATGGAGTCCCAGTGTTCCTTGTTGTCTCCCTCTGTAATCTTAGAAACCAGTTTTTATAACATCTATGGTTCTTGTGCCAGTTAGTGCAGAATTTCAGATGTCACAAATTGGTCATTGTTCTATTTGGGTTACAACAGGTACCTGGGTAGGTACTGAATTTCGAATATGGGAGTGAAAGTTTCTGTCATTCATCTGCATGGATGCTATATAATTCAGAACCTTTTTTGTATATGTTTTTTTGTAGATGGGTTATATTTAGCCAGATAAACACTGTCATCCATGTGATAATGAAAGGGTACAAACTTCTTGCTGACTCCAGTTCTTGCTGCCTAACACCATACTGTGAATCCAGGCAACATAAATGTTTAGATTTGTATTTTAATATCTGGAAAATAAATATTCTGGACAGTTTTGTATATTCAGTCAATTGGTGAGGATAGGGACTTTGTCCTAGCCTGGCTGAATATGAATACTACATTGCTATATATTGTAAAGAACACTTAGAGCAACCTTAAAATGCATTATCTTCTGTATTATTAGAGAGCAGCAGTTTACAAATGGTTAGAGTGATTAGATTGACATGGCTTATGTGTAATGAGCAACCGCTGGTGAAGCAAGTAATTAAATGCAAAGTATACTCAAAAATGCAAGAATACATTGAAATTCAGGGCAGGTTATTTCCAAGCATCATTGCAAGAATTCGTCTTATCTCTTTGTATTTCAGTATGAATAGAGATTTCTGGTGAAATGGAAATTCAATGGATTCTTTCCTTCTGGTGGGGGTGCTGTTTTGGGGTGGCAAAGATTAGAGCCTTTTTACAGAAAAGCTCTGTTACAGGAGCCGGAACTACTGTACAAAGCAGTAAGAATAAACCAAAACATCTGTCCTTTGGGGAATTCAATTTACGTATTTTTTACTTGTATGTTGTTATTTTGAAAATAAGTTCAGTGTTTCTCCTTGCTGTTTGTTGTATTTTGCTGTGAACTTTACTCCTGATTTCTTTTTTGTTCAGGAAAGTGGCTTATCCTTGTCCCTAGAACATGGCCTAGCTGTTCAGGCTGGCCTGAAAAGAGTTTTGCCATTATTGAGCTCTTGTTTCAGCTAAACTTTTAAAATGTGGATCATATTAATATATACATTTCGTTGTTGTTTTCTATTAATAGGCTAGGCTAAAATATATTGATTCCTTTTGTTTTCCCCATTGAGCTGCATATTTGTTCTGTAGTTGATCAAAAAATGTTGCTAAAGCCTTGTTTAAAAAACAATCCTGTGACTTTTGTTTTCTTACCAGATGGGAGCTTTATTGGCAGTTCCTAACACTTAGCATGCTTACATCTATTTCAGAAAATGGAAAGAGATGGTCACAAAGTCAGAATGGAAAAATTGTTTATAAAAAACCAACAGTTATACGGTAGATCAGCTGTTGCTAAACCATTTTGTAGCTATTGGTGGTTTTTTTTTAATTGGTCTTTAATCAAAATTAAACTGATTACATAGTAAATCAGATGGAAATAAAAAAATCCTCATCCAGAAATGTGTCTTATTGAACAACCATATTGTGTTAATATTGTACTTAGGCCTAGGGCTCACAGTTAAAATTATTTACCTATTGACAAGTCAGATTTATCCAGAATTGGAGCAGCATGTTGGGTGACTGCTGTTGAGGTGGGTTTTTTTGTATGTGTTTTTTAATTAGCACATTCCGGCCTCCCCCTCACCGCTTCTCCCCCCAGCCTGGAAAGCAGCCACTGTGGCCTGTGGGGATCCTGTTGTTTTTGGAATGAGCTGACCCTGGGGTTAAGTCCAATTATGGTGGCCTGTAGCTCAAGTAGAGGAAGTATAACTTTACAATTTGAGGGGGAAAAGGAAGTTTGTACAAAAATGGAAACAAGGCAGTGAGTGGCATCAGGATTAAGATAAGGTGTTGTTGCTTTTTTTTTTAACAGCTAGTTTCCCAAAGCATATTCCCAGTAACGTGGGGGTTTTTGGTTTGTTTTTTTTTTTTAATAGGGAGTTTTGGATACAGTCAATTTCTGTACAGATACTTCCCTCCACCCTCATAAAATATTTTTAAGAGTACTTTTTATTGTCGTCGTAAAACGAGCTCTTTTATCTGTGCAAACAAAACACAATGGCACCGAATAGGCCGTAGTTGCAAGATTATTTAGTTTACCCAGGCCGCTAGGAATCAGACTGCACACAGAGGAGATTTTCTCAGACATCTCAGTCCTTCCAGGCTCCCAGCAGACACATGGGGAGAAGCTGGAGTTAGGTGGTGTCCCCTGGGCAGATGGGGGGAGCTGGCTGGGCCCCGGCTGCCGCCTGGCAGCCTGACACAAACCCCGTTTGCTGGGCCGCTCCTTGGCAGGCAGAGGCGATCACTCGCCTGGCCAGATCCTCTTCAGCTGGCGTAAAGCACCGCAGCTGCGTTGGGGACGCTGCGAGTCCCAGGGCTGGAGGCGGTGCCACTGGGGTGAGCGATTGCAGAATCACAGAATGTCAGGGATTGGAAGGGACCTCAAAAGATCATCCAGTCCAGTCCCCCTGCCGGAGCAGGAACACCCAGATGAGGTCACACAGGAAGGTGTCCAGGCGGGTTTTGAATGTCTCCAGAGAAGGAGACTTCACAACCTCCCTGGGCAGCCTGTTCCAGTGCTCCGTCACCCTCACTGAGAAGAAGTTTCTTCTCAAATTTAAATGGAACCTCCTGCGTTCCAGTTTATATCCATTGCCCCTTGTCCTATCGTTGGTTGTCACCAAGAAGAGCCAATGCTCTTTTTTATTGTTGTTGTAAACCGAGCGATGCTCAGTGCTGGGCAGCTGCCTTCTGCTGGTGCGCTTCCATCACACCGAGTGCCCCTGCCCAGCTCTCATCAGTGCGTCAGCCCCCGAGCTGTGCATAAAACCGACAGTGAAGTAGGCATGGTGTGTGGCGTGGCAGTTCTTTCAACAGTTGTTGCCATCTGTCTGTGGAGACCATTCCAAAGCCTGTTAAAAATGAGGTCTGTGCTTCTGGTGTGCCCACCTGGATCCACAGGTGCTGCACAAAAAATGAAATCGAGAGAATGCAGGTGGGAGTCAGTTTTAACGTTTGAAGGCATATTTCTATACATTTGGGTCACATACAGGTAAATTATGCTAATATTCTTGGGCATTTAATAATTTCCATTGTATAGGAAAGACAGACATCTTAATGCCTGTTAAGTGCTAGTGAGCTAGTTAAAAATAAATAACTTCAGTTTTTAAGCAGCAATGCCCGAGAAGCAAGGGAAGATGCTAAAGCCCAGTCAGGTTGTACTCAAGAGGTCACATATATAGTCTGTCAAACGTACATCTCTATATTTGCATATAAATACGATAGGTCTACTTGTTCTAATGTTTGCTGATTGTTTGACTAGGCAGTTCAATACTGAGCTGTCTGTTTGATCAATAATTTTTTTTTTGCTGTTTAGGGCAAAATCCAAGCTGAAATTTAACCGAAATTAGAGAAGACTGAAGTTTGACTGCAATGTGAGCATCTTATCAGGATGTACTTTTGGGCACAACAAAAATCAACTGCAGATGAGTTAAGGCCTAAACTATTGAAAAATTGTAGTCTTTACATTGTCTGTAAAGAATGAAGAAGAAATTCTCTAAATCCTCAGAATTTATGGCAATGTTGAGCGTGCTTTAATTTGGGCAAGACTTCATCGCAATGCATGGACTTTATTGGTGTGTGGAGTTCAGGACTGGCAACTTGATTATGACAAAATACCATCAAGTACCAGTTTCTTTTGGCAGGTTAAGATGGCTTTTGCAATGAAAAATTATTAATTTAGTGCTGAAAATATTAACTGTGGTAATCATTTAGCTGTCATGTGAAATATTAAACTTCTTGGTTTAAATAATAATGAATCAACCCAAAACTTCAAGTTAAAAGTAAAACCTTCAGCCTAAATATATACCATTGTCTTGACAACTTCAAAACTAAATCGCTCCTGTTTTTGTTTAATTAAGTTTCTGCTTTATTAAAAGCAAGCAATGACTTTCAGTTTTTGCAGGAAGATTGCCGGAGTCCTGGCTGAAGCAGCAGCTGTCTGTGTCTGTCGGAGCAGCGCTGGCACAGGACAGCGCTGCTGTGCTTGGCGAGTGACTATTTCAGAATGAGCAAGGGAAGACCGCTCTGTGACCCAGCTCTTGCCATCAAAGGAGTTCATGGAAATGGTCATGCTACTAAGTGTTGGAAACTCAGAGGAGAGTGAGTGGGAAGGCCAGTGCTTGCTGGGAAGCAGTGGAAGGAGTAAAGCTGGATACGACCCCAAACGCGAGCTCCAGGGAGGAAGGTGCTGGTAATACTGAGCTGTTGGTACCAAGCGGCAGCGTGTCAGAACTTCCCTTTGCCCAATGGTGATGGGAGGAAAGTTGCCAAAGGCAGGTGAGGGTAACTGCAGACAGAAGCAAAGCTAGTTTTTTTTAAATCTGTGGATCCTTTATAACTCCTGTTTCTGTGACTGAACTTCCAAGCAATGTTGGTTGCCTGAGGCCAGGTTGCAAAGGACTTGGTTGAAAGTAAGCTGAAGGTTGCTAATGGCTTAAGGGTGAAAATATGCAATGAATTCCATAGAAAAACAATTAGCCTATTATAAAATGGCTTGTAAGAGCAATAATTAATCAGTGCATGGAAAAAACTCTGCAAGTTTTTATCAGCAGTTGATACTGGGAGCAATAAGGTGACAAATAAGAAGGTGTGATGACAAGAAAAGCCACACCATTAGGGAACGACATAATCGTGCAGTTTGAGGACAACTAAGGGGAGAGAAATGTGAAGTGTTGGAAGTAAGCTGAAATAAATGGATGTTATGGTGTTAACAGCTGGCTGTCTGTGAGACAGGCTGTGTCTGCTTGGGCTAGACCTTCCAAGAATTTTATTCTGAAACATATGATGGACTCTAGAGGACACCCACAAGTGGTTAAAAGAATATGAAGGATCTAGGGGCAGGGGCGGGGGGGTGTAAGTTAGTGATAAGGTGTGACGGAACAGTTAACTTATCTGGAAAGATATATTGGCAATTATCCATGTTATCTCTGAACTGTGAGTGATGGAGAAGCAGAGCTTGAAAGCAGAGGGGTCGTGGTGGTTAATCAATGTGATTGCCACAAAGGGAGAAACCTGATCACTCCAGTGACTGTGGCCCTTGTCGCTCCCCACATCAAAGGCTGCTTGTGCAGGTGGTTGGATTTCCAGGAAAAGACGCCGTTACCCTTCCAGGTAGGGCAGGTGTCTCAAGTGGAAATGGCTTCTGTAGACATGGATGAATTAAAATAGAAAAACTGCCTGTGGAGCAGGAGAAAGCTGCTAGAGAGTGGCCACCAAGGGAAACTTGTCTTTCTCATGTGATCTCCAGCTTTTAAAGCAGAGAAGATTTAGGAAGAGCTTAATGTTCCCAAGCATCTGTCGAAACTGAGGGAGAAAAAGGTTAGTATAAGCATTAAGTATGGCTGTTTCTGGTGATGTTGCCAAAGGACCTGAACTGCTTGGCAGCAGCTCTGCAACCTGAGCACTTGCTTTGTGGTATTTGTCATTCCTCACTTCCATACGCTTGCTTGGGGCCAGCTATTAATTATGGCACGCTGACATATGAATACCAAGCTGTTATTTGAATATATTTGAACTGGATGTGAGTTAATTTTGATACATATGAATAGATTATCTGGTATCACATTACAAGTATTATGCTCTTTATGTTTGTGGGCTTTATTTGCACAGCTGTAGTCTGAGTCTGCAACCTTTTGTCATCACTATTTAGGTCTGTAAGGAACACTTAATAATGTATGGCACAATATGTTTGATGAAACTGAGTAAAGTATTGCAGTTCCATAACTTGAGAATATTTTTTTTTTTCCCTTTGGTAAAGTCATGGATTTAGTGGGTTAAAAAAAAAAGTTAAAATCATCCCTATGATTACCATGTTCAGTCTGGCATTGGAGAGTACAGAAGGAGGGAGTTCTGCTCCTTTCCCGTGCTCTCGGTGCTTTCTCTGCTAAGGGTTGTACAGAGCGAGGAGGAAACAGCTGGGTCCTGCCTTGTATGTGTGCGCAGCAGCACCCTAATAACTGTGCACCAGCACCCTACCAACCCTGCACCAGCACCCTACTGTGCGCAGCGGGTGTAGCTGCTCTTGCCCCATGCAGCTCTGTCCTCTGTGCCAGATAAAGTATAAATCCTGGGAATGGAGGAAAAGATATGTGGTCATGGAAGACCATATGGCAATGGAGAGGATGGAATTCGAGTCTTATACTTACCTTCTTTGGGCATTATATGATTTCTAGGGTCTGGATATTGGAACTTGGCTGGATTTGGGCTTTTTTTTTTTTCTTTTTGCTGTAGTGCATCACTTCTAAGTCAATTTTGATGAAAACTGAAGGCAGCTCAGCATCTGTTAAGATCTTCAGACCCTCAGAAAAGGGTTTACTCTGAATCTAAGTTTTTTAAAAAATAATCGTTAGATCAGAATTCCATTTATATTGTTCATATGTCTTCCCCTAATTCTGTGCGGTCACGTGCTGACTGTTTTGTCTTCCATGCAGAGTTTCTTGGTAATGTGTCATTTGTTTGTGTGCGAAGAAGTGTAAAATGACTAATTCTTCCTACTATTTACATTCATAAAGTAACAATTCTAGTTTTGTTCTTGAAGCAATTGCTAAAAGCCCTTCTGTGGAAAGGCTAGAATGAGACAATTAAATCGTCGGTCCTAAGTATTTGTGCGTTAGCAATGACATGTACTTTACAGAAAAAAAAAAACAAAACCAAAATTACCTTGGCAAGATTGTCTTTCCTGTTGAACTCTTAAAATAGTTTGCAGCATTTTTATACCTGTCAAGGCTTGAAAGCTATAAACAGGGAGATTTGTGGGGAGAGGAATGTATTTTCATTTCTTTTTATGCATAAACACACACATACATTAATTTTTTTGGACAATGAAAAGGAGGAGGCATAAGCCGGAAGAGTTCACATAGGAGTTTCAGCTTCTTGGTGCTGTTACTATCTGAGGGTGACACAGCCTGGAATTTCTCCACTGTAAAGATCAGCAATAACTTACAAGTATCTAAAAATCCAGTTTGCAAGTCCTAGAAGATGTCTGGATTTCTCCAGTGTCATGCACGTGGCATGGAAGTGCCTCTGTGCAACGTGTTTATCAATATCTCCAGGGTGGGTGTCAAGAGGATGGGACCAGACTCCTTTCAGTGGTGCCCAACTATAGTGTGAAGGGTAACAGGCACAGACTGGAGCATGGGAGGTTCCTTCTAAACATGAGGAGAAACTTCTTTACTTTGGGGGTGCCAGAGCACTGGAACAGGCCGCTTGGAGAGGCTGTGGAGTCTTCTGCTCTGGAGACATTCAGACCCACCTGGACACATTCCTGTGCAACCTGCTCTAGATGAACCTTCTTTAGCAGGTAGGTTGGACTAGATGATCTCCAGAGGTCTCTTCTATCCCCAACCATTCTGTGATTCTGTGGGACAAGCAGTCATTTGGTTGGGATGCATTTGGGTTGGCTGTGTGGATTGGGTGGAGAGATTGCTGCCCTGGGGCATCTCCTGGGCTTCTGGCAAGTTAGCAGTTCGGGCTCCTGGTATTAAAAGCACAGATATCTGGAAATAACTCTGTTAACAGATGCTTCTGATAGGCTTTGTCTGTTCAACATGTGTTCCCATGGATGTGAGAAAGCTGGGGGGGCTGGAGGAGCTCGGCTGATGTACGGCAAGGGGAGAGGCTGGTGATGGCCCGTGAGAGGGGTCGGCCCTGTGAAGCTGAGGAAGCCTGGCTGACCAGGGAATGGTACTTCAGAGGAAAGCTGGGATCCTGGGCTTTGTTTTGCTTGCTGGGAAGACAGAGTGGCTTGGTTCTGTTGGCTTTCAGTGTCCTTCACTGCAACCCTGCAACAGTTTGCTTTATAAACACCAACACATTGCATTCTGGAGAGGCAGCGTGTTTGGTAAGATACCTATTTGCTCGGGAAGTCTTTGCTCATGGGACGCAGCAGACCTGAAGATCTGTGAAGTGCGGGCGGCCCGAGAGGCAACCCAGCACTGTTTCTGTGTGTGTCCGTGCTCCCCACCGCTGCCTCTCACTGGTGGGGCTGGCCAGGCTCCTCATGGGGACCCTGCTGCTGTCCCCTGCTCCCCTTTGTCTTCTGGCAGCTGAGCTGGATTGTAGCGAATTGCTTTTCTGTTCTTGGAGAAACCCTCATTTACAAATACAGCTGTTAAAGAATCCAGTAAGTGGCCGTCAGAAGCACTTTAATTTCTTGGTTGCTTTTTATCTGGATAAATTCTGCCTTTTTTCCTGGAATTTTAGGAGGAGGGCAGCTAGGATGTCTTTTGCATAGTTATACAGCATAGATATGTATACATTCAATGTATGTTGTATATACAGTGGTTTCTAATATTTCAATTCAAATACCGTTTTGATTTAGCATTAAGAGGTAACTGATTGCTTTATCAAATGGACAAGAATTGCTTATTTTGCTGGATAGTCTTCAACGCTGTTGAGAAATTAATGGTGGTTTCAGAATTTATGAAGGGCAAAGAAATGGTATTCTCTGATTCAGAGAGCTAATTAGAAGTAAATGCCTACGGGTATTGGGTTTTTCTCCCCCTACATTTTAGGAGCATTAGACGAAGATTTAATAATTGCTTTTAATTTTACAGGCAGCCAGCATCAAGCGCGAAATGACCTTCCCTGCATTTCAACAGGAGGATGTAAAAAGTGACATCAGTCAAAAACTGCCAGACCAACAGTTTCTCCTGTTCACCGCAAAGGAGGAAGACTCGAAACCAGCAGAGACCAAAAAACCAAACAGAGCTCATGAGTATGAAAAGGAAAACACTCGTTCTGTTTGTCTTCTAGAACAGAAGCGCAAGGTTGTTTCTTCAAATATTGATGTGCCTCCAGCAAGGTAAGGAAAGTTGTGTGTTGTTTTGTTGTGTGTGTTTTGTTTTAAGCCTTGTTTGTTGGGTTTTTTTTAAGTGGCATGTTAGAGGGAAATTTGGTAAGCAGTACAGTGAACTGATAAGACTAGTATTCGTGTCTAAGCAGTCCAAAGTCAATCGCAACTCCACTGCCTGAGAGACCTGCTAGAAAATTGAAAACAGTAGTAGCAGAAACTGAGACCATGTGCAGTGTAGGACTTTGTATTGCTTTTGCAATGTTTTTGCTTTTATAACGTGCTGCAACTGAGGTACTTCCAGAAGAGGATGTGTCTTAACAGGAAGAAATTGCTGACCCAGCTTCACCCTGAGAAGTAATCTTCTAAATTAGACATAGAATCATCTTACTTGCAAGCAATTTTTTTGTTATTATTACTTTTGTTCTTTTACTGTCATACCTGCAGCCTTTTTATACTCTTGGGAGTGTGCGGTGACTTAAGCTGCATAGGGAGGATGTAGTATCTTATGTTCCATTATATCTCTCTATAGGTATACAGCTGGGCCATAATGTATTCTATGAAATTAATTAATAGAAAAAAGTAATGAGGAAAGGCCAATGCAGGAAAACAAAATTTGTACAAAATGAGGATTTGGGGATTTTGGTATTACTTTTTAATTTTTTATTCCTTGAGGATCTGTTATGAATGCACATAAATATTTGTGTCTTCAGCATTGACATCTGGGCAGTCACACTTTTAATTATAAACTATAGCATATTATTTTGAGAAAAATAGTTGTTCTTTAATCTGAGACGTGACACAGCAAGACATTCAAGGTTTATTTGTCTATTTTCCTTCATGATATTTAAGTGGAATAATAGTAAGAGAAGGAGGAACTGGGAATTTCATACTGGCTAGTGATTTAAAGAGAAGGAAGTAAAAAATACAGTGTCTAGAACCTTGAACTTTGTGGAAGGACTTCACTGCTTTGAGAAAGGGAATGATTCCTGTAGGAACGCTGAAGTACGGAAGAAACATATCCAGTAATGCTAAACAGACTCACTTGTATCGATGGTGAAAAACTGACATTGCAAGATGACAAGAGGTGTTTCTTTTTTCTTTTTGTTGTTTGTTATGTTGTGTTACACGTTGGCATCGGTCTATCTGCACAGATTTTTTTCCTAACTTGACTGGTAAGTTCAATTACACATAATATTCACTGAAATGCCTCCAGAGTTTATAGTGCCACTCTCAAAATATGTAGTCAAATGGGATGTTTTCTTGGTTTTTTGGTTTGTTTGCCTTCTATAAAACAACATAAACCAGCGGGTTCTGCTACAGTGTTCAGAACAGGATGACCGTTGTTTTCCTCTGGTTCTCACAGATGACACTTGTAAAAACTGCAGAGTTCACAAGCATTTTAACAGGATTGTTTTCCCCCCACATATACCTAGTAAAAAGTGATGCGTTTAAAGCTTGAAAATGTTAGGGTACTTATTTGCTATTTTCACCAGTAATCAGCCGTGGAATGGCTGAGTGCCATTCTCATTTGTGCTTATGTGTCTTAAAGCAAAGAGGATCATCAGAAAAGCTAGGGGAGCAGGGACCTTAGGAAGTCATCTAGACCGACTTCCCCCTGCTCAAACCATATGTTAGCATTTCCATTTTACGGTTCAGGCTGCTAAGGTATGGGATTTAAGTACATTTTTGTGTGGCTTCGTGCAGATAAGTTACCTCAAGAACGCATCGAGCTCCACTTTCCTGTAACTGCAAGATCATCCTTCCTTGGAGGGAGGGATATTTTCTCACCAAGATGGAAAGGAGAATAAATAAACATCTTTAGTGCCTTATAAAGACTAATTCTGACAGCAGTTGTGAGCACAAGATACTTAGAATGATAGGCAGTGGGTTCATTTGCAAAGGCGTCTTCTAAAATTGCTTGTTGTTCCTATGCTTTGTTGTGAACAGAAAAATTATCATATTAGGTTGTTGCATGTTTTCAGACATGCAGGTTCAGCTGCTGCATTAGCAGAATTAGAGAATGAAGTAGAAAACAAACCTAGAGTCTTAATTTGATAATATGACAAACATCTTGGTCGCTATTGCGACTTCCTGAGGGCACGTTTAAATTTCCCTTTTGATCTGAGGTGATTTATTGGGCCATTTATCCATAGGGGACAGGAAGGGCATTAAAACATTTGCTTGGAGATGTTACTGAATATTTGTTGTTGTAATGAGGTTAATGCCCAGTCTCTCTTCCTCTTCAGCACAGTTTGATCTCTTAAGTCATATCCTCTGAGAAGTGAGAGTCCAGGCTTTTGACGTTCTCCGGCCTCTTCCTAAGCCCCTTCCAGTCTTCTGTGAAGGACGTGCTGGTGGAGTTGTGTGTTCCCCAGAGGTGAATTCCTCCTCTGTTCTCCTCCTGGCAGGACTTGTTGGGTTGACTGTCCTCTCCTCTGATGAGAACATCCATCCGCCTTGGCAGCTTGCTGATTGCCTTCACAGATTATTTCTGTGTGCAGTTGTGTAAGGTCATCTTGAATTAATCAGATGATGTTTACGAAAGCGTGGGAGAAATAGAGTTTAATATGGTCTTCAGTTTCTTATTGCTACATACAGTCTCTTTACAAAAAACTTCCAGCTATTGTTTTGAAGTAGAAAAATGGTATGGAAATGAAGCTTGCTATTTATTTTGTTTTAAAACCTCAGTGGAGCTGAGAAGGTTACCCACTTTACTTCAAATGCCAAAGGGTAATATTAAATTTTGCAGTATCCGACTAAACCCAGGACAATATGTAAGTGATTTTGAGGCAGAAGTTTATCATTCTGCAGAATCCTGATTAACAAGGGCATATGAGTATCTCGAGAAGAGCTGGTTACATGGACAAGTATACTTCACTTTGACCACAAAATAAAACAAAGCCCATCCCATCTTATGTGGTTTTAAGGTTCTTAATGAATAAGAATGAAAATGTTTGTGAGGCACTGTATCCAAAATAACTAAGAGTTCAGGAAACACCAGCATAATAATTGTTGCTTCGGAGGCATTCAGGCGCAGGGTTTTCGTTATTGCTTATGGACTCTGAAATTTTAGAAATGTGAAAACAGTTGAGTCCCTGGTGTTTCAGGTGGTTGGTGCACTGAAATTACAGAGGTTGGAGCTGTGGAGCAGGGCAGGCCAGCGGGTGTCTGACCTGCGTGAGTGGGAAACTAATGGAAATTGTGGGCTCTCCAGAATGTTGTTTGTTAAAGAAATCTGGAAAGAAGGAGTGTATCTAAAGAAGTAACACAACAACAAAAGAACCTGAACCCACACCTTCCACGTTCTGGGCAAGTGCGTAGCTGTTGTGCTAATTGGATCTAATTAACAGCCCAACAGTTACACACTTGGCCGGAGCATGGGATCAGGTTCTTTTGTTGTGCTGTTTGGAGCAAGGACCTGAACTGGCGTCTCAGGTGTACAAAGGAGGTGTCTTAACCATCAAAGTGCTGGCATATTCAAGGTGTTTCGTAGGGCAGCTCCTTAAAGTAATAGTGTCAGGCTAAATGTAGCAGACCTGAAATAAGCATATTATTGCGTATAGGAGGATTCTAATCTTGAAGTTAAATTAAATTTTACAGTTCATTGTTTACATTTTCTGTTTCATTTTGGAAAAATACTGCAGACTTTTCTCTTTCTGTTGTGTAATGTACTGGAAGCATCTTTTGGATTAAAATAGGAGACTATGACTTTTTCTTACTGATTTTTGTGTTTTGGAGTGCAAAAATGAAATGAGAGGTTAATAGCATTAAATTTTTCCCCTTCTCAGATTTCTTCATTTGGTCATTTTGAAAAAAATTTATACGAGTTAAATAGCTTTCCTACTTCTGAAACTCAGATGAGCATAAATGAAACTGTTCAGCTTGAGTTGATGAATTATTTAATATAATAAGGAAATTTGACTTCCTTTCCCTTTAAAGTTTAAAATTATTGGTAGTTTTGGTGCATAAAGGACTGCTGTCTTGGAGAAAGGGGTCTGACCACTCGACTATAAACTGCGATTATGTCTGAGAATTGAGATGTTATCTGTACAGCAGAGCAGAATATGCTTTAGATTGACTTCCAGTTCAAACGTGAGCAATCAAGCACAGTCCAGATCTCTAAGATCTGAGTAGTGAAAGGTTGTTTTCTAAAAGGAGAGTGGTGTCACTGAGGGACTAATCACGTTGTCTTGTGGGCAGAAGCAAGCACAGGTCTATCAGTCTTTTGGGCAGCTACATCTTGGAGGATGAGGATGGACAGGTGGGGGATGGAGAGTAAGGGATGAAGTTTCGTTTTTTTTGAGTAAAATGTGAGAGTAAAAGTCTGGAAGTGTTGATGGGGTTAAAGGTCTTTTTAGACAGAAGTGTTTTGACCAGCTGTAACTGGAAACTCTTCAGAATTTATATGCATTAGTGTCAGAAATTGTGTCCTTTCTGGTGTCCCTTAAAGGAGTAACTGGAAACATCCAAAAGCTGAAGAGAATTAAAGAAGGAACTAGGCAAGCATCGCTCCTACCCCTCTGGTGGGTGGGAGTGCTTGAATGGTTTTGCTTTTGTTAACCTTTTGCTAGATGGCCTCAAAATATTGTTAAAATTTGTATTATCCCCTTGCCACATTGTTCTCTTTTTCCCAGTCCTCCTATACCCTGTCTTCTCTGAAAAAAAAAGAGAGAAATATAAACTTTCTAACTACCTAACTTTTTCTGCATTAAGTTCGTGCCCTTAAAGGACAAGCCAAAGCTAAACCTCAGCTGCTTAAGCACTTCCTATAGTGTGAAAATAGCTGTTTTGCACTAAAACCATGCAGTTCCTGGGCTCTTCTGGTTCACTGCTATTAAGCAGTGACATTTGCCATGACAATAAGATATTGGATTTTGCTATCTTCTGTTTCTTTTATGTTAAAAAAAGTTTTACTTAGATACCTATACTTAATCCACGAATAAGTTTGTATTTTAATGGAAGAATATATTAAATAATTGAAATAAACTAAATTAAATGTCTCTAGGAATTCTCTCCCCCATTACCTCTTTAGGTCCTTCTAGAATAGCTACAGAAAACTGGGGCAAAATGAATTGCAGCCGTGCTTTCTGACCATCATTATAAATAAACAGTATAGGCAGTGCTGCATTTTCATCACTAGATGATTTTCTTGCCTGGTCTCTCCAGGAACGTAGCCTTCTGATTATGGAGTGTGGTGTTGATCCATAAGGCCTGTTAGGCGTGATTGATTGTGCACCGTGCATTGCAGTGGACACATTTGCGTACTTGCACAGCCAAAACTCTCCAGGAGCCTCCAAGATCAAAATGAGTATCTGCTTAACCGTGATATCCTCACTAGGAGGACTTCCCAATCCGCTTGCAGAGGGAAGAACCTGACTATCAAATTGTGCTTTTCTGTTTATCCAGAGGTGGTGTTTATTCAGAGGTTGTCTTCTGTTATTCTTCTCCATCTGTTTTAGAAGGTTTCTCCGTTCTTTTGTGGGGAGCTTCTTTCCTGTATCTCTCACAATTTTGTCAGCAAAGATTGATGGGGCAACTTCAGAGGACATAAACTGTTGGCTACTGCGGCTTTTCAGTCAAATTGGATGAAACCAAAAGGCCAAGAAGCCAGGCTGTGCTTTGCACTTACTGACTGTAGCTCTGCGAGCTGCTGTGCTCTCTAGCTTTCCTTGCAGCCCAAAAGCATTTAATTGAGATGTGAGGTTTTCTCCAAATATTTTCACTATCCTATAGGTTGAGTGCTCCCGTTCTTTAAGTTTCATTTTCAATGCATCCGTGATAGTCTGAAACTTTGAAAATGGTTGTTTTTCATGTAATGAGAATTGTTCCCACAGTCATTCCTATATTTCAGGGCTTCTGTAAAAATGTTGGTAGTTGCCAATGCTGTGCATTTAAAAGCAGCTTCTCCAAATATCCACATCAGCTAATTACTGAAGTAGTAAATTGTTGCTTTGTTTTGCTAGACTTCTTTAGTTCAATTTGTGTGCAGCTTGATTGGATTTCACCCAAGCAGTCATTAAAGCTTGATTATGCTTAATATTGATGGTAAACTGCTCGTCATGGTCTGCTGCAAAAAGGTGTGGGGCGTTCTAGGGTCTGACTGTTAATAGGAAAAAGATGCTTAGCCGAAGAGCAATTGGAGAATCAGCCTGTTAGCGTATTTTGAAGTGAAAAACTATGTATTTCCTGATGCTGCTCTAAATGCCTTTGATCTGCCTGCGGCATGTGAAATCAGTGTAGCAGAAGCTGCTTTGAAAAAATGTAGATTAAATTGCAAATAAAACTCTGCGGGTAGCTAGAACTCTGGAAGTCACCTTGCTCATTTAACTGGAGTGTCATCTTCCAGATTACTTGCCTGAGTGTCCGTGGTGTTTGTACCTTGATAGCTGGACCGGCTCCTCGCGGTGCTGAGGCAGATGACAGCGTTAGTGACAGCTTGCAGACTGTTGGAAACTCACCTTTCAAGTGGTGAGATGGATCCAGTCTCAGGAGTGCTGGGGAACGGAGGTAGGACTGTCCCGTTCAAAGAGTGGCTGAACGCAGGGATGGTTGAGCTTGCTATAAATAAGATTGGGTTTCACAGCTGGGTGGTACGGACTCGGGCATTAGTATTCAGGAGTCCCCGCTGCCAGAGAGCCACAGTGATACATTGGAGGGGATCATGTGTTGGAAAGGGTGTAACATCCCCTGCTGTAGAAAAATTCGCTCTCAAAACGTACATAATGTATCTTTATTTTTCAGTGGACTTCTGTCACTTCTCCCATTTCTCTCCTTTGTATTGTTCTGTGTGCATATCTGAGAGTTTCAAGATTTCTTGTATTAATACTTAACTGTATTACTGACATCCCCACAACCATCCTGTTCAATCAGTTGCAGCTTGTAGAGGAACCAGTTATGTGACTGGCACTATTTATTTTTTTATCACCGATCTTAGATATGCTGGCTGGCCTATCCAGCAGGATTTTGCCAACATAATATTCTTGTTAAAGTGTGAATTTTGAATGAGTTAGTGTTACTCTTGAGGTAGTTTTTTTCCCGGTAGTATTCAAAGCAGAGAGAGTGTTAATCTCACCAATAAAGCAAAGTGCTTTTTCTGTTCTTTACTCATAGTGTTTTCATTTGATAGTGATTTTCACACAGTTTGGTATAATGGCAGCTACATGTGGCTGTGGTCTTTGAGCCTGGTTTGCTACACTTGATCCTGTGAGAGCAGGATGTGATTTGAGAGTGATGGACCTAGAAAGAACAGACATGAAGCTTACTTCTCACTGTCTGTTTGGTGGGGCTTTTTGTAGCAACTGGTCATCACAGACCTCTGAGTTCGTTGTTCATGGGTTTCCATAATTTTAAGCTTTTACTCTGTTTTCTGATGTGTGCAGTAGTATTAATACTAGGAGAGGGAACTTCTTAACACCAGCTGGTGATGTTAGCCAATGTTATTATACAGTATTTTAATGTGGACTTGCAATGGTGTTCCCAGGGAATGAAATTCCAATGAAAAATAAAAGCAGGAAAATTAGATTGTATGATTAAATGTGGTAATGCTGAGTCATCCTACTGCCTGATATTTGAGTCTGTGTTATTTTAGGTAATTATTATTTTCAAAAGAAGATTTTTCTTGTGCATGTATGCATATATATACGCATACATATGTATATATACACATGTAAGTAAGTTTTCCATTTCTCTAGAAAATCCAGTATTCAAAGCACGGATGAGGAAGATTTGTCTTCATCTATAGAAGTATAACTGCTTCTCTTCAAAGTCTTCTTCCACTGGTAGCCAAGACAAAAGGCTAAATAATTTTATATGTGTGATGGAAGTTGCCAACAGACAATGATCTCATTACCAAGCAAATTTCAATGAATTCCTCTAATGTGGCAGGGAGAAAAAAATGTGTCCTTAATCTGCATCGGCCGTTAGGCGCTGGTTCTTGAAGAGCTGCATTCAGCCGGCGCCGCTGCTGTATCTGTTGGCCATTGCTGTGAATGCACCACTTGTTCTCAGCTCTTCAGTTCCCTTAAAAAATGGAGTGTCATTTCAAAACACTCTTCAACAGCAGGCAATATTCAATAAGAGTAATTTCTTTGTGGTTTGTGTTAGCTGTGGCACAAAAAAAATTCCTCTTCAAATGCCATCTGTGCTGAGAAAAACAAAAAAGTCAATGGGTACATGGTTTATAACTTGTGTGTCTGTGAAATGTGCAAGAATGGGTTAACATGTATATGGCTACAGAGATTACATACATAAGAGTTATGTTCATAGATACAATTTTATTTAAATGTTAAAAAATTAAAATATTCTAGTTTGTGCAGTGGTATTCAGCATTGTGTCGTTGAGGTCAGTAGAGATATGAAGCCTGACTTTCTAAGCGAAGTTGTATCACTGATTGTTATTTGTAATATATTTTTAGAACTTTCTGTCTTAAGTCCTTTAGCATCATCTCCACGAAAACATTCATTTTACACATTTTTTTTTTAAAGAGGCAGAAAGTGTGACTTTTTGCCATTTATAGTAATATGCTTGTGTTATGTGTACAATAAAAAGTAGGTTTTATTCTTCAAGTATGCTAGTCAAGCTTGCTATGTAAGGGATTTTGCAGTTTTGCACGGGTCTGTATTTTAAATTTCACTTCAGGAATTGCTGCAGGTGATCTGATACTGTGTCTGACGAGTGGCCTCGAGCCATCTGGGCTTGGTACCCAGTGAACAGAACAGAGGTAGGAGCATCTTCAGTGGACCAGAAGGAAGCTGTGCATGAAGTATAAACTTCTGCTGTTAGTGGTCCCAGCAGAGAAAGTAGAGCCCAAAGTACCTTGATGTTCCCTCCATAGAGTAAAAGATGAAATGAGAGATTTTGCTAAAAACATTTAACATTCCCAAGCAGATGTATGTTTACACTTTGTATAGAACCAACGTTTAGAAACATAACTTCATTCTCATTTTGGGATAAAACATTCACTGTTAGTGGTAGTGTTTGTGAAATGGTTTGTTTGATAACCACATCTTCAAAATAGCCTCCTCGGGGAACTGAGGGAGAAAGTATAGAATCACATTGCCAGAATACAGCAGCAGAGTGTTTTTTTTCTTTAATTATATATCATATTAAATTCTGGGTATCTGAGAGTTGTCCTTGCGCCTCTCCAGGGGCGTACCAGAAGCCCACATGTGGCTGGACACCTGAGCTGTGTGGTCCTATGGCAGTAGTTGTCCTCTGCAGCATCACCTTTGGCGTCAATAGCCAATTGATGCTTTTAATAAGTTGTTCCTACATTGTAAAACTGTTGCTCCTCATTTGATTTGATTTGTTACTCAAAACTAATGTCTTGGATGTTTCTTTGAGGAGGGACAGAGCATGGTATTTCCACCAGCAGCAGATGTACCGTCATTATGGTCAGCTTTATAATGAAGGCGTTTAGGACTGGCAATAGTGGGGCTATCAGTATGGGGCATGCTTATGCTATCTCTTGCTTCTCAGTGTTGCTTTTTTAGTTTTATGTAGTGGTGGTTGTTTGTATAGGGTTCGCTGAGCCTTTGGCTCCAAGATTACAGATGTGTAATTCTTGTGGTAAGTGCAGAGTAGCCATTAAATATAACATTTATTTATATAGACCTACATATATAATCAGAGAGTAAGCATGTGTTTATGTGACATACTTGTGCACTCACCTCTAATATCCTGGGAAATATCTTGCTGATATTTAACCTTGATAGTGTTTCTACTCCTAGTACCTAGCTAGAGTACTTTTAGATCACAGGAATAATAAAAACAGCAACACTAAAAATCTAATTGATGTTGAAAGCCCTGTAAAACATGTCTCAAAGAAAGTCTTGTGGTTACACTTATTTATATTTTGTGGTATATATTTTGTGATTATGTTGACAGAAATTCTAAGTCTTACAAAGGAAGATACCTTACTGTCTCTTGCTAATCTCTGAAGCAAATATGTGCAGGAGAATGCAGCAATTTTGTCATTTTATTGTGTTTTGATCTGAGTAAGAAGCTTGGAGAGAAAATGTACACTGAATGTATAATACAGGTCTTACCAAAATAAACGAGATATGTACTACACTTGTAATAAATCATTAACATTAAAGCAGTGCAAAACTAAGCTTTCACATCTTAATTTAGGACATAATGTGTAACATTAATAAACATGGCTTTTATTGGTCGTACAGATAGAAGCTTTGAATTACATTAGGCAGCAAATGTTCTTAGTTATCTTTGGTTGAGTTTTTTTTAGTTTTTTTCTTGGAGATTTTTTTTTTTTTGGCAACCTGTTGTGCAGACATCCAAACTGTTCACAGTATTAATTGAGTTGCCTGTCATTATTATGGCAGAGGAACTGGGAGAGGCAGCGTATCTGTGGTGTGGAGCTGGGTTTACAAGCCAGGGAAAAATGTAGTTGCTGTGAAAGGAGCCCTGAGGGGTCAGTAGATGTCCCATGGGCCAGTGCTGCCCAGCATGGCTGAGATTCCTTCTGGGACACAAGGGTTGAGGATGCAGCAGCTGCTGGGCCTCAGCGCCGTGGTTGCAGCTGGGCCTCCACAGCGTGGTTGCAGCTGGGCCTGCACAGCGACAGATGCTTCCTCGTGTCACCTGTGAAGTCCCCTGAGATGGAGGGGACCGCTCAGGTACAGCTGAGGGGACCCTGGCTCCCAGGTAGTTTTTATTGTACATGCCTGGTAAAACAAAGCCCTTCTGAAAGAGCCCCAGTCCATCACAGTCCTCAGTGCCACCTGTGCCTTTTAAATTACTGTGGGCCCCATCACTGTTGGCCTGTCTGTGGCCCTACAAGTATGCCTTATTTACCTGCTATCAAATATGTCAGAAACAGGAAATACGGAAGATAAAATCTTTAGTCAGACTTCAAAACTGAAAACAACCTGTCCTGTCCATCCCTACAGCAAGGTGGAAATATTAAGCAGTTCTGTGTTTCTGCTTTTCTTACCTACTTTTAAAATTAAAGCTTGTCCAAGCTGAATGTATCACTTGATGTCATGGGAGCTTACAAAGCATCTGGCCTAGATTGCCCTCCTGCCTTCTTGTAAAATCTGTTGACTCGCTGTGCTATACAGCCTCCCACCCACCCATCTACTGCTGCCTATTGTCTTCCTCCCACTTGCTCTCCCCGTGCTGTTCTTCTGTGGGTATGTCTCTGCTCCAGCCATCCCTTAGAAACACCAGCCGCTCTCCAAACCTCGCCTTCTTTCAAATGCTATACGTTTTTCACAGTGAGACTTCTAAAAAAAACTTCCGTTTTGTTCCAGTGAGGAATTCATTTTTCTTCCTCTCCAATAGGTACGCTTCCAAATATGCTGAAATGACTCTCTCCTCAAGCTTCTGTGATGTATTCTATAAGCAATGTTTGCGATAAATTGTATTGTGCTGAATGAAGGAATTGCATGGTTAAAAGTTCCTGTTCTCATGTTAGTCATGGAATGTATTTGTGTGCCTGGAAGATACTGAGGTCACCTTTGCCTGCCCTGCTGCATTGGGAAGGAAGGATTCTGAGAGCAGTGCAAGCTTGTGGAGGGAAAGAAGTAGCTGGGGGAAAGCAAATCTGGCTAACTAAATAGGTGAGCCCAATTGTCGTTTTTTCACCGCTATTTTTGTGAGGCTATCAACATTTGTTATATAATCTGATTATATCAAATTTTTCTTTCGGGGTTGGGGAGCAGTGAACAGCAGACTGAAGTTCAAAATCTGCTTTGCTTGGTGGTATCTTCATTTCTGTGATCTAGCCAAAAGTAACAAACTTTCATGAGGAAGGGCAGATGTAGATACATGCTAGGATATGTTTCTATGCGGCACTAAATCATGAACAGGATAATTAATGTTTGCTGAGTAATACCTGTGGTGAGCCACAAACAACATGCACATTATTTTCTTTATGCAAGCAGTGACGACAAATTGTTATGGATTTCTGTAAGCACAACAGCCTAAAGAAAACATTAGACTTTGAAGAAGCTTGAAGAAGCTTTCTAGTTAAAAACAAACAAACAAAAACCACTAAAAAACCCCAAACAAAACCAGCCAAACAAAAAGCCCCAACCCAAAAACCCACAAGCCAAGTGAAAGACAACAAAAAGCCCAGAGAACAACCATTATGAATAGTTGGCTAATTTTCTCTGTTCCTAAACAAGTTTTGTCAGTATATATTGCTAAGTCTAATGAACTGTTTTGAGTTTACGCTATACTTGAGCCCAACGTGCATAGTTATCTCTAGACCATCACAGGAGCCCATTCACAGGAGTATGGGGACCCTGATCTGCCAGTTCTGCACAAACTTGAGTGGGTACCTGTTATGGGAATCATGTTTTATGGGGCTGAGGGCACCCTGGTTCCTCCCTGCATAAAAACCCAGGCCCTTTTTAGGCTGTCAGAAAGCTCTGTTCATTACCCAGTAGGGCAGCTACCTCTGGAGGATAAGGACTGGGGATGGAGCAGGCGATGCCAAGCTGCACACACAATGGGCTGCTCTTGCAACTAGAGCAGCTCCGCTGAAGCAAATTTGCTGTGCTGCCATACATCTTCACTAACTGATTTCAGTGACAACAAGGTCTCGCCATCATCTGCAGTACCCCATATGCATAGAAAAAGTTGTGGCATTTATAAGAGATGTTATAGAAAGCTGTGCTGTGATTGGTAAAGATTTATTTATTTTTAATATTAAAACATCTGTGTGTGTATGTCCATACACATACATATGTTAAACTTAATGGGAAAACTGGACATGCTGTCATTTTTCAGAGCCTTATCTTGTTGATAGAGAGAATTGCTGTTTTTTTAATGGAAAGTATTTGAACAGATTTTAACAACCTTAAACTCATACAATGTTCAGTTTAAAAAATATGCTGAATACTTTCCCATACTCTATCTTTTAGGAGATACATGACTGCATGTTTTATTTCTGGTGTGTTGCCAGATTTCCTGTATCATCATCTATGCCAAATAATTGCTCACTTATTATACTGGTAGCTTAAATGTTGTTGCCTCAGAGAGATATTTAGAAGATATGATAGATATTGGCATATTTTGATTTATAGCATTGGAATGGCAAAAATACAGGTGGAAGGTCCCCTGCACGGTCATGGAGATCTTCACTTACCCCACAGCAAGATCAGTTATATGTATCCTTTTTGATAATTATTTGTCTAATCTGTTCTTAGAATTTGGTGATTATTGACAGTTCATCATTCAGAAGGGCAATCATTTCCAGGATTTAAGTACTTTTACTGATAGAATTTTTTCCAATTACAGTTAAAACCTCCCTCATTGCTTTTTACATCCATTGTTTCTTTCCTGTACTCCAGTGGCCATGGAGAAACATATACTCACTTCCTTTTTTTCTGTTTTGTTTTTGAATTTTCTCCTCCATTATTTTACATAGTGGAAGACAGTCTCTTTTTGGTGAGTGGAAGGGACACCTTTTATCCAATTCTTGTTTCATACAGATTGCATGAATAAAGTTGAAAACCAACATCCTGTGGGTGAAGATCCCATTCTGTGGTGGCACAGATGTTCAGGCTCTGACGTTTTGCTGAGGGCAAGGGATTGGGGCACCCTCCAGGGAAGTGGAGGGTCAGGTTGGGGATGGGAAGGGGACTGATGCCAGTCAGCAGACATGCACAGTGGCAGAAACCCTTGAGCACATCACAAGCAGGAACTGAAGATTCCTGTGGCTTCTGTGTTGCTCATGAGGAATTTGTGGATCGTGCCCTTCAAGCACCGGCATTTTCTGTGGCTTTATTATTATTTTTTCCCTCTCTGCCTCTACTCTCCAAATTTAGCATAGAAGGTAAAATAGTGGTGAAGAAGGTTAGAGGAGCTCCACAGGTGGTCACGTTGGGTACCTCTGTGAGGTTAGTGAGCAGGATGGTCGGGTGAGGCTGCTGGCGATTTCATGTGGTAATAGAAGTAACAGGTTCTGAAACTGAATCCAGCATTGTTTTCTGGGAAAGGGTGCATAATATTTTCCACATTAATGCATCGGATGGGCTCAGTGTTGGACCCAACCCAATCTGCTGTACTTCATGTGTGGCTGGAAGCCCAGAAATGCCCCTTTTGTCCACTGAAGGATGGCACTAAAACTAGTTGAGAGAAGGCATGTCTGTTGTTCACTTGTAAAGCAAAAGTGTTATCACTGCTGCTAGCTCTGCGATTTAAAGTGAATAATCTCTTTTTCATAATGCTTAATATACTTCATCTGTTCCTTCTGCCCCTGTCTCCTTCCCTCTGTGCTCCCCAAAATGTCAACAGGCTCCTGGCAGCAGGGTGCTGCTGGGTGTAGGGAGGCTTAGTTGGAGGATTCAGTGCTCTGAATGTGGCTTGTTGACAGCAGGTATAAAGCAGACACATTGCTTTATGCTTTAAAGGAAAGGGGAGGTTGGTAACTGTCCATCTGTGTGGCTTTGAAACTTGATTACTGCTTGTTGAATGGTGATGCACTAGATAGGTTTTGACAAACTCCAGATTGCAAAACAGTGATGATGAAGCATGTATTTTGGATGAGCATGTGTATATATATATATGTATAGTATATATAAATGTACATACATGTAGAGCCTTGTGAACATGAATTCAAAAAGTCTGTGGTTTAGATGAGTCTCAGGTCGTTTTTATTTTCCCTTCCCCTCCTAAGGATACTTTAATTGTTTTCTGTGGGAATTGGGTTGAAGTCAGACCTGGGGGTGGTTGAAGAGATGCCCCTCTGTTAGAAGTGAAGGACAACTTCCTACTGAGTATTTTCAGGTGCACCATCCAGATGAAAAGCATGACATCCAAAAATTAATCACTCTGAGAACTGCTGCTTTGCTAACTACGTTTGATACAAGTGGTTTCCCATGTACTTTCCCTTGGCTGTGTGTGTGCACTGTTACGTACTTATGTCCTGTGGCGCATCTTATTAGTGCGCTGTATAATTTGGAAGAGTAGATGCTTTCTGCTTTATAACTGAACTTCATGTGTGCACAGGAAGATGACAATTTATTTGGGGGGAAAAAAAAAAATTACTCATATGGTAATTTGAGTAAAAATTCAAAATTTATCAAGTCTGCCTAAATGTGTGCAGGATAACAACTGTGCTGACAATAAAAATAATAATGCTTAGTACAGCATTTTTAGGATTCAGTGCTGTACAGACACTAACGTGTTCTAAAATAACAGAGATCGGTAAGCGAAACTTCTTTAAAGGTGTTCAAGAAGTGAAACAGCAGGAGGAAGTGGCTGCCCAGCAAGGCAGGGGCTGTACCAGGGTTAGAAATGGAGGTTTCCTGACTGCCAGGCCGGCCCTTCTTCTGACTCCAACAGCCTGCTGCTGTTTCTAACTTCTATGCCCTGTTTATTATCCCTATCTGAGGTCCGTCATTCGAAATCCCACCTCAAAGTCAAGTTGAATACAGGGAAAAATCTCTGATCCAAACCCAAAGCAAAATACCTTCTACTCCATATAAAAGCTTGCAGCCCATCTTACAAAATATGTGTCGTTCCTGCCTTGTGTGCCTAATGGCCTTGAAAAAAAAAGCGCCCATGTTTTCTGTTAGATGTTGAAATGCTTTTTCTATTGTCAAATTTGGCTTCAAAGGATGGTCAAAGGCATGCATTATTAAAAGGTTATTTATTTATTCTAAACCTTTTATGTTAGGGTGATTAACTTAAGACATGTAAAGCACAGCTTTTAAAGGTGCTGAGCACCCAGACTTCCAGATGTCCAGGAGATTTTGAGGTGAGACCTGTGCATGTGTTTGTTCACTTTACGAAAATGTTGAGATAAGTAAATTTTGTAGGTGGGTGCAATGGAGTCATTAGCCTTGGTAGTGGATTCCAGCTGCCTGTCCCGCTACATGTGGCAGTTGTTAGGTGATTGCTAGTCTCTGATCAGTCCTTCTGCAAATAAAACTGACGTGTTCAACAGCAAATTGTAGTAGTGATCTGGGGATGAAGAACTGAGATTTTTATTTTTTCATCTTGTTTAAAGCAGATTTTGCAGTCAGGTTGGTCTTCAAAGAGAAAAGTGTTTCACAGCAGTAGAGATTTAATAGAAGAATAAAACCATCGGTCATTCTTTTTTTGTAGCTTAGCTTATGAAGAGCTTAGCATCTGTGATACCAACGCTTCTACCTCACTTAGCCCAAATATAAAAGTGAATAGTGGAAGAAGAATACATTTTTCAGGCAGGAAAACACATGTTCATAACTCTGATGTTTTCTACAGCTCAGGCCACAGGAATGAGCTCGGTGACTCCTCTGCCGCTAGAAGGTGGGGTTTCAGAGCACCCGTACTGTGTTTTCAGCAGTTAGGTGCTAAGCCTCATGAAGAATTACTGAAAATGGGACTTAAGCTCCCAAGCCACTCCAACTCCTGAAAAACACCTCAAGGGAAGTGCACTCCACATAATCCCTTATCTCTAATGATCAGTTACACCTAGTTTGTTTGCTTTCAATTAAATAAAATATAAAGGAAACACCTGCGAACATTGATCTTTGGAGTCCGACCGTGCTCGTGGAAGAGGTGGCAGCTGCCAGAGACCCTCTGAGCTAAGTTAGCAGTGCGTGTTGTGACTGACATGTATGTTGTGACTGTCGTGCATCACAGCAGTGAGGTCCCCGCAGCCCTGCTGGGGGACATGCGGACGCTCACCTCTGCGGAGCACGAGGGACTGGCCGCTTTCTACAGCTGATGCTCCACAGCCTTTGAAAATCCTTCTTGCGTGGTCCTAGGAGGAAGGTGGGAGCTCAGACTTCACTAGTTTCTTTCAAAAACATTTATTCTCAATGAGATCTTTAAGACAGAGTAAGTCACGTTTAGTCACAGTGGATTTTATGTGCACATAAAACTTTTTAGTAGAACATACGGCAAAAAAATGGTTTGTTTTTATAGATTTAGAGCTCAAACTGCTGAATAAATGTAGCTAAAATGCTCCAGATAACCAATCTGCCGGTCCATTGAGGTTTAACCCAAACTTGCAAGTGTTTGAGCTGAAGTGAAATTTGTTTGAGAGGGTTTTTAGAGGAGATTAAAATGGTGGGGTGCCTTTTAAACTTTGAGGTGTTTGTAATTGACAAATATCTGTTACCAATCACCTATTAAGTAAGTTGTGGTTCTAGGAGTGTTGTCACTGAGGGATGGGTGATACCTGGGGAAGACGAGGAGGCAGTGCCTGCAGTGAGCGTTCTGGCTTAGCTGTTAGTCCTGCAGCCATTACACCCAGTTGGACAAAGCCTGAAAGGTACAGGCATAGTAACCCCCCAACTCATAGATGTTCTTTAAAAATCAGCATAACTGATTCAGAAGCAGGAGTCGATTGGGAAGCATTTTTGGAAGAGGGACTTGCTGTGCAGCTGTGCGCAGGTCGCTCTGCCCTACCAGCCACAGCGTGAGGTGCACGAGTGTGCTGGGGGTCCAAGGACCTTGGGGAGTCAAAGCTAAATGAAGGGCTAGGTAATTGAGATCCACTGCATCGAATCGTGGATTTTTTATTCTTACTGTGAGCCGTTATCTTAAGGCTAGAGATTGGAGAGAGAAGGTGAAGAAGAGTTTCTTCTCAAAGCTATATGGAGCTTAGAAGTTTTTGTGCATGGAGGCATTTCTCATCTGTATAATCATTTCAAAACTCTTATTCTAGTTTTATCGTCTTACTTTCAGCTTCTTCAGATCTTCAGATGCAACTGCATCTCCAGTTGTGATACAGCTGCAAATTTGGTCATGCTTTAAATGTCCACCAAAGAAACATCTAAGGGAATGCATTGTAGAGCATGATTTTTAGGTTAATTTGCAGGAAAATAGCTTCTGGGAGACTTAAAATGGGCTATACAGTGTGCGTGCACGTATTTTATAAAAAATATCAAAATAATTGAAACAGTACTACAGAAAATATATATAAATGAAAGTCACAGAAGTAAAAGTGGCTCTGTACAGCGTCAGTGGTTCCTACAGATTACATTGGCAGTCTCTCACGGGGCTTTGCTTTTGTTCAATGACACTCTCCAAAGTCCGCATCCCGTTCCAAGGATCGAATAGTGTGAAAATGTTTAAAAGGCTCTAATCTCAGCCTGATAAATTCTTGTTTCTTGTTCCACTTAGTGGAAACCTCTGCGTTCAAAGATGACAAAATTGGATCTGAAATGTGATGGTCTGCTCTTAGTCGAAGGAAGCAGTGCTAAATAAATGATTCTTCAGAAGAAGAAAACCTTGTATTTAATGACCGATGTGCTGATCTGAAGTAACGCCTTGGTGTCTTGCAGTTCTTGTCTGTTGGTGATCCAGCAGCTAGTATTAGATGAAGTTTGAAGTAATGGAGCACCACAAAATACATTATCGTATCTTCGTGAAACTGGAAAAGCTGTGCTTAACCAAAGTAAACCTCTCTTTTTACAGCAGATGTAAGGAGGAGCTTAGAAGAGCAGAGTTAGCATTCTCCTGATTATACCGGTGCTATTTACCTTTAAATGGAAAATAAATCGTTTTAGAGCAGACAATAACTTGGCTCTATTTTAAAGTCTTTTTTTTCTTTTGTGTTTTTAAAATAATTACTAGAGCTGTGCTTTAATGAATTGGTACCCTCCCCTGTTTAACGAGGCCAGCACAGGACCTGGGCTGATTATCTATCCTTTTTTTATTAGTAGTATTGTATGATGCTTCACTGGCACATAGAGAAACTGTACGAGAAGAGAAATGAAGCAGCTGATGAGGAAGCGTCATTTTGTTTTCTTGGCATGTAGTCCTCTCTTTGCCAGTTATCCATCTGTATTGTTGAACTCCGGTTACTTCTGGCCAACTTAGCTCTTGAAATCTTTCTGGTTATTTAATCCAAAAGCCCTTTATTGCTTATTCTCCACATGCTTTCCTTGTGCTGAGCTCCATGTGTTCTGTGGCTTGCACAACCTGATTAGTTCCACAGGTCTTTAGATATTCCTTAAACTGCCACTTTTGCCCAGTGTTACACAACAGATTGACCACCTCTGTCTGTTTTCGGGCATGCACCTTCTTTTGCAATTAGTGATGGGGCACCTGACGATCGTGCATCCTACTGTTTAGATCCCTGAAGCAGTCCTTGGCACTGATCTTGTGTTATGCAGATCAAAGAAATGTGAATTAATATGTATTGTTATGAAAAAGCCACATAAGCAAGTCTTGCATGCAGTTGTGGTACTTCTAAGAGGTTTTCTAAACCGTTCTTTAAGAAGTTGTAAATAAGTTATGGTTGCTGTCTACATATATGTATATGTATGTATGTGTATATTAATACATATATATATATTAGTATCATTGAAACAATTCCCAGAAAGGATATGTTTTATATTTCATAGATTTTCAGAACAACTTTTACAAAATTAGATTATGTTTAAAAAACAATAATAACTAATCAAAGTGTGCTTATCACTTTGGCTGTCCAAGCGGGAATCATTCTGTGCATCTTTCGAAAGCAGCAGAAAAACAAGTCTCCTATGTCACTAGAGTTCTTCTGTATTGTAACTCTTCATTTACATATTTTCTGCATGGACAGGCTTATCGAGCAGTAAAGACTAAAATTGTGTGCCATTACTCATTAAATTGCATTTAAACTTTCTGCTGCTGTGTGCAGGTGGAAATAAGATGTGGAAGACCCTAGGTAAATGTTTTTTCTCCTAAATTACAAAGCTAAAATTACTTTTTTTTTAAAGCAGAAGCATTACTGACAGATTTTGTTAGCATCTTTTGGGGAAAAGTAGTAGCATAGAGAGCTGAAACCATCTGTTGTTTCGTCTAAACTTTCTGCTTAGCCTTTGTCCAGGTTAATTCCAAGCATCCCATTTTGGCAGGGAGAAGAGAAAGATTTTTGACATTATAAGAAGAGTAAATATTGAAGGGGAAGTATGTATCTTCAAACTGCAGTAGAATGATGCAACAGAATTCAAATCTGGGGGCCAATTGCCAAAGGCTTTGTTGTTAAGATGGGAGATTTCCAAACAGTTCTTCATATACAAAGTTTGTTTACAAGATTCAGAATCTGCACTTGGATCAGAAGGGATGTTTTGGCTTATTTTCCTCTGCCGAAATCTTATTTTCTGAAGCCTTCAGCGTATCAACACGCAACTCTTTACATAGCAAGGCTAGGCAGGATTCCTCGGAGTGGAAGGAGATTCAAGGACGAGCCGAAGCGTTGGTGCAGACTTTGCTTTCCTGCGTCCTGTGTTTGTGTAAGTCCCGAAGTCCCACAGAAATCCTCCCCTTTGAGGGGGTCAGGCCTTGCCTTACTGTGCCCTTCTGCTCTTGCACTTGCCACTCACTAAAAGGACTTTGAGCTGCTCCACCTGACAGCCACAGTGGGAGATCAGAGGGTCACAGAATGCTTGCGGTCCTTTCCTTTGGACTTGGTGTTTTGTAGGAGGGTTTGCCTCTGCAAAGTATGGCTGAAGTATTGTTTTGTTAATGCATTTATTCTTTTCCGGGCATATGTGTTTTAGTTTTCTTAATGTCATATCTTAAAATGTATTTGGGACTTGTATTAGTTTGAAATGATGAGGCTTCCTGCTCATTTGTGGAAAAATTACTCTGTAGTTCAGTGAGCAGTGAACCCCTTCTGTTTTGTTTCTGTGTTAATATCTGAAAAAGGTGCTAGCCCAGGAATGACACCACTATACCAGGCACTAAACACGCTAAGCAAAGACATAGCCCGGAAGTCCTCTAACCTAAAATGTCCTCTGACCTAAGAGTCTGACTTTCTCCTCTTCTACTTCTGCACCAGGCAGTTCGTGTCAGGCTGGAACGGTCCTTTGCCCCTCTACAACCCCTTTCCTCGTGTCCTCTGACCGATTTCTTCTGCTGGTTCTCCCAAGTGCTCCTCAGACGTTTTTAGCACTTTGAAACACGCTGGTGTGCTCCCCCTGAGGTGCGCGGCCTGGGGTGGCTGGGGGACCCCTCTTGCTCTGAGCACTTCTGTCTTGGCCTGGGCCGTGGGGCACTGACTTCTGGATGTGTCCCGCTGCCCACCCCTTCACTGCTGTTGAGTGCACTGCTGCTGGAGCTTGTCTGTGCTTGGTCTCTTCTCATTTTCTGGTTTTCATGTGCATCTGAACACCTATAGTCTTCTTCTTCTGAGGCCTATTTTAATTCTGTATGATGCTGTCTGCAAAGCTCTTCAGATGTTACCAAGAATCCACTGTGTGTCTTTTTTTTCTCGAAACTGTGGATTTTAGACAGCGTAGTTCAACAGGTAGTATGAAGCCTAGGAAATCCAGCAATTTGGAATTAAGACTGGCAAGCCTGTAAACCTCCTGCAGCCGTATTCTGTCACTCTCATATAGAGCAGAAACCTGGCCCCTTGGTTTTGAGCTGCGCTACAAAGCAGGAGGTGATACTGCACATTAAAACTACATTACTTAGCTTTGGATACGTCAACTTAAGTTGTTTTCTGTAAAAGCTTTTACAAGTGGACAGGAAAAAGTATGTAAAATTTCAAAATTGCAGAAAGCGTGTATTTTCATGTTTTGAGATGAATACGTAGTGATAAGGTTTAAGAGTGTTCTTAGATCCCAATTTCAAAGATACAGTGGTTTCAAATTGGGTTCATCTTTTTGAAACACCCTGTATTTCTTCCCCATTTCTTTCTCATACATGGGTTTATATCCTGTGCCCTTGCAAAGAAGGAAACCTGATCGTGGCATGGGCTGTTTACCAGACCAGTAGATGCTTTGGGACTGAGAGGTGTTTCCAATTTTGTTTCATTGGGTGGTATGCTGACTGCATCGGACAACTGAGCTGTGCTTTCTACTGCAATCGGCAATTTTATAAACTTCGCCAGTAAAATAATAACTTTAATTATTGAAGAGTATGAAATAGACCTAAATGAGCTTGTTAATGTTGACTGTACTTACTGAAGTTACTAAGCTGGTTATGGACCTGGGCTAGCATAGTTAAAAGAGTAAACAATGTGGCTGCCCTTTCTGTTCATGGACGATTAGGAAAACACCTTGGATTTCTGCAGGTTAGTATCAAAATTGTTCTCTGAACATTTTATTCCCATACATTATCTCTGTCTATAGGTTTTTTACTAACTATTTAGATTGTCTGTTAAGTAATCCAGTATTAACAGGTTCTGACTCATATTTTTTGTATTTGCACCTTAAATGTCTGATGGCTGACTGAACAGGGTTAGAGAAATAAGAGATTTTAGCAGCAGAGCTATATGAACTTTTCCAAACACATCTGTTGGAGACCTGTTTTGAGAGTGGTTTTGTGAGCTAAAGGTCATAAAGTTGCATGTTCAGTGAAAATCAAGTAAAAGCATTGAGCAGTCCTTTGAAAAGTACTTGTGGATCTTATTCAAAGGCACGTCTCTAATACTTTTTTTTTTTTAAAAGTATTTTTTGAGCTGGACGGATAAATATGCAGTTTCATTCTTTTCCAAATAGCAAGATATATCTTCTGTGTCTGTGCTGGAGCTCTGACTGACCTAACAGGACAAAATCCATGGCTTTAGCGGCACGTCCTCCAGCTTCTCTTCCTTCTACCTGGATTGATTTATCTGTATATAATGTTGGTTTTGTTTTTTTTTTTTTTGGAAAAAAGCTGTGTCGAAAAGCAGCAGAAATCCTGTGCAGGAGGCAGGGAGCGAGTGTGAGCGTGCGCCCGCGGCTTTGCTAGCATGATGTCATCCTCATTTGCACTGCTGGGGGATGAGCTCATCGGGGAGGGGTCTTGCAGATTTACAGCTGTGCCAATTCATCTCTGGTTCGATTAACGTTCTCCACGCTCCCTCCTTGAGCTAAACAACAGGTGCTGCGTTATGAATTATTTAAAGACCTATGAGAGCTTCTGCTAAATAAAATGAAGCATCAGTGCAAAACAAAAAAGAGTGAACTCTCTATTATGCTTCCACAGTGTTGTTAGAAAATGACATGTCTATCATGCCCAAAAGGATAAGCAGGTATTTTTTTTTCTCCCCGCTTTCCTGCTCCTTTACATTTTTGTGCTACTAGTTTTCAACAATCTGAGCTGCCTTTTTGTGGAAGGTGGGTATGTAGACATAATACGTATATGTATGTTTCTTGTTTAGATACACTGTAGCATTGACAAGGTTGTATTATGCCACTCTATAGCTGGCTTTTCATTTCTATTAGGAATTTAGATCTAAAACTTGGACTGTTAGAAAATGCCAAGCGTAACCTTATATTTCCACAGGGCACATTTACACTAATTATTTATTAATTTTTAAAAAAAGAATCTGTGAGAAAATATCTGAGAGCTAAATAGGTTTGCCATTCACTGTTTTCAGGAATTTGGCTGCCTTTAATATAAGATAGTTAGGATTTTCCTTACACAACTTTTTAAAAATAATTTTAAAATCCTGCTTCCATTGTGAAGGAGGTTGGCCTCCTAAAACAGCTGAAGATCCAGTCTGGGTTTTTTCAGAGAAACCATACCATTTTGCCATCGAGTCAGAGCAGCTGTTTGAAAATCAGATAAAGTATCTGGGAACTGCTGCTACTGTACTCAGCCTCCTGCGTTGCCTTGGGCTAGAGGTGTTAGCGGATTTGTATACTTACATTCTGTTAAATTCTCCTCAGAAATGCCTTTAACAGATTTTTCCAGAGGTGAAGATACTAGGTTGAGATGTCGGGTGCAAGCGGTGAGAGCAGAATTGTGCCTAGCATCTGGAAAAATACTTTGGGACCTCTCTAAGAAGTATAGCATGGGATAGTTGTTCAATATTATTTGGGTCTCTCGTAGTTGCCTGGTACTTTCTCCTTCAGTGCAACACCTACCTTCTGAGATGAGGATGGGGCAAAATTCTCTGTTTCTAAAGCCCTAATTATTACTACTAACTGTAAGAGCTTTATAGCATTATTCACTCCTGATGCAAGGTACATTGGCCACTTCCCTTAGATACATCTGTCTTAGTAACTGTGGTAGAGAAAGCGATACAAATACAGGGAAATGTGAAATTAAGTAGAGGTTGGGTTTGAGTTATGACATCTGGTTACTCTTGTATCACTGTGTCCCCCTTTCAGATTTGGGTTTGGGGGGTGGGGAGAGTCTGGCTGAGTACCCCAAAAGTGAACAAACAGCTGAGTATTTTGCTGGGGAAGAATAATAAAGGAGCTTGTTGCTGGGGAGGTAGCTCAGTCCAAAGGCCAAGCTGGCTTTATCAGTAAGTTCACCAAGAAATAAGAAAAACATCATTTTCTAAAAATCACTGCAGCCAGTTAGAGTATAGAAATTCTGCACTAGCCAACTTCTGGTCTGAAGGGAAAAGAAAAATATTCTCTGTAAATAGTACCACAGGTAGGTTTTTAATAAAAAAACCTCTGCTTCTGCTACTGAAGATGTAGAAGGGCTTAGTGTAGTTCTTGTAGTCCCTATAACTCGAACAGATGAAAATATTCTAGAAGCAAGGGCAGCAGGTAACAGCTCTTCAGTGCCTAGGAAATGCTTCAGCTGGGAGCCTGCTAGTGCTCCTTGTCCTTCTCCCACTCCAGGAGCATTAGGAAAGTCTGGAGTAAATAGACTTGCAGTTTAAGTGCCCTCTTCCTTATAATCAGCTTTATCTGCAACAGACAAATTGCATACCGTGCTAGCTTGTATACTTTCAAAATAGTAACCTTTTAATTTCACACCGCAAATGGGAGTGGTGCCAAAATATGCTTATTCAGAGGTGAATTCAAAATACGTTCAGTGTTAACAACCCAGCACGTCCTTCTGAACAAAACCACTAATGTTGAATAAACACCATTTAGTTTCCAGTCTTTTACAGCCCTTTATGTACAGCTGTGCTCAAGGATGAACTTAATCTTCGAGACGGCAAGCGGTTTACATTCAGAGACAAACCCAAAAATAAGCCTGCTACCCAAATTTAGAAGTGTTGAGGCAAACCCACACTTTGATTTTGTTGAAGTAGAGCTTAATGAATTGTTTTGGAAAGTTGCCTTGAAATGCTGTTGCGGCTGCTGCTGGTTCCAGGAGTAGCAGTGGAGGGGATCTGCTCTGCGTTTCGCTGCTGAGTTGGTAGCAGCAGCTGATAGTGATGGTGTAGCTGATGCTGGGCAAACTCCTTCACTTTTTTGCCTTTCCATATGTAAAATTGGGACTATTTTACTGTACTTCTGGGGGTCTCCTGGGAAGAGCTAAATATCACGGGATAGTATGGTATATCTTAATTTTAGGAAGGGAGGTACAATTAAGCTTGTCAGTCAACAGCAAGTACCTTTGTAAAAGTCGTTGATTAAACACAGGAGATTTCTTATTCTGAAAAATTTAGTAAGAATGGGATTTTCCTTTCAGGTGGTGGAATGTAAGTATCTTGTCTAAGCTGTCATTGCAGTCAGCATACCTCCTCAATACAGAGGCCGGTTGGCTTAGAGATCACTTCATCTTGCCCTGAAGGAAGCACTGAGTGGGAGGTGGGATTGGCCAGAGAGAAGCATCCAGCGCCTTGTTAGATGCTCTCAGGTATTTGGGATGCTGTGGGGAGCTCTGGATGTGACCCAGGAACTGCCCCAGAGCTGGCTCAGGGAGCAACAGCAGATGGTTGGGGGGGATATGCTAGGACATCTCGAAGATGCTGGATGCCTCAATTTAGTCAAGCCCAATTTAAACCCTGCTGTTAATGGCTGGTGCCTGTGCTCTGCTGTTTATTGTAACCAGGTTTCTGTTGACAGCGGCGGGAGTGTGGGCACGTAGTCCACTTGTATACACAGTTATAGATGTCCTGAACTGGAGCTGCATCCCATTCCATGTCAGCCAACTTTGCATCTATTTCTAACCCATCCTTTAACTGAAGCTCAGTGTCGTGTATCCCAAGGTTTTGGTTTAAAAATCCTCAAAGGGAACATTTTAAAAACATATTTATCACTTATGGTAGTGGTTTGTAAAACTTCCTGATGCTTTTAAGACAATTTGTTTTAAAATGCAAAAAGGCATCTGTGAGATAATTACTTCTTGACAGAAACCCGTATTTTCTTTGCAGATCTCACAGCTGGAGCAGCACTGGGTGTTGCACTGACAAACACACTTCTCAAGCCATTGAGGTTAAAATGTGGGGTTTGAGCAGGGGCACTTGAAGGGAGATGCAGTCCTGCTTTCCTGCCAGCCCTGATGAAGATACAAAATTGGTTTCAGAGCTGGGACCAAAAAGCATCCCTCAGTTATGGTAGTTAGGGAAGCATATGGAAACTACAGATCAAGTGTGATTGCGGGAGACTGGGAACAATCAGTGCTCTCAACTATACCCTTTTCTGTTCCCAGGAAACTGAATTAATCTGGCTGAAGGCAATATCATACTACATTTAAAAACTTAAATACAGGCATGGGTGTCCTGGATTTGCTACCAAAGCCTTCTGAATTTTTTTTTTTTCCCATTTGCTGTATTTTTTAAGATATTGCTGACTATAGGTGTGGTGGGAGAAGATGGGTCTGAGGGTGGAAAGAGGGAAACCACCACTTGGTTTCATATGTTAACAAACTCAGCAGGACGTGTTTTTTAAATTTGGGGCTTGGGTCTTGGTTTCCTGAGGTGAGGCCAAGATTTCCAGGTTCCTGCGGATGTCAGAGCTTTGCTGGGAGATGGGGGATGCAGGTGGCATCATGGCCAGTGGTCCAGCGGCTGGGCCTGATCCTGAGCCGTCACGCTGCGGGGAGCAGCAGCGACACAGGCATGCACAGAGTATTTCAGGAGCTCTTGTTTTGAAAATGGTTATTTAGAACGGACCCGGCACGTGTGTTTCCCTGTGGCCACTTCTAGTTCACAGTTTCCAGAACTGAGTTTTAAATTAAAGGGAACATTTTTTCCTGTTTTGGAAATGTAAGGCAGTTTTTCCACTTAGCTGTTGCTTAATCCTGCATTTAATTTCCCTAAATAAATAAATAAAATTGAAGTAATTAATCACATTTGCTTCTATAGGGCTGAAGTCTTGATACGGATGTATTTTAATCCCATAGTAAATGCCAAAATTGCAGTTTCTGGGTGGAAGGAGGTTCTTTTCTAGAGAAAAAAAGATTGCTAAGAATCTTGGCATGAACTGAATTTCACAGGATTAGACCTTTGATATTTATGGCAAGTACAATAAAAGTAAAATATTTGGAAAAAAATATTGAGTTCTTATTAGCTGGCTATTTGATTTTTCTAATCTGAGGACTTCTCAAAGCATTTTATGCAGTGCACTGGTGGTACCCTGCTTTTTGGTTGTTTCCACGAGGCTTGGAATAGCCCGTCGTGCACAAAACCATTGATTTTAGCAGATTTGATTTAAAAATAGCACAGGGAAAAGGATCACTCTGCTAAGGAGCCAAGTATTGCAGAAACTTCTTGTGGAGTCTTTTGTGTTCCCTGCTGGGTTTTTCTCCGGTGGGAAATTAATGGAAATTAAATCAAGTAGCAACTCACCAAGGCTGTCAGCTGATTTCTGGGTAGAGCAGGTATTTATTTTCTCTTTCCACCAATAACTATATTCTCGTCACTGCTATAAATGAATTTTAAAAAGCGTTACATAATCAATTGCTATTGCACATTAACAAGCTGTGGGTCGAGTTGTTAAACTTCCCTTGTCAAATTGTATCTTAACAAGGATAAAAAAAAAGGTAACATGTAACTTCATGAAATATTTCTGCAGTGGAATACAGGGGAGAAAAAGGGTACCCGTGGTTTTTGTTTGGTACAGAGGACTGTGGGCTACAGAAACAAAATTTTGGCTTTAATTCCCCCATCAGTCTAACATGGGTAAATGTAGTATGTAAGTGTGCTGAGATCCGCCAGTCTGTACATACAGCTTTGCTATGTCATGTTTTAATGCACAGCTTGAAGATGCATGGTGTTCATCTGATAAAGTAGTAAAAATCACAGCTTTCATGGGGGGAAAAAAAGTGGAAAATGGATACGTAAAACTTCATTTAAGAGTACAGTTAAAATTCTGACTGAAAAAAATCTTCTTTAAGTGTTTGTTATTTACAGACTTCTGTTCATAGAAGTTGAAGCTGAAGTGAGGCTCAAGTTAACAAAGATAAATATTGACGCCACAGATTTTGTCCCTGTGATGTGGTTTTGGGAACAGGCCTTATTCAGATCGTTGCCAGAAATTATCAGAGAAAGTCTCTCCCTTTCATAGCTGTCTCTCCCAGTTTTTGAAGCAAACACCCCTTTTCAGAACTAACATTGTCATAACCCCCAGCCCACTCAGAATGACTCAGAAACGCTGGGTATTAGTATTGCAAACATTTTGCAGTGTTAGAGGACATATTAAATATACTATAGAAATACTGTTCCATGTTGTGTTTGGTGAGAACAGGCCTTGATTGCTAGATTGAACTTAAGTTACTTGTGAACATTTTTGTGAAGGCAACTTGTAGAACATCGCGTATTTCTCTGACTTTAGTGAGTCTTCCGTGATTTTTTTTCTAGAATGGTAGTTTTAAAAAAATCAACTGAGAAGAAAATGGCTTCTTGAGAAATAAAAAATAGGAAGATGAATCAAAAAACAAAGCCTGCAATTACTTTTTTGATTACTATATTTGGATTATCCAAAATCTTGACCATTCACCATGGCAATAATATTGCAGCAAAGTAGCACTAGACATTTGGGCTTCCCTGTGTAACTCATATGGCCTCTAGGCTAAAATGTGGAATCAGGTTAACTTCTGTGCATCTGTGATTCAAGAGTGGTGAGTGAGACTGTGTTGATCATGTTGCTTGATTACAACAACTGATTGTGACACCTTTTTTTAAAAAAACAAAACAAAATTTCTTTTTTGGGAAGTTGTCACCTTAACATTTTCTGAAATACTGGTCCTTCCAAGTTGCTAAGTTGTGTGCCCCGAATTACTGGTTATTCCAGAAAAATCATGACTGTGAACACACATGCAACAGCATAGTTTTATTTTTCTTTAGATTTTCATGAAATACTTTGGAAATATTATATTTTTGACAGGTCTTCCACCATCAAGTGATTAAGGTGGGTTCAGATACACTTCTCTTAGTCTAGATACCAAAATAACATCTGTCTGCTGGAGCTGACAACACATGAATATGTTTGAAGAGCCTTAACACATTAGCTTTATGCTACAATTGTCTGTTTTCACATCAATAGATGTTTATATTTGTCTCCAATATGTTGCTTGAGAGTGAGGTATGCTGAAGGAAGGTGTGAATTACAGAAGTTGGCCACAGCGTTTTGCTTTCCTGTTTCTTTTTAATGTACTGGACTGTGTGTTTGTACTCAGCACTATTCAGTTTAAAATCTGTGTTTTCTAATTATTGATCTTTGGCTAAGGCGTAGGTGTTACTTAGGTGTGTGTTTATCTAAATGACACTAAACTGGGGACAGACTTTGGTGTTTACTAACAGTTCCATTATCCAGGCAGAAGCACAGAAGCCAGACCAGTTCAAGGCAGCGGGAGTCTTGTACATCGCAGTGCCGGGGCTCTCTGGCTGCTGTCGGACCCACGGGAGCAGGAGGGAGCAGCTTTGTCTTTCTCCTCCTGGGCTGCAGTCTCTGCTGTGCAGCTCAACCACAAACATCGTAGAATCATAGAATAGTTTGGGTTGGAAGGAACCTTCAAACGTCATCTAGTCCAACCCCCCTGCCATAAGCAGGGACATCCTGATAGAGAACGTGTTGCTTAGAGCCCCATCCAGCCTGGCCTTGAATGTCTCCAGGGATGGGGCATCTACCACCTCTCTGGGCAACCTGGTCTGGTGTTTCGCCACCCTCAAAAAGTTTCTTCCTCATGTCTAGCCTGAATCTCCCTCCTTTATTTTAAAGCTGTTACCCCTTGTCCTGTTGTAACAAGCCCTGCTGAAAAGTCTGTCCCCATCTTTCTTAATGGTTCCTTTTAAGTACTGAAAGGCCACAATAAGGTCTCTCTGGAGCCTTCTCTTCCCCAGGCTGAACAACCCCAACTCTCTCAGCCTGTCCTCACAGCAGAGCTGTTCCAGCCCTCTGATCATTTCTGTGGCCTCCTCTGGCCCCTCTCCAACAGGTCCATGTCTTTCCTGTGCTGAGGGCTCCAGAGCTGGATTGAGGACTCCAGGTGGGGTCTGACCAGAGCAGAGCAGAGGGGCAGAATCACCTCCCTTGACCTGCTGGCCACGCTGCTTTGGATGCAGCCCAGGATATGATTTGCCTTCTGGGCTGCAAGTGCATGTCAGTGGCTCACGGCCAATCTTTCATCCACCAGTACCCCCAAGTCCTTCTCTGCGGGGATCATCAGATGTCAGCCTGGATGGAGAGTCAGGCAAAATAAAATGGTTGAGGATGAAGCCTTTGCTTTTTCACCTCCCATTCCAGTGTTGGTTTGGTTTGGGTTTTTTTCCGGGTTTCTGCTTTGGAAAGGTCGGCTTTTGCTACTTCCTGGTTCTGCAGTCCCAAAGGCAACGCAGTTGGTGTTGTACTGCCAGGACTCCATGTGCTGCTCTTCATGAGCCAGAACCGGCAGTGAGGAGTCACACAAACGTCATCCTTAGAGTTATTTAAAGAACAAGGAGAGCTTTTTAAATACAGGGCGAGGATGCCGACAGGCTTGGCTTTCCTAAGGCGAGCAGTCAAAGCCAGGAGAGGATCCAGAGATGGAAGCACTGTGTAGCAGCCCTGCTGGTTGATGGATCCCTCATGACAGAGCACTCTGGAACTGGGAGGGCAGGGAGGAGATCAGGCGTACGGAAACCCTCGCAGTCTGAATCTGCCCTTTGGTTTATTTTCAGTTCTTCAAAACATGGTCCTGGTTGCAAACCGAGACCAAAAGAAAAAGTCCTAAAGCATATGGTGTTGCTCTAATGATATTTTTGCTCGTTAAATGTTTTTTAGAGACCATGACATTATAGATGCTTGCTTCAAAGTGATTTATCATGCTCTGCATATTCTGTTTATAGCTGAATACCTCTTGTTAGCAAATGCCATTTGTGAGACACAAACATGTGACTATGATTTTTTTCTGGTGTTATCAATTAACAATTCTCTTTTTAATATAGTCTTTTAAAGTGGAGGACAAATATGCATCTGGCGCATAGTCCTTTATCTCATTTTATATGTAATTAATGAATCAAAAATTCAACTGTAACATCCTACTCAAGAGGATGGAAGATGAGATATTGACAAAAAAAATGGATCGTAAAGTGATGCTTTTCTGATTTTCTGTGCACATGCACATGTGCTCTTTCTCTCTTTTCCCAATTCACCCCCGTTTAGTTGTGTACATTATCAAAACATTAGTAAAACTTCCAGCCATTGCAGTTAATGCAGGCTCTGCAACTGCTCTATGCTGTACTTCGCTATTGGCCATCATTTTCTCTCCAGACTGTCATGAATGTTGTCGTAGTTGGCCAAGTTACGAGTCCCATGGTTCTCGAAGTCCCAAGTCAAGCAGTTCTTCCCTATGGACTCATGCCTGAAGCACACTGATATTTTGGGGGGATGTCTCTGTGTGCTATCAATGATCAATACCTTCCTGATAATGCAAACCGAGGGGTGAGTTGAACCTACTGAAGCTGCAGTCACAGTGATCAGGGCTAAAAGTAATGTCTTCTTTCCCTGAAAAAAAGGCAGAGTTTTAGATAATTTACAAAACTTCAGGCATCATCAACAGTGGGCCGGTAGGCTGCCGTGGTCGGGGGTCATGCTTTTCATCAGCAGGCCATCTTTATGCTGCTGCTGTCATGGGCTTCAGTTTATGTGTTTTGCTACCAGAGCTTGCTTTTGCCAGGAGGAGAACCTGACTTGAGTCTTGCAGCCAAGTGCTGTGGGATTAGTGAAAGGAATAACTTCACAAATTGAAGATGGTACACCCTGCTATGGTAAACTTGTGCTTCCTTACAGCATGCTGTAAAGAAAGATGCTGGCCTGAATTTGCTCATCTGCTAAGATCTGCTTGGCAAACAGCAAAAAAACCCTGTCACATAGAGGACAGAAAGCAATTCCCACTGTCCAGGGGGGCTCTTCGCTGAGCAAGTTATCAGATGTGCCTCCATAGACCATACTGGTGGGACTGGGGGCTGGGAGGAGAAGGAGTTTTTAAAGCTAGGTGGAGATGAGATGGGTAGTGCATCCAGGAAAACTTTCCTGCCTACATATTTTCCTTAATGTCAGGTTATATAAGGACTGTGCAGTGGAGGTAAAATAAGGCAAAAATCACCCTAAGCGAGGCGAGGGAATTGGTGACCTAATGAGTTGTGCTTAGGAAGGGAAGAGAGTCAAGGTTGTGTGTGTGTGTGTGTGAGGTAGGGATTGTTGGAGGGAAGTAAGAGAGAAATAATACAAATAATCTATTTTGAAAAGCCAAAAGGTGATGGTAGCCAAGAGACTGCAGTTGGGCAGTACTGGCAGTTCCACTGGGCCTGGCAGCTGCATTGCAGTTTTTACATCTATATTGAGATGTGCATAGGAGAAAGAATGAATTTGGTTGCTTAATTTTTCTGGGAGATAAAAAAAATCAGAACATATGGATATTCTAAAGGCAGCTTACTCCGTAAGTAGAAATAGTAAATTTTCAAAACACAGTGATGTTTTGCAAAGGTAGTCTCTAGCTGCAGTGCTACAGGTTGCACAAAACGTAGTATATCTACAAGAAAGTAATGTAATCTGCCTCTCTGGAAGTGGTCATGTTTGTGTCGTACTAAAAACCGCTGTCAGGTGAATGCCGCGTTCAGACAGTGACTCAAGAAGAAGTGACTCAAGAAGAATGACTGTGTGCAGGCCGCACCTCTGTTGTCTGAAGGAGCTGACATCTGAGCTGGGGCTCCAGGGGAGCAGTGAGGAGGGGGCTCCGTCAAAGCGGGTGTTAAACAGGCACCAACCCCTGACTGCCAGCTTCTCACAGGCTGAAGCTGCTCCTTGTCATCTATTTTATGAAAATATTTATTTATTTGTTTGTTTGTTAGCGGTTTTATTTAACTTAGCCTTTGAGTTTTTGTTAAATTGTAGCAATTTTATTGGGAGTTTTTGTTTTGGGTGTGTTGGTGTTTTTGTGTTTTGGGGGATTGTGTGTGTGTGTGTGTGTGTGTGTGTGTGTGTTTTGGTTTATTTTTTTCTCTCCCAGAAATTTTCTGATGGCTGTAGCAAAAAGCAAGCGTGCTAGGGGAAGTCCAGCACTGTCTGGCATCTAGAGTGGATAGTCTAGACCAGGGGTGTCAAACTCATTTTCACCGGGGGCCACATACATTTATATATAAATCACATTTATACAGTCCTAAAGTTACATTGGGCCCTTTGAAGGCAGCCGCTGGGCTGATGATGCCCCCGGTGAAAATGAGTTTGACACTTCTGGTCTAGATGGTCTAGACTTGTTTTCTTGTCAGAGTCGTTCTGCTTAACCTCAGTATTCCTGTGCAGAGCGCGGTTATTCCTGCCTGGGATCTCGGGGGCAGCCGCGTGCACACACGGCAGGGCACCCTGGCAGGGCTGGATGCTCTTGGGAAGCCCAGCCCTGGCCACACACCGGCTGCCGGCGGCTTCTGCGGCTGCAGGCACCCGGCAGCCTTGGGACACCTCGGCGTGGCCGTGCCCCGTGGGTCCGACTCTGCCCAGAGCCTCCAGAGGCATTTCCTTCCTGCACCTGCATCTCCTTCCAATGGTCTGGCAGACTTTACTTGTTTTGTAGTGTCTGTTTTTTTTAAATCCACCATTTGAAAAATATCTTCATTTCATAGCCATGCAGCGAATTTTAAATCATGGGATGAGAGGGTGGCCATCCATGAGGTTGTGGTTGGTTCCCGTGGAAGAAATTAAGTTGTTAAGGATCTTTGAAAGGGTTGAACAGTTGTTTTAAAGTCAAGAAGAAAGATTGGTGTTTAGCTTAAATGTATTTCATCTTTGTAGGAGGTGGTTCAGAGAGAGATGGCTTTGTGCCCTGTTTGTTTCAAGACCAGATGCCCTTGTTGAAACATATCATGTTGCTTAGGCCTGGGTGTCTTCTGGTGGTGGTACTTCACTGTTCATAACATCAAGTTCCAGTTTCAGGTGCTAAACAAACAACAGAAACCTCTCAACTGTAATTGTAAGATTTAAAAAAACAAACAATCGAAAACCCAACCAAACAAAAACCCCCAAACAAATGAAAACAAAACAAAACCCAAACAAACAAAGCAACAACAACAACAAAACAACCTTCCTGAAAAATCTGAAAGCCCTAATGGTAAATTACATCACCTGAAATTAGATTATACAGTGGAAAGGGATTATACAGTGTAGAGCGTGTGTAATATGGTTTTACTTACTGCAGAATATGTTTTTAATGTGATGGTATCTATTTCAGTCTGTAATCCAGTATGCTTTTTCCTAAAGCAGAGGGACGCAATCCTTCTTTAAGTCTTCAACACCTCGCCAGTGAGTCAGAATGTCAACTTGTCTCCTGAATCGTCGTGGCACAGAATCAGTGAAGGCAGTTAATTGCCACTGAAATAGCCTCAGGGGCTTTGCTTTATATTACTCATGTTTAACTTGGAGCAACTGTGGGTTGCTATATATTCTATCAAATAGTGGCCAGATCTCTGGCTGACTAAGACATTATCATGCAGAAACTCCCGTTACATTTTCTTCCTCATCAGTGGGGTGTATCCTGAACTGTGGCTTGATAAACGTAGGAAGAGCTTGGTGTGAAGGAATACGGAATTTACTGTGTGTGCTTATGTCAAAAAGGAAATGTATGGAAGGACTCATCATAGCAAATAAAGCAATGATGAGCAGAAGTTGCACTTCGAGCTTCTGCTCTCTGGTAGTGTGAAAACAACAGGACAGTCAGAAAAGCAGTTAAATCAAGCCTGCTGAAAAGTAATATTTGTCTCCTGAATAGCATAACTAGATTGCAGTGCTTCTTGCTGTCACACATGACTGAAGCGCAGACGTGAGGACAGCGTACAGAGGAGGCAGACTCTGTGGGAGACTGTCCCAGAGCCATAGCTGATAGAAAACGTATTGGAAGATCTAGAGCATTTTGTTTGTGTTTTTTTTTAATCTGATCACAGAGTGTAAGGAAATCCGTCATTCCTGGAAATGGATGATATGTTGTCATGGTAGTGTCCGTACCGCATCTCCCTTTGAAACAGTCAGTGCTGGTCACAGAGCACCAGACCAAATGGCCCACAAAGCCCCACATATGGACTGTGAGAGTTTATGCATCCCTGATATTTGCATTACCTTCTGCCCTCCCTGGAAAGTATCTGGAAGTGTTGTTATCTCTGTAATGATCTTTCTTGAGAAAGTAGAAGCTGAGAAAGGAGAATCATGACAATCTGGCCTGCAGTCAGGTTGGGTGTAAACATAAATGTCAGTCACATTTGTTCCTTTTATTTTAAATAAAAAAATTTTGTCACCCTTTCGAAAAAAAAATTCAGTAATACCAACTGATTCCAACTTCATTAGTTGTAAACAGATGATGAAGAGAACAGCAGTGGGGCTGTATTGTTCGTTACAAGTGACTGAGCTGTTCTTGTAAGTCAAATCATAGAGATTTCAGCATAGACAGGGGAATACTACTGTCCTTGTAGAAGATATGGCCAAGACCATAAAAAGAACATTTGGAACAGCTCTTTTTACAATGATGTACTCACATCCACAAACAAAGAAGACAGATTTGTAGGATGATCAGGGAAACGGAAAGAGAACCCATCAGAAGAGCCATACCTGGGTGCTCTCCATGGAGTGTGTGTGTGTATAGACAAAATAGGTTTGAACTGGCTCTCACAGGTACTGTTGTCAACGTAGCCCTGCCAAACTGATTCAAGGACATGGTGATGAAGGGAAGGCAGGAGCGGAGAGGACAAGGTGAGCTAGCTCTATGCCTTCCCTGTCCTGAGACAGATTTCTAATGGCTTGAGAAGAACAAAACCACAACCAGTTATGAGGTGAACCGTGGTGTTTGTCTCCTGGATCACTGCAATAGCAAGGAAGACCCTGGAAGATGCTTTACAGCGCTGTGACCTATTGGCTCGTGTATACCATAGAAACTATGGCTTAAGGTTTAGAAATTCCACTCTTTGGGCTATAATACCTCACCTTGGCAGGAAGCAGAGGGTCGTCTCAGTGGTGTTTCTGCCTCTAGTCTCCAGGTCTTTTTCAGCAGTACTGGTGGCTGTGGGCAGCCTTGTCCGGAATTCATGGCTTTTTTCTCTCTAATTCTCTTTACATCTAGCTTGAAACAAATGAAGACTCAGAAAGCTCAGAAGGACTGATTAACAATAAACAGAAACTGGCCCCGTGGGTCATTTTTGAGACTAATTTGATTTCAGCAAAGTGCTCACCATCTTGTTCACATTAGTAGTTATATGTGGCAGCAGGGCAGTAAGCTTTTGTGGTTCTTTGATTTAATGAGAGGACAAGGGGATAAATGTAGTGTAGACTTGTAGACTTTTTCAAATGTTTCATGTATATATATGTTTTATTAGAAAAAAATGTGTATTTTAATGTGTGGAGGGGAAAAAAAGCAGTTAAATATTGCTTTAAAATTGACTTGCAGCAGGTTTTTACCAATAAATTGTGCTACCCAAATTAACCATATAGATGTGTTAGGACTACATGTAGGGATTGATATTTTAAAACGTATTTGGGGAATGGTAGAATTAAATCCGTAGAAATGAATGTCAGCAAGGTGCTTTGTATTGCGTTGAGCAGCACCTCTTGAGCGTTGTCGCGAGCAGCCCAGCCCCTTTCCCCGAAGAAAGCATCAGTGCTCAGAAGTGTGACATTTTCTTTCTGTGAACAGTACCCTGTGCTTGTGAACAAGCTAAAACAGTAACTAAGGCAAAGGCAGAAAAGGGCTGAACGTGAATATATTCGGTAATATTTTGAATAATTGGTCTGTGGCTTCAGGGTGCTGTTGAGCCTTGGTTTGTTATTTATTGCATCAGCAAGTGGCCTTTAAAGCAGAGGAGATGGAACAGAAAATCATCAAGGTTTGTGGGTGACTGTAAGGGATAACTGTTCTCTGCAGGGTTCTGTTATTACTTTCTGAATTTAATTTTTGCTTTGCGCTCATAATCTATCAAGTGATTACCATTTATTTGATTGCTCTGTTTTGAAGCAGATGAATTCTATGTTATATTCGTATTTCAGCTTCTGTTGTTGCCCCGAGGGCTGTTTGCCAGATAAGTTCTCCTGATACATCACAGCTGTTTGAGAAGTAAAAATTATTCATTGGATCAACTTTTTTAATATATAGATTAAATTGTTCCTGTAAACTGCAGTTTATCTCCCTGTCTTGAATTTGGCTTGCTTAACTGTTCCCATTTATGCAGGGCATTTAAAAACTGTAGATCCTATCACCAGCCGAAAACGAGGGCAGTGTTTTTACTGCGCATCCTCTCCCTCCCCACCCCAGCACGCTGTATCCTGCAGTTGTAAATCCAAGAGCGAGACCTAGAGTTCAGTCCTGTTCCCACTTGGGTAGGTTTGAAGTTTCAATTGCTCTTAAGAAAGGCAAATGAGTTGCTTAAGAAGCGGTGATAAAAAGGCTTCTATGAAAAAGGTATTTTCCATCTGTTTTGCAGGCTTTGCCTTAAGTAAACTCTTCTGGGGAGCAAAGCAGCTCTTCCTGCCGCTGGGCTGCAGAGGGCACAGCAGCAGCAGCAGCGTGTGTCTGTGGGATGTGTTTGCACCAGACAACAGAAATCACAGTAATTTCGCATCTTTTTTTGTTTCTGGTGCAGCTCTGCCAGCGCTCCCCAAAGAGGTCTGGTGCGGTGGTAGCTACAGAGCAGCCAGCATCGCATAATTTCTATGATGCTAGATAGAATCGTAGAATAGTTTGGGTTGGAAGGAACCTTCAAAGGTCCTCTAGTCCAACCCCCCTGCCGTGAGCAGGGACATCCTGAAAGAGAACACATTGCTCAGAGCCCCATCCAGCCTGGCCTTGAATGTCTCCAGGGATGGGGCATCTACCACCTCTCTGGGCAACCTGGTCTGGTGTTTCGCCACCCTCAAAAAGTTTCTTCCTCATGTCTAGCCTGAATCTCCCCTCCTTTATTTTAAAACTGTTACCCCTTGTCCTGTTGTAACAGGCCCTGCTGAAAAGTCTGTCCCCATCTTTCTTAATGGTTCCTTTTAAGTACTGAAAGGCTGCAACAAGGTCTTCCCAGAGTCTTCTCCAGGCTGAACAACCCCAGCTCTCTCAGCCTGTCCTCACAGCAGAGCTGTTCCAGCCCTCTGATCATTTCTGTGGCCTCCTCTGGCCCCTCTCCAACAGGTCCATGTCTTTCCTGTACTGAGGGCTCCAGAGCTGGATTGAGGACTCCAGGTGGGGTCTGACCAGAGCAGAGCAGAGGGGCAGAATCACCTCCCTTGACCTGCTGGCCACGCTGCTTTGGATGCAGCCCAGGATATGATTTGCCTTCTGGGCTGCAAGTGCACGTTGGTGGCTCATGGCCAATCTTTCATCCACCAGTACCCCCAAGTCTTTCTCCTCAGGACTGCTCCCAATCCCTTCATCCCCCAGCCTGTATTGGTACCAGGGGTTGCCCTGACTCAGGTGCAGGACCTTGCACTTGGCCTTGTTGAACCCCATGTACCCCTGTGAGCAGGAGAGGGGCACGGAAAAGCCTGCTCTGTGTGGTCCTGGGGACGCGCCTGGCTCGGGAAGCAGTCTGCTGACTTGGAGGGGACAGGTGAGACCCCCATGTGTGGGACGGTATGTCAGTCAGCCTTTGGAACCAAATGTCACATTGTCTTGCTTATCTAAATCTATGAAAAGCTTGAAAAAAACAAGTAGATTGTTTTCTGTCAAGTTTTAGTGCTTTTAACGATAATGGCCAGAAAAAAAATACTTGGTTTTGTGGAGAAGAGGAAAAGTGATGCGTTGTCTCATGCGAGGAAAAGCAAAAGACTTTGAGAAAACTGACTGCATTACACACTGCTTGCTCTTCAGTTCTTCCGTTAAACATATGTTCTATTCCAGGACGCTGAGAGCACCCTGTGAATATCTCCTGTCTGATATGACTAATTTGCAGAGACTTTTTATTGTCTTTATACCATTACAGTCCAGATTGAAAATCGATATCTGTGTTAGCGATGACTCTATCAGCTCATTTTGGGCTCTAACAGACCAGCCAGGCTTCCAAAGGTCTTCCAAATAATCGAATTGCAAAATGTATCAGCTTGACCAGGGGGAGGTGGAGAGCTTTAAGGTGGCATTTGATGCATTTTTCTTTCTTCCTTGAGAAGTTCAGGTAAATGCGATTTTTAGGAAAAAAGTTCCTAATTTTGTATAATAAAGATTTTTATAATAATTAACTTCTGGTAGCTGTCAGCATCCGAAAAATTGCTGGTGTATAACAAGGACAGCAGACACAGATTAAAAGAGGCCAGTTATTCTGTGTATGATGAACTAGTCTGCAAATGTTGCAGTTAGCGTGGAAAAGGCTAATTTTGTGTTTGGCCTTGATGAGCAAAGGCAGAAATCCCTAGCTTCTAATTAGTGCATCGTATTATTGTATCTCTGCTTCAGATATCAAACACAAGTTATCTTTTTATATGTGTAAATAGTAATGCTCCCTTATGTTTTCAGATGTAGCATTATAGTACTGTAATGATTTAATATAATATTTGATAATATTTCCCTTTGCTTTTTGCTTTATTGTGAAAAGTTACAGCTTTTACCAGAGTGCTGAGGACCTCGGACTGTTTATATGGATCATTTTCTTTCTAATTTTTGCTTTTGTCTTTGGCAAGTAAGTTAATTATTAGTCTGCATAATCAACAACCAAACATAATAGCAACCAGCAAGATTGTTTATTTAGCTGTACTGTCAATGTTTTGAGTTGTTAGATGGTAACCAAGTATTATTGTAAATGTAAAGTATTTTACGGATTAAGAATATTTTGCAGCGTGTTATGGTAGGTCTTTACTCAAGAGAGAAGAGTTGCTTTGGGTATCTGGAGTCACAGCCACGTACTTTTGTGACTGGTCCCGTATTAGGGTGTTGCCCTTGCCATTCATGATAAATTGAAGAAACCTAACATTTTACCTATAGAATGTAATTTAGGATTTTTATTTCTTTCAGAAGTACTTCTATTATTACTAGTGCACTGATTACAGTGATTCATTATAGGATGAATCATATTTTTGGTGTACAAAAGCCTGTAACAACATGTTTATCTGTCAGTATTGATACTGTGCTCGGTATGATGACATGTTTGATGTGGCTATAATCAGGTGGTCAAAGTAAGACTTCAGGGGTCTCTCTATTTGCATTTAGAAGTATGGGAGGGAGAGAGCAATTTAAATATGCTGTTATTTTGTCCTAGTTATAGCGTATTAATGCATGCATATTTTTATGGTACTTCCTTAACAAAAGATCAAGGTGTTTTCTGAACCATTGTCTTAAGCTGTTTTTTTGGGTGGAGGGCAGTAGCCACCTAACATAGTGTATCAGCATGTTTGTGCTTGAGTGCTGCTGTTATTGATCAATCCTAGTTAACATTTTTTAATTTTATTTATTTTTCATTGCGTCCTTCTAGTGAGGATAGCAGTAAGAAATAAGTAAGCGCATCTCTTTGCCAAAACAAAGAAAAATATAAGCCTTTTAATAAATCAGAATGTTTAGGGCATGTGGGCTTCAGGTGATTATCGCTTAGAAGGTAGGACAAGAAAACACAAGCTCAGCGATGCTGAACAGCAGAGGGACGTGGCTCTGGAGAAGATGGCTGGATCTGTGACCATCAGCTTCTGTAGCCAACCTCTGCTTGAAGTGATTGGAAATACCCTTCCCCTTCCCTTCTCCATGGGCTCACCTGCCGGGGCTGGGGCTTCCATCCGTTTGCAGCCTGGTCCTGTTGGCTGCAGACGCTGCTGCCCCGCTCTGACCTTGATGGGAGCAGAGCCCTGGGGAAGCAATGCTGCCTGGTCTGTGGTCGCGCCGTGGTGGGGCAGCTCTGGAGCACAGGAGGGCACTGCCCGTATGCTGAGCCTGAGCATCATTGCTTTGAGCATCGCCGTGCCGGAATTAGAGGTTGTGGGCCAGGGAATTAACTGAAAGCTTCGGCATTGTGAGCAGGGAAAATCCATTTCCCTTTGCTTAAAATGAACTTAAGTTGTCCTTTCAAAGAAGGTCAATTTTATTAAAAACACCTGCTACCACTACTAGTTTCTCTGCTAAAAGAATATTCTCTAGGACCCTTAAAGTGTGGTTGGGTAAAGTACTGACCTAAGATGCAGTGTTTCAGGAGGAAGAATTGCAGGCTTTTTGATCTAAGCCGGGCAAATAATAAAGGATGGACCAAAGACTTCAAAAGTAGAATAAAATGTGTATTTTTAAGGATTTTTGGAAGTTTCTTTTTAAAACCAGAAAGTTCCAGCCGTAGATTATGATGTGGCTGATGGAGAGAGGAACTAACAGAGGTGTGGTGTAGGTGCATCCAGATGGGAATGGTCCTTACTGGGGAGCATGAAGGTGGCAGTGGCCGGAGTAGGACCTGGGCACTCATCATGGAGGGAGGTCAGGAAGATGCCTCCTTACCAGAACATGGCTAGTTGGGAGGAACCACACCATGGTGCAAGCAAGTGGTTTGGGAACTTGTGTAGTCTTGGGCTTGTGGACCCTCTTTTGCTCATCTTTTGGTGCTTAAATCCAGCCTTTTCTTGTGGAGAGCTCTGAGAAAGATGTGATGGTTTCTTAACAGCATTGAAAGGATTTTTTAAAATGGTAAATTCATCAATGAAACAAAGGAAAGGATTGAATTAGAGTAAGGGTAGTCACTAAGTTGAATTTGAGCTTGGCTGTTAAAGAGAAGGACTGTTTTACATACCAGGCTGGCCAGGTTAGAGTTTTGCATGGATCAAGTGAAACCGTTCTCCTTCTGAGGAAGCTGTAAGACATGAAGCCAAGAGACATGAGGTGGTGGTCGTAAAAGATCCATCCCCAAGCGCCTCTAACTTCTGCTGCTTATGTCTCAGCCAGTTCATTAGAATTCAGCTATTGACAAATGTTTGGATTTATGAAGACTTGGAAATAAAGGATCCAAAACTGTTTGGTCTCAAAAACAGACGGGGCTAACACAAGTATATCAGTCCAGATGTTGGGAGGATGCATTTGGAGATTGGGATGTGGGATTAGAGGAAAGAAGAAATCTTCATAACTACATAATAGATGATTTTTACATCATATTTAGATTTCTTTGCACCTAATACCAGTATAAGCAACGACAGGGATTATAACTTCACTCTGCAGAAAATCACCTTAGCAATGGTGGAATTAATAGTTTGTGAAAACCGATGTGTAACAGAGAAGTTATCCTCCCCTCTGAGTGCCAATGCTGTTGCACAGCTGCATGCAGGTTCGCTTTCCAGCGGAGAAAGCTGGAAAAGGCTGGGGCAGCCTTAAGCCATCGACTTGCATGTGATGCTGACTAAATGCAGATGCCTTAAGTGGTTCCTGTCTTCAGTTTTATGCTTTGCCTCTCTCTCCAAGGCTGCTGTTCCCGCAGCAGTGCTGGCCGAGTGATACGTGAAATATGTGTGTTTACATTGGTGAGCCAAACTGTAAAAATGTGTTTGGGAGCAGAGTCACATAAGCCAACACTTGTAGCTGCTAACATTCTTGTGGCTGGGAAGTAGGAGCAGAGCATTCCTTGTTTGCTGGATGCAGCTGAGGAGCAGTAAAGTGATTCAAAATGGTTAGAGAAAAAGTCCAAGGTTTTATTTATTTGGGCTTTTCCTATTGAAAACCTCTTAAACTGGATCAGGTGAGAAAAAAAGCATTCCAGTAACTGCAAGATTGTGGCTTAGCATGGCCAAAAATGGCCGGGGGGCTCATGACCTTTCCTGTCCTTTGCCTGCCTGTGAAAACTTTCATCTTGGGCACAGATTCAAATACTGACAGTTTTGGGGCATTATTGACACAAGAACAGAGCAAAGGGTGGTTTTTCAGAGTGGCGGTCTGAGTCGTTTTTGAGGAAAAATAAGTACATCGGTACGGAAGAGCTGGAAGAAGTTACATTTACAGACTATTTAGAGAAACTTTGGGGTTTGTTCTGGATCTAGGCTGTGACATCTTGACACCAACTTGGCAAACGCTTGCAACAACAACTGTAGCGTGATTTTGCAATTCTGCAGAGGCCTGGACAGGAGCACGTTAGTCCTGTTGCCACACACACAGAAGAGCCTTGTTGGCAGGCCGATTGCAAACCCTAGGGACCACCTTCTCCAGCGTATCGGGAACCTGTCGTCTTTTTATCCTCGTGTGTTGCAGAAGTGCAAATATTAGTGGTTTATCCACAGCTGGTTATAGGAGTAGGGACAGTCGGTGTAGTCTTGCAGGAGTGGACTGCAGAGCAGCTGAATGCTTCTCAGGAAGTGGATTTTCATACTGGGGTATTAGGTAATTGGAAAATCATCTGGCAGGGTTGGTCTCCAGAGGATGTAGCATCTCCATGTCACCCCTCATGTCATCCCTGAGGAGAAGTCTTCTGAGCCCGGAGGAATTTGGCATTCCCAGTGAAATACTCCTCTGCAGGTGAGAGGACCTGGTGGGTGACAGATTCAGGTGTTAGCTGATTACAGCAGACACCCGAGACCTTTCCAGTACTCGATGATGGCCATATGGCTGCTCTACTCTTTGCAAAAGCCTTGGCTGAAAGAAAGGAGGGGTTTTATGGATATAGTCAGAGCTCAGCAGGAGCCATCATCAGCGTTTCAGTTCCAGGCAGTGATGTGTTTCAAAAAACAGTCGTGAGAGCTAAGCTGTTGTGGGGTATGGGAGAGTGCTCATCGGCATCTGCGTGGGTCCTTTCATCAGCCAGAAAGCAGCTGTGAACTGTTTCACGGACAAGTTTGAGCTTTGCTCACTAAAATATCAAGAGGCTTTGGCGGTAGCATAGTTTCCAATTAATGAGCCTTCCACCTGATGGGTGAAATGGGATTCTGGAAAGGGGACTGCGGCCTGCATGTCCTGTTCCTCTTGGTGATGTGCCCATCAACAGTTGATGGAAAACATCGGGTAGCTGAACACTTCTCATATTGGGCTTTAAATAAAGGCTCAACCTGATCAGTTGGATAGAGTTTCTGGCAAGGCACAGAGGAAATTGTAAAAAGAACCCCACAATGCAGAATAGAGAGGGGAGGAGGTATTGTTTTGTAAGAGCAAATTTAACTTGATCTGTGGTAAATGAGAAGGTGGTCTTGGATGATCAGTCACGTGTTTGAAAGCAAATGTTTACAAGAAGCTGCTTTCATTCCCCTGTCCCACGGGATGGATAGCAAAAGTCTGCTAAACCTATTGGATTTACTAGTTTTATATTGGTATGTTCACTCTTCAGAAGTTGTACATTGTCAGGAAGCGGGTTACTTTTTTGGGGGGGAAAAAAATGATAGTACATACATTTTTACAGACAAATAAAATCTTGCATTGTCTTAACAAAATGTGACTCTTTGCGTAGTGGGCCACTGAAGCCTGCTTTCTGGAGGCATCTGTTGTTCTCCTCTCTTCCTTCTCCTGGAAAGCTGGCTGCCCTCCTCTCCCTTCCTACCCCTTCCCCGTGCCCTCTCCTCTGAGTTAGGGCTGGTTCCAGCAAGGCTGAGCTAAGGCAGTGACAGGTCCCTCTCTTCCCGCTGCGCCGTCCTGCTGGCACAGGTGACCGTCACACCTGCAAAACAATCTTCACTTCCACCCTGCTTCCCCCAACACACGAGTTTTCTTGCCATTTTCTATTTAAATAATTGGTTTATAATCTGACCGGGAAAAATTTAGGATCAGTTTTTCAGAGAGACTACAGCAAGGTTAGTAGCGTTAAGCAGAAGCAACAAAAAAAATACCGCATCCCTTAGCTCCAGTTCATAGTTCTTCCTCGCCCTACAGAGAGTAGTTTATGCTGTTAGTGTTATTAGTAATTTTGCTTGGTTTTGCATCTCCCTGTCTGCATCTAAGGAAAAAAAAACCACAAACTTAAGTACACTCTTAGCTCTAAGGATATGAATAGTTAAAATTCTGAAAAAAAGACGGGAACTCCGTCATATTTACAGAGGATCACAATAATCCTGACAATTTTATTGAAATATGTGTTCTCTCTTCCCGCTGTTTTTCCTATTTACACTGAGATGGTTTGCCTAAAGTAGCCACTTGATATGCTTAGGTTGCCAGAATATAGAAGCTTTGAGAACTTTGCTCAGCAGCTTGCTTTTGTTACTGTGCTATGCTGGCTTAGCGTTCGGACTGATACTAAAAAAGGAAAAAAAAAAAAAGGGCAAACGCTAAAAAAGTTAAATATTTGCTGATGTGTTTCTTGCCTCCCATTCACTGTGTTGCAGAAAATCTTCAGAAGAACTGGACATGGATAAAGTGACAGCAGCCATGGTACTCACCAGTTTATCCACCAGCCCTTTGGTCCGCAGCCCTCCTGTCCGACCCAACGGTAAGGCTGCAGGGAGGGGGCCGGGGCTTGTTTCCGAGAGCTGTGGCCGTGGTGGAGGTCAAAGTGTGAGTGTCCGTCTTCTGGCAGCGACCCGTGCGCGCTGGGGATCGCACCGAGCTTTGCTCCGACCTAGTCAAGGTCTTCGGTGCGGCATTGGCAGAAATGAGAAGAAACCTTTTTCCGTAACCGTTGAGCATCTCCAGTTTATGAAATGGGAGGTGTGCGCTGCGGCAGGTCTCCTGACCTCAGTGAAATGCTAATTTTCCAAGCAGTTTATTTGCATTTGCACATATACATTACACACGACAGCAGTTGTTCTTGTCCCCACCCCAAGGAAATGAGCTCAGATTTTACTCAACGCTACAATTAGGCAAAGCACGTCCAGATCCCAGCCCTCGGCTGAGAGGCCGTGCACCAGCGATCCGCATGGGGACAGGTCTGTTTCTGCCCATGCAAGGTTAGACCCTCAATTCCTGTGCCCTTTGTAACTCTCAGATGGTCTTACCATCAAGTCCATAATCCCTGATAAGACTGCTCCATTCCTGGTGTAGCAGAAGACGCACAAATAAAAATAAATCTAACAAGTTAGTGGTAATAATGAGATTGCTAATGAAACATAGTTAATGTATGCAAGCTTGACTGGGGTTAGAAGAGATTTTTTTAAGTGCTGTATTTTAAGGAGTAATCTTAAATTAGGACACATTTGCTGGGATGTCTCAGCATTGTTTGTATGACTGGCTTTTCTTACTCACCTGTAACTGTTGAACAGACAGTAGATGCCCTCCAGTAAATAATTGGAGCATTCTGAGGAATACTTACAGGTGCAAATTAATAGGGAAGTAGTCTTTGCATTTCCTCATGGAAGCAGGGACAATCAACTGAGTGATGTTGTTCTTAAAATGAATTTGTACCAAGTGTCCCAGCTTTAAAGATTTTTGAACAAATAGTGTGTGTTTTTCATTTTTTTTCCAGAAAACATGAGGTTTAGCTATATACCTGGAATTCTAGCCGTGAACACCCATGGCTCCTGTTTGTGTGCTTTCCAGTGTTGAAAACCAGAAGTGTTTATGGAGTTCCACTGCTCTGGGAAACCTCTGGCCATGACGTCCCCAGTGACTGTCCCATCTCAGGGCTGGGGGTTGGCAGCCCCCAGGGAAGGCCAGGGGAAGGGTAACAACATATTCTACCTGCTCTCCAGCTGCTCCAGCTCACAGCCAAGACCTCAGGCGAAGCTGGATTTGCGCTGATGTGCCATGCAGGGAGACAGGGCGGCTGGGGCGTGTACGCGTCCCACATTGCACCCCCGGTCACGGGGACCCGCTCTCCTGTGGGACAAGGCAGTGTCTGCCACCTCAGACAGCTTGAGCAGGTGACAGTTGTCAGGAGCAGCTCGCAGCTGTCGATGGGAAAGATCTTCCCAACAAGCCCTTTTGAATTGCTAATAGGTGAATGGTAGCTGTTAACCGCCTTTGATATTTCTTCATGCAGCCTGAGTGCTCTTTGATATTTCTTCGCATAGCTTGTCTGCTTATTTTCCCCGAAACCTGGGAAGACAAGCCTGAAAAAGTAATTCACATGTTTTCAGTAGTCAGAGACAAGATTTTGAAGCTATTGTTGGGCACCTCCTCCCTGAATATGTTAGTTTTGTCTGAGTGAAGACTTACTAAAGACTTCAATAAAAGTGTAAAGATTTGGTAATTTAAAGCTCAACTGGTGTTGCAAGGCTAGGCTCTGATCTTAGTAATATGAGCTACAAATATACTAATGATTAATTCTTTCTAGAGCCTTTTCCAAAAAATGGCAGTAAGTAGCAGTGTAATTAAAGGAACATTTGTTTAAACAAATGGAATTTTGCCTAGAAGTGGAAAAAATAACATTGGCATTAATATTAAAGTCTGATCTGTGCTGGAATTACTGGGGATAAACATCTATGTAAACTGGATCAGAGTTTGGCCCTTGTTTCCCTGCAGCTGCGTAATATTTGGTTTGGTTCTCTTTCACGCAACTCCAGCAATGTGAAGAGAGCCCCAAAATAAGAGTAAGTTGCATATATTTATATATTGAACTCCATTACATTGACAGATTTGTTAGTATTAATGACAACCAGTGTTTGTTTTTCTTTCCTGTTGTCAACCTCGTTAAGTCTTTTCCATACTACTTTAAAATGTTCTTGATTTACATCTCTTTCTCAGCAAGGTGATAAGAAGCTGTAAACCCTGAGAGTAGGAAGTACCACCGTAAATGTGTCAGAAAGTAGTAGCTGAAGGAGTGCTGTTTGCTTTGTTTTTCTGGAGAAATGGAGATTTTAAGCTCTGCTAAGGTCACATGTTGATACCAGATGTACTTCTTGGCTTTAGCGGGAGACTCAAGTACAAATACTTGAAGAAACATAAAACACCTCCATTACAGTCACATGAAAACTTGAAAGGCTGTAACCATGAACCCAAACATGGCATTTTCATAGTTAACTTATTCGCTACGGGAAACGCATATATGCCCTTTTCTAAAGAGGAATTTGGGGGGGGGGCGTGGGGAGAGGGAAAGTGTTGATGCCATTTCTGCTCTGTGGCCCTGACCAGTAAGTGCAGGGACTTGGCTGCTGCCTGCACAAGGAGATCTTTTTTGTGCATGTGCTTACATGATGGAGCACTGCATTCTGTTTCCTGAGCAGCTGATAGTCATGATTAAGAGTTTCGTCCAAAACCAATTGAATTAGGAGGAAAAAAATATCGCTGGTTTTGGGCAGCAGGTGGTAGACATTATGTTCTTGTTGACGTCACTAGTTAAATTTATCTGTAAGAAACTGAAAAGGAATGAAGGAGTGACTTCTGCAGAACTCTTAAAGGCAGGCACTGGCTTGAAAAGATTCGTGTCTCACACTTAAATAAGGTTTCATGGACAGATAAGGTGTTATTTCCTTTCTAGTTCCAAAGTCAGGTATTGCACAATACTCAAGCACCCACAGCTTTGTTGGGAAGAGCTTTCTGTGTCTGATTTAGGGAGAAATTGCACCTAAACCCTCCCTGCCCACGTGCTGGAGCCCTGTGACAACCTGGAGCTGCTGGACGCGCTCGGGCCGTCCCCTTGCTGAGCTGATGACCTACCTACCCCTCTCCTGCCAAAACTCTTCAGGGGCTGGGAAGGGCGACGTGCCCACGTCCAGCACCTGAGGACCTCAGCACGTGAAGGCTGAGCCGTGTCTCAGACTGCGACGGCAGCGCTGTTACTCCCACTGCCGTGTTGTGGAGCAACCCGCAGTTCTGGGTGTCTGCTCAGCCCCTGCTGCCCGGGGAGCTGCTGCGGTGAGGAGGGGGTTTCTCCAGCAAGTGGGTGTGGAGGTGATCCAGCCTCCGTGCGCCCCACTTCTGGAAACGGATGCCTAACGATACAGCTGTGTGAACTAAAAAAGGAATATCCTTCCAAGGATACATACCACCGCACTTAGAGACTCAGATTAGGCAGAGGTGTGCACACTGGGAGATTATGAGAAGACAGAGTGTAGTTATGGTTTTCTTTGGTGTTTCAGTACTGGGATGATGCTCATGTTTTTGCAGATCTGCGTAGTTTCCTGGGGCTCAGAGTGTGTCCCCACTTCCCAGGGGATCTCCTGTTGGCCGTGCGGTGGCTTGGAGCTTGCTCTGGTGCCCCACCGCAGTCCTGTGTTCCTCTTGACACTTGGAGATGTATTTGAATGTTTTCCCTTAATCATGCATGCAGTATCTGACTGCTTATTGTGGTTTATGCTCCAGAACAGGTTATTTTTCCAAATCTAGCATTGGGTTTGGTATTGTTCGGGTTTTTTTTTGTTTGGTTGGGGTGTGTTTGGGTTTGATTGTTTTGGGGGGTTTTGTTTGGTGGTGGGGGGGATGTGTTTGTTTGTGGTTTTGTTTTTGTTTTTTAATATCTGAAAAATCAGGTGTTATTAAAAATGCCATTTTTGTGCAATGGGATAGATGTGATTGTTCTCTCTATTACCCAATGCTTTCTCTTTCCTTTATTGAATGTGCGGTTGATGACCAACATAGCATCTAGTCTTGGATAAAAGAGGTCCTTAGCCCTAAGCCATGATACTGATGTAACGATGGCTGTTATTGTTCTTGACAGAATCCCTAAATGGATCTTGGAAAGAAGGAGGATTTGTGCCTTCTAGTACCAGCAGCAGTGGATACTGGAGCTGGAACGCTCCCAGTGACCAGTCCAATCCATCCACCCCATCTCCACCTCTGTCAGCTGATAGCTTCAAAAGTTTTCGGACACCTTCCCAGCCAGATGATGGTATTGATGAAGCTGAGACAAGCAACCTTCTCTTTGATGAACCCATTCCTAGGAAGAGAAAGGTCAGCCTCATGGTAAATTCTATACCCATGGGCAGATAGGATGTCACTAGACTTATTTTGCTGTGGGAAAGGAACAGGTCACCCAAACAGCTCTGTGTGTGTATCCCTCCTTGGTGCCAAGTTAACATAGGTGCTTAGCCTAGTCACTGGGTCTGGTTCATCCCAGTCACCTACTGCACATGCTGCCATCAGCACCACATATTTGCTGGCAGATGGTGAGGTTGTACAGAGCCTCCTGCTCAGAAAGCACTGCAGTGATTTCCAGAAGGTGTTGCCTCTTGCCTGCTTCGGCAAATTCTTTCTGTGCGGGATGCAACAGGCAGCCTTTACATGTCATCACAGAAACTGGAGATGGCCTTAATACTTCTTGTTCCCTGGAAGTGCCATTTGTCTGACAGCATGTCGGATACCTTAATACTGTGAAGCTTTCTCTGTGCAAGCATATGGAGTGAAAAAAGGAGGCAGGGATCAAACCTGATGGCTTTAGATGCAGTATTTGCAGGGGCCAAATTTATCCTCAGTAGGAGTGCAAAGGCAGACTAAATAAAACACAGTGTAAAAAAAAAAAAAAAAAGTCCAGAAGAAACCCCAAAAAAGCACCATTATGCAGGCAAGCAAGCTCCTCTTGAACAAAAGGAAAACAAAGAGATGGCACTAGTCCAAGTTTCCTTCCCTCCCAACGCAACAGGACAGATTTTACATAGCAAGATGAAAAAGAGCTTTTTGTAAGGAGAAAAAACAGAGAATTTATTCTCCTTAGTGACTTCTTTCTGGCTCAGTCTGAGACAGTTAATTGCTTCATCACCAGCAGGAAGAAGTTTTAATGATTGTTTAAACCCGTTCAGATTTATCATTTTGCTCCAGAAGTTGCTTAATTTGCTGACCCACACTGTTCTGCCTTTGTTTGTGGGAGAGAGGTGTAAAATGTTTGTGCTTCTTGCTGAAAAGGGGAAAAAAAAAAAAGAAAAAAAAAAAAGAAAACGTTTTGGAGGACACCATTGTTATAATAAATCAGAAGTTAGAGCTGTTGAACTAAAGACAGGTGATTTTGGGGGGTGTAGGAATGCAGAATGTGCTGGTTTGCCTTTTGCTTCTCAGTTAAAGTTGCGCTTATTAGCATCACTCTTATTGCTCAGCTGTGATGAGACAGATGGGTTTGCAGCTGCCATCTGTATTGTTGTCTAAGTTGTCTTTGAATATTTCTATTGATGTACCCACCACAGATCTGTTACACTGTCTGTTCTGGTTCCCAGGGATTTTGCTCTGTATGGCAAATGTTCAATGTAGATAAATAATAACATTACCTGCCAAATTTTGTTTTATAAATGAACTGTGTTTTCTGTGGGTTTTTTTTAATTCTGGTCCCAGCATGGTACTTTATCAGAGTACAGTTTCACATCTTTAGAAGCTGAAAGAAAAATGTTCAGGTTATATCTTCTTCAGGGCTGCAAAAGTCAGAAGGAATAAACCTGGAAATAGAGTTATTGGTAACCTTACTTATTAAAGTTTCTTCCATTTCATATTTGGAAAATGTCAAGTTAGCAACCATTTCCTGTTAAGAAAGTTGCTTGCTTAAAAGTTTCCACTAATGTAGTTATTCTCCACTAAACCATTTATGTTCCATTATTTCCTTAACTAAAACATTAAGCCTAATTAGGCAATTTTATGACTAGTCAGAAATGGAAGCATGGTTTACATTCTGTATTTCTATGGAGTAAAATTTCATTTGATTACGTTAAAAATGCATGGGTTTTTGCAGAGTCCTAGCACTGACAATAAAGCTAAAACCACAGTGGAGCTAGGAGTTTGGTTTTACCATCAAACTGGAGGTTGGTGTTAAACCATACTGTGTTTATAAAGATGCATATGGCATTCATGATGTCATATCAGAATTCTTAAGATGTAAATGATAAGCATGGTCTTCGTCTTGTCGCCATGGTTGGTGGTTGATTATGGATTTTTAAGCTGATAATAGTATTTAGTGTTCTATTATAAAAGTAAGTAAAGTATCTGTCAGAATTGCTAGATAGATTACATTTAATTTTAGGAAAAAAGAGTTCTGTATCTATTTGAATGGTAGTTTTATTATCAGGTAAAAAAAATATAGAGGGAATTTATGTGCGTTGTATTCCAACACAGGTTTTCATACACACAGTATGACCAGGTACCTCAAATCTGAAAGCCCTTATCATCCATACTTTCAAACAGGAGATGTTAGACTGCCAAGTACCTACGAGAACATGCAGCTACAATTAACTCGTATTTTAAAAAGCCCATCAGCTGAAATTTTTAAAAAATGATATTCTAATCATCGTCTTTCTAGCAAATGCTGAAACTTGCCATCTACTGGCACACAGTTCCAAAGGGTCCAAATTGAAGAAAGCCCCAAGTCAGCTTTTGTTCAATACACAGCGAAGCATGTGCTTCCTCTAAGGATGTGCTTGTTCCTTTTATTTTTTAATCAAGCTTTATGTGAATATATTCATTTAATTTTACATGTAACTAAAATTATAGGATAAAAATACAGTGGTTTTAAGCTCTTCCTCATGTTTTCTTCAATAATGTGTTCTGTAATAATAGAGAAAATTATTTTTGAGAAGTACAAATTATTTAGACTTTTTTTAATTTAAAATTTATAAAGTAGGTTTCATAATGCAGTAAAAGTAGCTTTTAAAGATGTCTGTACAGTTCTGCAACATCTGTGCTGTTTGTTACCACATACTGTGCTTTAAATTAAGACCAGTTTCTCCCAGAGTCTTCAAAATATTGAAGACTGGGCTGGTTATAGCCTTGTTGGCTGTGCTCTAAATCAATGATAACTCAGTTTAGGCCAATGAAGTTATATTAAAGAACATAACAATATTCAAATGAGATTATACACATATTATTTTTAAAACGTTGAACACAGCCAGATGGTTTCTCGTTCTCTTGTCCAAGTAAGGGTCACAGCAGCTTCTAAATGAAATAAAAGCAGGTTTTGCCAGCTCATGGGTCAGTATTGTCATTGCAGAAGCTCTGGTTTTCTGGCACAATATTTTGTCTGTTTTGCAAAATTCGTGAGCGTAAGCATTCATAAGAGCTTGCTTTAGGGAGATCTTAATTTAAGAAGGTGCCTTTTGTTAAGCGAGAAATCCTCATCAGTTGTTCTTCGAAAGGCTCCAGAGAAGTGTAGGAAGTTTTTATACCATTTACTTCCTTTTGTGGCGAGACAGAAACTGGAACTTGAAAGTGAAAAAGCCGTGCCAAAGAGCAGAGAGGTAAAGTTTTGGTACAGGCTGCTCCTGTGGCGTTTCACTGGGATTCTGTTGAGTTCAGTAGGATGACACTGTTGCGAGAGACTATTACATCATTACAAATGTGGAGTTAGAGGCTCGGAGCCTTCACAGTGTTTTATAACTGCATGCATTTTGGGTGGTTTGGTTTTCCTTCTATCTTCCATGCAACTAATGTTGCTTTACTCTTAATTTCCAGAACTCAATGAAGGTGATGTTCAAATGCCTGTGGAAAAACTGTGGGAAGGTACTGAGCACAGCTGCAGGGATTCAGAAACACATACGGACCATCCACCTTGGGTAAGAGCGCAGTCTCTAAGGGGTTCGCTATGGAAGGGGGGCAGTCGTCCTTGGCCAGGGAGATGAAGTGGCTGCACCTTGGCTTTTCTGTCTCCAATCCCTGGGTTTCTGAGGAAATGGTGGAGTAGTGCATCAAGGTGAACGGGAACTTATTCCAACAGCGAGGCATTTTCTTTCCTGAATGTTTGTGGACTTTGCTAGAAGGTCAAATATGGGTCTAGGTCACACTGCACTTCCCAAACGCCTGCACAGCTCGATGGCATTTACTTAATACGTGTTATCTGCGCGTCACATCCAAGCTGACGCCGTGTGAAAGACAACAGGTTTCAGGGTTGGGCATGAATACTTTCCGGCCTTGTTTCACATCAGTTCAGGTGCTTGTGCTCGTTCTGAGTCAAATTAGTGCAAAAAAAAACCCCAAGCAAACAAACAAAAAACCCCAACAAACAAAGAAACCCCAACAATAACCTAAGAAACCAAAGAAAAAGAAACAAAGCTGCAATTCCATGTGGTTGTTACTTGGACCAGAAGCAAAAGCGAACGAGTCTAGTATGACACAAGCTTGTTTCAGAGCTTTGGTTTGCAACCAAAGTCTCCTGTGTGATTCCCTGAGTGACCTGGCTGTCTCACATATAGTTACAGTGGGGACTCATGGTCTTTGCCTGTTAGGTGTGTGGAAATGCATCTCTGTTGTGTAAGTCTGTGTTAGCCAGTGCTTTTTTAAGTGGCCATGAGGAAGTAGGCTGGTGTGGAGCTCAGGGGAGTCTTGCAAAGGTCATAGTAATTCCTATTGGGCTTAGACTCTGAAGAGTGAGGCTGCCAGAAGCAGAGGAAATCTCTCTCAAAGTGCGGTTTTCACTGTTGCTCTTTGTCTTACCTATTGTGGAGACATCCTTTTTGTGGCACAGTTGAGGAGAAGCAAACAGCAGAACCTCCCTGGAATTTGGAGCTTGTAGCTTTGCCAGAGAGAGGGGTTGTGGTGAGCGACTGGCAGGCGGTACTTCTGGTAGAGCCCTGCAGATCTGCTCAACCCACGCTCTCAATGACTTTCGTTGGGTAAGGTGGCAAGAGGACCACAGGTAGCTATATATGGGCAAGCAGGCTGAGGGACTAACTGGTGAGGGGCTGTTCTTGGGGTGCATGCCTGGAGAAAGAGTGGCCCTGATATGGACATGCAGGCAGGAGCACACTTAGGGCTCCCGGATTTCCCATATGGAAGATCCAGGAGAAAATACATGTGTAAGATGCGAGTTACGTCTATGTAGCATGGGGATTATAGATGCGCTAAAACAACAGTTCGTTAGGAACTTCAAGATAACATGTAACCAATTGGCAAGTACTGGTTTGACTGGGCTGCTTTGCTCCTAGCACTTGTGCTCAGGCACGCACCAGGTAGTGCCAGGGGGTGCAGGGCCAGCTAAGTGTTTATATCTCCTCCTCTTGCAGTAAGTCTGCATCTAGAGAGCAGGACCAGCAAGTCCAGCACTAGCAAGCCAGCCCTTACCTGTCCTTTTTCTGCCTGTGTCTGAGTGAGTTGCATGGTGAGACTCTTTTCTAGCAGCTTCTTCTGTTACGCCAAGGAGAGTTAACAGTGAAACACGGCCATAACTATAATTTGTTCAATTAAGTAACCTGTGATAAGATTACACATTGTTTGCCGTAACATTAGTGAAGTGTATCTTGCTCGTGTTTGTTATCTTTACCCGTCCTTCTGTGGCTGCTCTGTCGTTTCTCAAGTCAAAGTACGTTGAGATTCTGGGTAACTTCAATAGCTAGGAATGAGAAGCTGGTATTTAAGCTGAAACATAGAAGTTAAACATCTACTCCAAGGTCAAAGAGTTAGTCAAGAATAATACAGAGAGAAAAAAAAAATGTAATTCCTACTTCTTTTCCCTTCAGACTAGATAATTTTCTTTTCCTCTCCCCCTTGCCTGCAGCCAGAATGCTGATAAAGTAGGTTTGGTTGAAACTGGAAATATTAATTTATTGACAGTATGAATATGTGTGCTCATGCATCTAGAACATAAAATTTACCTTGGACTTCTTGCTTCCATTTAATCAGTCCTTTATTCTTTGTCTTGATACAGACGTGTAGGCGAGTCTGACTATAGTGATGGAGAGGAGGATTTTTACTATACAGAAATCAGACTCAACACGGACTCAGTAGCTGATGGCTTAAGCAGTCTTTCCCCAGTCTCTCCATCTTTAGCATCTCCTCCTTCCTTTCCCACCCAAGACGCAATCCGTCCTGAAACTTCCTGTGCCAAAACTGAGACTAAATTGATGACACCTCTGAGCCGCTCAGCTCCTACCAACCTCTACCTCGTACACACGGACCACGCTTACCAGGTAATGCTAGTGAGAGTGAACTCTGTTGATTACATTAATGCCATCGATGTATGAAGGAATGTCAGAGCATAATGTTTGAGTTTTAAAAAGCCAAGTCTAGTTTTAATGGGCTGAAAAGTTTTCAGGGCAGCCCAAGTGATTCATCCCGTTTAAATTTAGATGTCTGCTTCTGAGCTGATTGTTTGTTTGCTTGTGCTCCCACCATAGCTGATGGTTTTTGGGGTGCTATTTATCCAGCCACACAAAGGTGCGTACTTTAGGTTGAGATGAGTTTCTCTGTGTATCCCGTTGCCTATATCAGTGAATTCTCCACTAATGATAAGGAGTGCCAAGGCCGTGTGCTCAGATGCAGTCTCCTGCGATGTACAAATTCTCATTCAATCAGCTGAATCCCTCCCAGATTGCAGCTCTGCTTGTAAGTACCTGTGTGTCTGTAGGTAGGTACCTGGGGGGTGCCAGGAACAATTAATTTCCTTTGTTTGTACAGTGTGAGGTGTCACTTTGCGTACGGGCAGCAGAGCAGGAAGAATGAAAAGGCATATATGGTATCCTCCTACTCCTACAAGGGAATGCTTTGCAAATGGCAAAAATCCAATCAGATGCAAAAACGCCTGTTCCAAAAACTTAAAATTAAGTTCAAACAGAAACCATTAATTGTAAAAGTGCACTAAAATTTGACGTGTTTTGGTCTGGATACCATATGAGAAAATAATAGAGACTTTGAAGTAGTGTGGTCCATGACCTGCATACGCACCGGAGAAATGAACTCTCTTAAATTTATGACATGCAATAACTTTTGTATACAGCATTGTGCAGGTTAAACCTTTTTGTCATGTGTCTGGAGCAGATCCACTAAAAGGGCAGGGGGAACCACACAGAATTCACAGGCTTGTTTTAGACTTTTGTGCGTGGCGGAAAGTATGGCTGGAAGCTTGATATCTCGGGTGGGAGCTGCATCTGGTAGCACGCCAACCTGGGGACTGGTCAAGCCAGCTAGGGGGACTTTCTTCTCAGTCTAGCTTAAGCCATGCCTCTCACAGAGTGAGGCACAAAGTCTGGGCTGCTGAGAAGAGTCTCTCTTCATTTGGGATTTGCAGTTGTGACAGTCTTCCCTGCAATTTGGAGAGCTGCTCGATGCTTTTTTATAAGCAGCCTTTGAGTAAAGCACTTGTTGAAGGAAATCACAGTTCAAATGTTTAAGCCATTTGAACTGGATTTGAACTGATGTGTTCCATGACACGAGACTACAAGTGTCTGAGCCCTGTCTCCTTCTCAAGTTGCTCTGGTTTCAGTACTTCGTCAGCGAGGAGTGACGCAACCCACACCGTTCAGGGCTGTTGAGCTGGGAGCAGGAGGTGAGGTCCCTGCTGAGCACTCAGGTTGTCCCTGCAGAGGAGGCGGCTGCTGCGGAGCAGGTCGGTGGCATCCTGCACTGGAGTCCCTGTCACCCAGCATGCAGAGCAATGTCCAGGAGGCAAGGTGGAGATCCAGCTCTCACCAGCAAGAGGAGGAATTGAGCCTAGCTTCTCACTTGTAACATTTAAGCATTCTTGTGACTAATCTCTTGTGTGGAAGGGAATAGAAGAGAAGGTGATGACAGCATCTTTAATACCACCGTATTTCCTGCAGTTTGCTTGCTGGAGTGAGCCATGTACAGAATTTCAAAACTTTTAAAACTTCTGATATTATCTGTATCAGAACTGAAACAAAGCATTGAAGGGGAATGTAGTGATGATGACAATCTCTCATCTGAATGAGAGCATGAAAATGGAAATTACTTCGTTGGGAGGGAAGAGGCAAAATTCACAGCTCAAGGAACTCGGATAAAGGAGTCTGAATAATGCTCATCCCAGGATTCCTGTTAAAAAGGGGACAAAAATACAGAACCCAAAGCTGAATCGCAAGATCCTAAACAGATCTGTTAAGTGTCATTTCTTGTATGACTGGAAAATGGAAAATATAATACCTGCAGCAGGCAAGTCCTAACTCTCTTCTCTGACCCAGTCCTATGGATGAGGAAAGATTTAGAAGAATAATTGAAGAAATGGTGGAAAGTACAGCAAATGAGGTGAACTGCAATGGAGGAACCCCAAAGAAAGATTATCCTAGAACGGTCTAACATCTTCTGTGGACGAAGTAGCTTTTGAAACAACAAAGAAGCAGTAAAGAACAACAAAAACCTTTGGGGTTTGAGGAGTTCATTTGATCTTCTAACATGTAGGCAGTATTGATTAGGCTAGAGATCAAATTTATTGTAGGAAATAGAGTGGAGGAACCAGGGAGAACATCAGTGAGTTATTTCAAAAGGGCTATTGAATGTTATTAGTGGCATAGAATGAAAAGCTGAGTTTGAGTCTGATTTCATTTTCATTAAATCGTTTTGGTACTACACGAATACTGTGATAGCCTTTGCTGATAACAAACTCGGGAGATGTCAGCAGGACGGGGATTTATGCATCATCCGTACTTGACTGGGTGATCTTAAGAATAGTAGATTTTGGATGCAATTTAATGGCAGAACATGCAAAGTCCTGCATCTTAGCAACTAGTGAGATTTTTCTGCTATAAACTGGGGTAATCAGAAAATTACATGAGGAGGAAACCTGTGTTAGTTAATCAAGCACAGAGTGAGTATAAGCAACAACAACAGAGCTGTGAAGGCGGAAAAAAAAAAAAGTTGTCAGCTTTTCTGAGTAAGAACTGTCTAGGAGAGACAGGGATTTTTAATGCTATTGTATGAGACCACTGGATAACGTCAGCTGAGATCCTGAGTAGAGTTCTGGTCAACCAAGTTCAAGGGTCATGGGCTCCAATTAGAAGAGGTAGAAAGAAAAGGTGGTCAGGGTGAGGAGGGAGGGCAAGGAGGACACAGGGGCCTCTCCAGCCCAGGGCCAGACAGGTTGGGAAAAAGCCGGAGTGAGGAGAGGGGGAGATTGCTGGCTGGGAAGGGAGGGGACAGACACGGGAGGGGAAGAGGACGAGCAGGTGCTATTTCAGATACAAGGGCAATATTGACACAAATAAGTAAGTAAAGATTATGCACGAATATACTTAGATTGAGGTACAGAAACTCTTCAGTTGGTTGTAATGTTAAGGTTGCTCACCTTATGGAAGAGATTGTCTGAAACATTACCCTGACAAAAAAGGCTGTGCTTGCTGAGCAAAGATGCGTGTCTGGGGAAGGAATGAACAAGGTGATTGACTGTCTAAATTGGATTATATCTGAGGTAGATATTTAGGCACTGAGAAGGAAGAATTGAGCACCACAGTATTTTAGGCAACTGCAAATTACAGCAATTTTAAACTTCTCATACTTCACATTTCATTATGAAACTAGTGCCTATACCTGTTAAACGTAGCTACAGGGGAACTACAGAGGGCCTTTTTCAGCGCCTGGGGTTTCCCTTGCAGGCCCTATTCAAATACGTGAGGAAGCCGCCAGCAGGCCCGGCAGCCCACAGAGCGTCGCTGCTGTAGACGGAGGCACCCAGGGCTCTCGGTTTCTTTTCCTTGGAGAGACTCCAGGGAATTGCTTCAGCACTTGTTTACTCTGAAGATTATCTTTAATGGGGACTATCAGGTTGTAGTTTGTCGTCGCCCCTCTGTGCCTGGCAGCTCCGGGAAGCTCTCTGCCCTGAAGCCGTGAGGCAACTTCCACAGCTTCAAACACAAACACTGCTTAAAGAAGTGTATTTTATTACTGTAAGGCACAGACAACTGAAAGGCAGAAGTAAAAGCTCATTTTTTATAGCAAGTTCTTGATAAGTTTAAACCAGGGAGCCTTTTTTTTTGTGGTGAGAGCTTGAAACGCAAGAGTCAAAGGGAGCCTGTGTTTGTGGTGGCTGCTTGCGCTCCTGTTAGGCCGGGTAACTGCAAAGGTGTGAAATTCCTGACTCTGTAAATTAAACAGGATTGAAAAAGGGGTAGGGGAGAATTCTTGAAGGCACACAGTCCAATGGGGAAACCGGAGGGAAGGCACAAGTTGAAAGAAAGTCTGAGCTCAGACTGTTGGGTATTGCACCCCAGGGCAGCACTGGGTATTGCAGCCCAGATGGGAAGAACATAAAAGTTCCAGGGGCCCAGGGGTCCTTCAAATATTTGCTTTAGCTTAGTCTTTTAAGAGCTGGTTTTCGAATCCCAAGGATGATTTTCAGCTCCTTTTTTTTAACAGGAAAGACACTTTTAATTGGAATGATTCTTAACAGCATTTATCTGATAAAAGAGAAATTGCAAACCCTTACTGTTGATCATTAACCCTGTTGTCCAAGAAGCCTGACCAGCTGGTTTTCAGTTGTTTAAACCAGCTGCCGTGTTTATCACTGTGGAACAGGTGATAATTTGTAATATTTTTTCCGCTAGCTGGCATTGTTTTGGAAGTTATTTGTATATAATGTTTGATTTTGTGTGTTTTTTATCAGGTCTGGCTTTTAAGGGTTTTGCATGGATTCTTGTGAGAGCTATTGTCTTTTTTTAAACAAGGTTTTAAGAACAGTGATGTATAAGTATGTCCCTTCCTTACCGGCTTATCCATGATTATCCCTCTAATAAGGGTAAAATGCTTGTCACCGTGCAGTTCTTTTCCACATCAGAAAGTCTCTCATAGATTTACAGTTCGAAGGAGTGAAAGATACCTTGAAATGCTTTGGAAAAGTTCTTCTTACTGGAATAATATTTTGTTTTCACACAGGCCACTCCTCCGGTGAACATTCCAGGGTCAGCAAAATTCACTCCCAATGGCAGTAGCTTTAGCATCTCTTGGCAGTCGCCTCCAGTTACCTTCACCGGCATTCCAGTAAGTGAATGACACAAAAAAAGAAGTTTTTAGAACTTTTTGTTTTGCTTCACACTGTCTCACGATAGAAATAAATTTGACCTAACAGGTACTGGAGAGAAACAAATTAAATAGGTGCTTTGGTTTTCCATCATGGCTGATTTTAATACTTTTGCTGCTCTTTAAGTACAATTACTTTTTATTGCATCAGTGTCTACAAGCAGAAAATTTGATCTATAGTATATATTTTTTTAACTATATGCTTACAAAAGAATATTCTGATAGGTGCAGAGCCTCGCGCAATCTGCTGCTTTTTGTGCCATTAAGAGATTTCAAAACTAGATGGAAAATCAGGGAGGTGATGGCTATGCTAACAGGCTAATTGGATTCAGGCAGAAGGGCTGTTACCTGAATGAGTTCTGAAGATGAAGCATATTTGAAAAGCAACTGAAAGCAACAATAAGATGAAATGCAGAGGCTGATTCTAGTAGGCTGCATATATGTAGTGACATCCCCAGTGACATCAGAAAATTCTCTACTTTTATACAGAAAATATGTTCAATACGTATTGCATTTTGATATGAATACAATTGCCGTTTGACACATTTTAATGAAGATCTATTAGATGTAAAGTCAGCTCTGACCCTTTCTTCAAAAAAGCGAGTGTACAAGGCCTAATTTCACGAACAGGACTGCAGAAATGGGATGTTTGCTTAAACAAACTTGCAATACTCCTAAATGTAACGCAATATAGGTGAAGATACTGTAGGGGGAGTGAAAAACCTTTGTGAAGAGTTCAGAGGGATTAGGCTTCTAGTGCCTAGCATGGTGAATGCTAAAAGTAAATGTAAATCACCATTTGTGAGTAGTGGAAAGTCTTCTGTGTAATAAATAGGAATAAACATTAATGTAGTATATCCTAATTTTTATTGGAAAGCATTTTTCAGCGTAAATTGATATCCTCTAATCATAAACCTTTTCGATATAATGCAATTTCATTTAATATTACAGTTTATGAATTTATGAATTTGTAAAGTGTGTTATATAAGGAACATTGCTCATCCAAGGAACCATATAGCTCTTTTTTTTTTTCCTCCTGACAGTGAATATTAGACATGGCAATAAGAGACGCTGTTTCTCTCGCTTCTTTTCATCAAGTGAATCTCCAAAGCTTCTTACTGTCAACCTTTGGCGAATCTTGGGGATTTTCTGTAGAGGCTGCGGCATCCTGCAGGGCTGATAAAAAATGAAAGTGGCTGAATCAATTACACTACACTCTGCCAATGAATATTTATTAAATTCCATCAAGGAACAACTAAGAGTGAAAGACATCCTGCTGGCAGCAATTTGAACAAGAGTGCCTTGACAGAGCGCGCTATCCATAAAGTTCCTCGAGAATTTGATTTCTCGACAATGGGATTGATACAGAGTAATTATGAAACTGGCTCCTTTTGTGGAGTAGCAGAAATTGGTGCCAGGAGTGTTGGGAATCTAAAAATGCAATTAGCCACATTGTAAATCAGACACTTAAGAGGACAGGATTAGGCACGTATGCCTTGAGTTTACTTGTTCGAGCAACAAACAACGCTGATCTGTGACTGTGGCCTTGAGAGTTCTCAAAGGAATTTAAGAAATGCCAAATCACTTTCTGAGAATTGTATGGAGATGCCAATGATTTAAGTACAATTCAAAAATAATCCCAGTACAAAAACGTGGGGAAACAGTGATGCTGGCAGAGTTATAAACTGCTCAGGGAACCATACGAACTGCCTTTATAGCTCTAACAAGAGTCATAAAGCTATTTAGCACGAAACCCAAACCAAAACAGAAAAAAACAAGCAAACAAAAACGTGTAGGTTTGCACACATTTGTGTGTTCTGTCATCTGAATTACAAAGGTTTACCTGCAGTGGAAAATTATACGCAGTAAGTGAGGGTGCAAATGCAAAGTGATGTTAAAAAATGACATGAAATGAAAGTTTCGTTTCACCTCTTTCAAAGTAAATTAGATATTGCCATATAAAATAGGGCTCCGTCAATTGCCACCCTTATACTGAGTGTAACTGCTTTAGGAGAGCTATAGTATAGGGGTTTTTCTCCTTCTCTTATGAGGTTTATTTAATCCCTGACTGTGTGGCAGAGCCAGTATACCATAAACTCGTGCAATTCTATACATACGTGGTCCCTGAGATTAGATGCATGTCTGTAGCAGCCAAAGGAACTTCAGAGAGTCAGTCCAAACCATTGTTTTTTACATGACCATTAATATTTAGCCAAGAAATTTTCTAAAATGGCTTTGGGATACTTTTTTTGGCCTGGACAAACCACTGGGCAGTGAGGGATTAGGTACAGATTTGCAAAGCTGCGTAGGCCTATGCATCTCTTCCCATCACTGGTGATGCTGGCATGGGGCCATTCTGTCCTTGGCCTGTTAGAGAGCTGCTGAATCCTGGTTCTGAACAGTCTCCTTCCTAGCCCTGTATGTCAGCAGTTGTGTCTAGGAGGAGATTAGATTTCAAAATATTCTTCTTTTGTGGTTTTTGTTGTTTTGCTTTGTTTTGGTTTTTTTCCACACCTGCCTCAGGTGTTTCCCCATTCGTTCATTGAATTTCGATGACACTGGGCACTCCCTGCTGGCTGTCCCAGGAACTGGGGCGTTCAGACAGACATCATGACTTGCACTGAGCCCTCGCTTTTGGGCAGTCTTTAGCCGAGCAGCACCGAAAGGCCTTTGTGAACGTGAGCATATTCACAGCATCTAACCGTAGGCATTTATCTAGAACAGGGGTGTCCAACTTATTTTCACCAGGGGCCACATCAGCCTCGCAGTTGCCTACAAAGAGCCTAATGTAGTTACATTTATACAGTCCTAAAATTACATTCGGCCCTTTGAAGGCAACCGGGAGGCTGGTGTGGCCCCTGATGAAAATGTGTGTAACACACAAGATCTGGAGGTCTTATAGCCATTAAGGAGGAGAATTAGGGGAACCTCCAAAGTCCTTAGACGTTGTGCTCTGAATCAGGCGTAAGTTAGGTTCCCAAGGCAGATGATACTGATTTTTACCTGCCTGCTCGTAAGAGCCAGAAAGGTTGAACAGGAGAGATCTTTAAGTTCGATAATCTGAGGTTTACAGATCACGAATCTTCTCTGTAACCACAGTTTCCCCCAGGAGTTGTAACTGGAAGCTCCAGGTCCTCCCTTCAAACAAACGTTATCGTTTCACATTCGTTCTCTGCATTAGACAACACTTCAAATGCGAAAAGCCTCCAAGGGTGAGGATTTTGCCTTCTCACAGCCTCCTGTTCACCTGCTCTTAGCGTCGCCTACAAAGGAGTACAGCTAACTGCTGTTGTTTAGACCTCCCGCAAAGCCTATCAAAATAAACGAAGTGTGGTGTAGCTGCCTTGGAAACCACGGTGCAGAGACCCCTCTGGAGAATGTCAGGGGAGGCGCGGTCTGCACCCCGCGATTACTGCTCAAACCTGCTCTGTGTTTGGGAGCAATCAGGATAATTGCTTCTAACACAGGAGGCCATCAAGGTACTTCTTTTGGTTCAATGATAACCAAGGAGTATGTTGAGTATCAATTAGTAGTGGTAGATGTAAAATTGTTCTGGTTTTTTGGGTTTTTGGGTTTTTGGTTTTTGTTGGGTTTTTTTAACGTTTAAGGACCCTAACAGAATTGGCTGGAGCTCTGTTTGCTGGTAATGGTTGGAAAACCACGGTTTTTCACAGTGTTTCAATCATTCTTAGATAAAAGAAGTCGTATATAAAATACAGGAAAGAAGGTAGCAGACAAGACGCTGCCCTCAATAGGACAAAAGGAGCTAGTATTGGTCTCTGGATGTATAAAACATGACTAATGGTAAGCAGGTAGAGAGAAAGGAAATGTTAAGTTTCGCAGGTATATTTCATATATCAGTAATGGTCTAAACTTGTTCAGAGTGTGAGCTGCACGTGCAGTTAAATCAGAAATTTCTATAGTTGTCAGCCAAGAGTAAAAGTTGAAAGAGTGCCTGCACTCCATTGCAAGTATTAGGGGTTTTTTGCTACTGTGGAGTAGCTAGAAAATAGACTTTATGTCAAAAATCAAAGCACATTCAGTAACTCTCTTCAAGTCAGGTGAATTCCCGTTCTACCAGATATTATGAGACTTCAAAAGGGCAGGAGTGAAAAGGCAGAGCAGCGCAGGGATCTGGGACAATATCTGCAGTTCTGGCTGCAGGGGACAGTGACTCCATGCACCAGGTGCCCAAGTGAAGCTTGCTGTGGTCTGTACATAACGAAAAGTGAGCACTTGTCATTTTTTTCTGTTGTTTTAGATGTGAGGTGGTTGTGGCCTTTACCCAGGAGTGAAATAAGACCCTAGTAATAAAATTTAGGAATTATTTAAGCTTTATGCCGTGTGATTACTCAAATAATATTGCCAAACCCCCAGGCTCATGTAAGAGGCTTATTTGGGAAGTCTCAGAAGACCAAACTACACCCTTCACTGGGGAACATTCACAAAGGAGGACAACTGAGAAGCTTTAGAGTGCAGAATAAAGGAGATAATCCAGCACATCTTGTTAGCAGCCTTCATCAGAAGGGCTGCTTTGCACTCCCATTAAAACCTCGTGGGCCGCATAGTAACTGCCCTGGGGCAAACCCCCTTCTCCAAGGCTGTCTCTCTGCAGAGACTGACAAGTCACAGACAGGAGCAACACCTGAAATCCCTGTATTTCATAGGGGGTTATTGGTGTTGTTCTCAGCACAGGCCGGAGTTTATTTTTCCAGTTATTTCCTCTGCTTAAACTGGAGAAAGTTTTCCTAAGAGCTATTCAGAGCTAAATAAGAATGAATGCATTTTCTGTTCTTCCCAAAACCTGAAGTGATGCTGATCTGTATTCTGGTTTGCTGTGTTTGGATGGCTGGAAGTACAGGGAAGCAAAATAGAACCAATATAATGTACTTAATGCTAAATGGACATCTTTCTAAGTAGACCTACAACTTACTTATGTTTGTATGATGTGTAATAACCTTTCCTGGATATCCTTGCTACGATGCATCATGAATTGCCTTTTCTGGGAGAAGTGTTTATACTGCATTCATGCGTGTGTGTTCTTCATAAGCAGCTTTTTTTGTCTATGTTGACAGGTCTCGCCAACTCATAACCGTCCTGCAGGGAGTGGAGAGCAGAAGCAGTCCTACACAGTTCTTTCGTCACCGCCTAGAGTAGCATTTGGCTTGAGGTATGGGACCATTAGCTCCTGCTGACAGACCAGCAGCCTCACAGCCTGGAGGGCATTTAGTAAATGAGATGTCAGTGACCAAAGAAACAGAAAAACCACACCACCAACTGTGGTTGCAGTTGGCAGGGAGTTTCTTACTACACCGCTGCAGAGTAACTGTTCTGGACCTATTTTGCTTTTCACTGCCATCAAAGGTAAAGTTTTAGGGAAAAGTGAGTTGTTGCGAAATGACGAAGACAAGGCTGTGAAGCAAAACCGCGGGCTTTATGCCAGGCACGTCTGGAGTTCAGATGCAGGTCTAAATTACCCTGTAAAGAGAAGCTGCCCAGATTCACTGCTCCAGCCGAAGCATCCTGTACTTCATTACGTAGCTTTGCTTTTTTTCCCTGAAAGGCTGGGCTGTCTTGTGTGTTCATCACCAGTCAGTCAGTACGGTATTTGGCTACAAGTGAATTGTAAGAATCCGTGTACTGTACAGTAAATTAGATTAAAGCAAAGCTTTTTATACCTTGTCTTCCTAGATGTGAGCAACGTTCACGTCCATTAAAACTAACTGATATTTGAACAGAATTTGCTTTAAAAGCGTTCAAAAAGTTATGTTAAAAAATCAAACTGTGAAACTAAACTTCTTACAGTAAAGAAACTCTTAATTTCTCACAGCCCTGAAGGTGACTGTACCATAAAACGAAACAAAAGGAAGATTTCACACTTGTTATTTTCTTCATGACTCTCTGATCATTGCATATGCTACAAACCAAACTTAGGATCTTCCTAATTCATGGATTGTGCCTATTAATTAATGTTCAGTAGTCAAAAAATATATAGGTACACAAGAGAGGAATCACCAGGCAATTCCTGTGTGTGCCATGCAGCGTGTAATACAGGTATTGAGCAATTCTGTCTGCACAGTTACTTGATTCAAAGACTCCAGGACAGTTGGCACTGCTGTAGCGAGCATTGGGTTGCTTCTTGTAGCATTGCTTCTCAGGTTTGCTGGCTTTTGATGTGTTGAATTAAAAAAAAAGTCCCATTTTAACAGTTACTCTGATTATTTTCTAAACTTGTAAACTTCTGAGTGTGGTTATAAGATGGAAAACATGACAATCATTATGGCTTTAAGAGCACATACTGCCTGCCTTGTTGACTTCGGGGATGACAGAGCAGGAGCGCATGTGAACGTGCTGCAGCGGAGAGCAAGGGTTAAAACTTGCTTTTAGTCACTGTTGTTCCTCAGTCGATGGGCTCAGAGCTGGCAAGCTGAGGAGCTGGGCGCCCTTGCCCTGTTTTGCACAGCTGCTGCCTGCTGGCAGGCTGCTCTGCTGCCCAGAGCTACGACAATATTTGTACCGCAGCTCTGAAGCAAAGAGGACTTAGGCCTGATGTGACCCGGTCTGTACTGTAGAACAGCTGTGATTATCCGTTACATGGCTGGAGTACCATTTATCTAGGCTGGGTTTAGTCTCTGGCTGGAGTCAGGGCTGCGTGTTCCTGGGCTCAGGCTTGGAGCAGAGGAGCAGGCTCAGCAGCTGCTGCAGAAGCTGGAGAAGCCCAGTGAGGAGTTCTGGTCACTCAGATCTGTGAAGTCGTAGCCCTGTGCCTCCCTGCTTCAGCAGCTGCCGCCTGACTCAAAACCAACCCAAACAAATCCCTTCGAAACACCGCGGGTTCTCTGCCTGCCGCTCTGTTGAGATAGCTGTTCCGATCCGAGGGCGGTGGAGCAAAGTTATGAAAGCATCTGGTTAACGAGCTTCCCTTTCTCTCTGACAGGAAGCCTAGAGGGGAGGGGAAGAAGTGTCGGAAGGTCTATGGGATGGAGAACAGAGATATGTGGTGCACTGCCTGCCGGTGGAAGAAGGCCTGCCAAAGGTTCATCGACTAAAGAGTGAAATGATGCAAAGGATTTGGGGAGGGGGGAGAACAACGAGCAGAACCAGGTTGCTGCAGCTGCACTGTATCACTTCTCATTTTCCCTCCAGTGATGTGGTGTTGGGGTTTTTTTTGTTGTTTCTTTTTTTTTCTTTTTGGTGGGTTTTTATTTTATTTTTTTTTAAAGAGCTTTGTATCTCAAAGTGAAGCACTTGTAGCCAAGGAGAAGCACTAATCAAAACCTGTGTGGAGCAATATAGAGGAAAAAAAAAAAAAAAANAAAAAAAAAAAACAAACAACAAAAACAAAACCAAGAACATACAACAAAATTATTTCTTACTAAGTATGGAAACCAGAGCAGCTATTAGTGTTTTCCTGTAAAAGAAAAGAAAAAGTTAATTTTTTTGCTAACTCTGTGAGCTACTTGCTCCTTAGGATCATTTTTAACCATTTCAGTCTCTGTGCTGTGAATGTCTCTATTTGCTGAAATGAACGATTTTTTTCTTTTCCTGAAACAAAGATCTTTTTTTGAAAACTTTCTAATAAATACTTCAGAGTTGTATAAGCTACAGTTTACTCAACAAAAGCTGTACTAGGACTGGAGACTGCTAAATAATTCTCCTAATACAAATGATCATGATTATAGTATATTTTTGGAAAGGGGATGTGGGGAGGAGTTGGGCTTTTTGTTTGTTTGTTTATAGGAGAAAAGCAAAGTCTGAATTTGCAAGAAGGACAAGGAGTGCTCCTGGAAGATTTTTAAACCAGGCACAGTCCAGTGGAGTGGAACAAAGTAATTTAAGTACCAGATTGGATTTCGATCCTCCAGAGGAAGAAAAGCAGCAACGGCAAGTCACCAGCAGATATTGTCGCAAGAAGAAGTCGGGGGAAGATGTGTTGATTGAAACACGTAAGAATTAAATGGGGTCCAGTAGCTTTTCTTCCCGCTCTCCTGTTTCCGAGGGAGGGTGAACAGCTGGACCAGCACATCTGCTGCTGCAGGAGGCCTGTCAAGAACTGGTAAATGCAGCCACTAGGTTTGTCTCTAATAACCTGTTCAGGGACACGATTCAGCCCAGCAGTTCTGCTCTTGCTTCCTTTTCTCTTCCTTGAGAGATTGTTGTTAAGATAATGGTTTGCTCGGCATATTTTCCCCCTATTAAAGTTGCTAGGGTTTATTTGATGCAAAAAAATTGGTAGAGAAAAGAAATACCCCTTTTTCCACAGCATCATCTCAGAAAAAGAAGTATAACAGCAAAGGAGCAACATATTTATGGTAAAAGTCCATTTCTTAACTCATTTTGATATATGAATTAACAAGTTATTATACTTGCAGTACTTGGATAGATTTGGGTACTTTAGCTTCTGTGTCCATTAGAAAGTATACACCAGAATCTGGCAAGCCGGTGTTTTGTCTTAACTTGTATCTAATTACCATTAATTAACAATTATTTCCATGCAAAAATAAAGACACCATTTTTTTTTTTTAAAAAAAAAAGGGAAGCAAAATGTTGCCTATTAATAGAGACATATAGAGGCCCACAAATTCCTGGATTTTGTTTTTCATAGCATTTGAAATTGGACCAGATTTTTTTTTTTTTTAATTGCCTAAGCTGGCTCATCCTCACTGAACTAGGGGGACTCTTAAGTATCTAAACTGCTTTCTAAAATCTGGTCTAAAGTTCACTTGATAGCTTTCTTAAGCATGCATCGCTGCTTATGCCGATGTAAAAGCACAAAATAACAATGCAGTTGTTTCGAATGTACGTTATTAATTCAGCAAAGTAGTACTGGGAAGCAAAATTTATAATAGGAGATACCCAAGGTTATAAATCTGATTATCTTTGAACAAGATAATTGGGCAATCAGATCCCCAATTTGAGCATGCTATTTCTGCAGTTGTTTACAAATTGTGTAATTTACATGCACAAGTGGCAAGATATGCTTGCGTGCACGTAATTACTTGATTTTTTGCCCAATTGTGTTCTCTAAGTCATTAAAAAAAAAAAAAGACTCCAAAATCTAGTAAGACCCTGAAATATATGCACATGTGTGTGGATATGATCATTTATATATATGTATAATATGATGTATTATACATATCTATAATATGATCTATTATACATATGTATAAAATCTGAGATCATCAGAGGTGAGAAAGATTATTTTCTTTATAAAACAAGACACTAAAGGTCAGTGGATATGTGGAGCCACTATATTCTTTTCTCTTAGTAAAATGGGGGTATTTTTTGTCATATTTTTTCAGTTTCCTTAGTAAAATACCTCACAGTAGTTTCATCTTCAAACACTGAGCTTGCTGATGGTGTATTTACTTTGGTAAAACTTAGGAAATCTGGGACTTTTCCAAGATACTCCTGCCAATTTGACCCCCATTTTTGCAAGCACTCCGAGACTAATTATAAAGTGTTCCATAATTAATTTGACTATTGTTAGACTGACAGTATTTGCCTATATATTTGTTGTTCCTCTCGTTTGATATTTTCCCTTTTCGCTTTGGAGGACTTTTTGGAAATAATATATCAGATTGTATATTGTTTCTATAATGTCATGGCATTGTGAGCACCTTTCCTGAGGGCACTTTAAGAATTATTGTAATAAGATTGTTCTTTATAAATTTCTGCACAGAAGAATGGTTTTGTTGCCAGACCAGATCACCCTCTTGTTACAAATTTGATACGGATTACGTACAGACACAAAAGCCACAAATCATCGAAACATGATAGAAAGTCGGTGTTAACAAAGCTGAGGACAGAAGGTACTTGATAAATCCTGCCAGGACGCAGCTGAATTACCGGTATTTTTACACAACCTTTAGTCGGCAGTTCGTATTAAATCCGTTTTGCATCTTGCGGCTGTGGCATTTTGATTCACAGCAGGCGCTCCTGCAGTGGCCGTGTCTCGAGCGTGGCCATCGCAGCCCCCGGGACCCGCCGGGACTCTGATTTCTTCACCTCGCACGAGCGCGTCGGTGCTGCCGAGATCCCCCTCGCCCTCCCGACGCAGCCAGCAAGAACAGACGTGTCAGCAGAGCCTTCCCTGTGCTGGCGGCACCGAGCGTGAGCTGGAGTAACCTCTTCCGCTTCGCAGTCTCGTGCTTTGGTGTTGCTCTAAGTGGCGTTGCTGTCCTCCTGACGTCCGATTTCTGCACAGGCCTCTCTGAAAGAGTCAAGATTTCTTTGTTTTTCCAAGGCAGAGCTAACCTGAATGCTTTGGTCGTTTATTGTCATGGGCACACGCCATTTCTCCTCTTTTTGGTGTCTTTGTGGGAGGTAGGTCCTTGTCTCTGACCTCCTGGAGAAGTCAGAAGCAGCCTGAGGGCATCACCCAGTGTCTGCGTGCTGCAGGGGTTCGGATGGGCCTTCATTTATGTCATGAGCCAGAACTTCCCCCCGAGATATAGAAATGGAAGGATCTATTTTATTGGGTTTCACCACTTATTGATGCTGGCAACAGGAATTGACAACATCAGAGTGGAGATCAACTGTATAGATCTCAAATATTTTTCTTCAGGAGTTTTCTCTCTATAACAAAGCTATTTCCCACTTGCCCTTTTACCCTATCCCTCCAAAGATCTGGAAAAGGAGATAATTTTTGAAGTGGGAAATTTTAATGGCGATTTTTAAAACGTGGCTGTGCTCCAGCTGCTCCTACATGAAGCTGTCAGATGTTACAGACTCAGATCATCTTAGTCATACAATGGTTTCCACCCCGAAACAATGTGCCTGATTCCCTAGTGCCTTGCACAAATATAACAGGATCCTCAAGATGCAAAGTGAGCAAAAACTCTTCCATTCCAATTTGCAGGTTTACACTTAATTTTAACCAATATCAGCCATCACCTAGCAGGTAAGCAAGACCTGTAAGCCCTGCTTGTGTGAATAAGCTGAACAGAATGCCTCTTTGTTTAATTACTTCTTCCAAATTGTTGGCCTGGTCTGAACATCAGCTGTCTAATGAGCTACAGATTATCCTGCACTCGCTTGCTGTCAGTGACTCCCTTTTTTCATTCCTGCTCGTCTTCATTTTTGAAGGTAACAAATAGGTAGGAAACACAACAGGAGGCAAAGCTTTACCCAAAAATTCTTGTAGAACCTGCATCTAAGAACAGATTCCAGCTCCATGCGATATCCCAGATGTCATCGTCACTGACTTTGTTCTTTCATTCATTCTGATCCAGCAAGCTGGGATGGTTTTCTTGCTGTGGTCTGACATGGCTTGTTGGTTCAAACTTCAGTCGTCTGTTGGAGAAAGCTGTGCTGCACCTTTTCTTAGAAGTATTTTTATAAGCGAGCATTTATAAAGTCTCATCTTGGTCTTATATTACACTTTATTTAATCTTCCTGTGAGCTGGTAGCACTGGCACTGAGACCATCACAGAGTATAGCATTTAATCTGTGTTTGTCCAGGGTTTTTGGTAGATACCTGTGAGCTGTTGCAAAGCATCATAGTGGGGATTTTGTTTTAGCCTAAGTACGGAAGAGTTTTATGGCACCTTTAACAAAATAATTAGTACATTATCAGCAAAAACTATTGAAGCTGAGAGTTTAAATAGATTCTGTATCTGCTAGATGTAAGCAGCCCTTGTCTGCATCTACGTGGAGCTTGAAAAACTTCAAGATTGCAAAAAGCCAATGTACGACTGTAGATGATAGGGTCCATTTGAACTGTTTTTTTCCATCTTAGACTACAGTGCTTCCACATAGACCACAGTCTCACTTCTATCCATATACAGGATTAAAGATGTGTATCTTCCGCTTGCAACTTTCTGAGTTTGTTCTTAATATGAAAAACACTAACCGTGTACTTTGTGCTTCCCACGGACCGTGTTGATAGCAATCCAGAAAGACCCTGAAAACAGAAATCGGTCTGTGTCTGATGACATCAAGCAGCACAAAATACAGGTTGCTCCTGTGCTTGCTCGTACTAACAGCAAGAATTCTTGTGGCCAGTCAGCTGGTGAAACGTGAGGGAATGGATACATTTAGTAACAAGCCAGTGTTCTGCTTTTTCAAACACATCTTAACACCAAGTATCGTTTCCCTTCCTTGTTTAAATCTGAATGTGAGATCTCTAATACATCCTTGAGGGAAATTAATTTAGCAGCAGGAAGACTTTCCTCTTTTCTGTTTCTTTTGAATATACACAATATTATACGAATGAGGCAGGCTTTCAAGATTAAATTCATATTCTTGATGTAATGCAATGCTAAAAAGATGGACTCAGACACTTTCAAATATTCGAACGTTGGTGTTTACCATCGTTACCAATCTTCGAAAGTTCGGGTTTGACTTCAGAGTCGTTTTCGGAGTATGTGATACCCTACAGCAGTCAGCACATCATGTGTGGTGGTCAGATAAACAGAAGTCACTAACACGTTTTTTAAAAATGCCTTGGCAAAATCAAAAAAAAAAAGAGATACAGTTAATACAAATTTCCTCAGGGAATATAAGAGGGCTGTAAAGGCAGGATGTACATTTAGTTGAATGGAAGATGTGTAAGAAATAGTTTTTTTTTTTTCCTATTCTAGGCAAAATTTAAAGAGCAATATGTCGCTACTTGAATTATTAAAATCAGAAGTAAGCACTAATTGGTGAGCACGGTCTTATTTAACGCTATAACTTGTGAAGTTCCATATAGAGAAAAGACATGTTAGATAATATAAAAATTTAGAAAATGAGCCTGAACCATAACCTAATTATAACATAAATCTATACATTTGTATAAATCTTTTCAGAATCTACTGTAAATGTGAAGGCTTTTTTATACAGTTGCTTGATCAAAGCATACGTTGTTTCTAATTGGATTACCTCTTACGAATCATTTCAGCAAGCAAAAAAGTAATATGGTAGTGTGATTTCCTGGAGGTGTTGAGCACTCCACTTGGCAAAGTGCTAATTTCTACATAAAGAAAAGAAAAGAAAAGAAAAGAAAAGAAAAGAAAAGAAAAGAAAAGAAAAGAAAAGAAAAGAGAAAAGATGCTGCCACAATTTTTTAGTTCATACCTGCAAAGGCATCAGCTTCAGTAAACCCAGAGTTTCATTGAACCATGTTAAGTGGTATTTTGAAGGAATACATACACAAATTCTCAACTTTTTCTTTATTTGTATGCAAAGAATTTATTTTTGGTCCATGATAGCTTTTCCTATCAACTCTTTCTCGGGCATCCAGGGACTCCATTCTGCAAATTCCCAGTTATTTCTATTGAGGTGAGTAAAAATCAGAATCTTCAATATTAGGACTTAGAAATGTAAGTAGCACCTGGCATCAGAATTTTTAGTATCAATATTTAACTGTCGTAATCAGTTCTTACAGTGATGCCAACAAATCTTTGAGGGAAGGGCTGTATGTGATCTATACCTGAGCAGGTATGGCTGTGCAGAGGTAGAGCTGCTGGCAGTCCAGCGATAACATGGAGGCTCAGATTCAGCAGAGCGCTCAAGCATTTGTTTAACTTCACTCGCAGAGTTTGTTGATGACACTGTCCATGTTTCTAACGTTAGTTCTTACTCTCTTCTGAAATCAGGCCTTGGCAAGAGCATTTACTGACAGCTTTGTTTGAAATATGCACTTTGTAAGACAATCTATCTTCTTCTGATTTTATGCAATTTATCTCGTATTTAGAAGACCACACAAATTTAGATTTTTTTTTTTCTTAATTATTTTTTACGTTGCAAAGGGAAAGTGAGAAAGACGAGTTTAACTGTACCTTTCAGCATGTGAAAGCGTTGCTTAGGTTTGCAAAAGGTGTCTATTTGCCATCAAGCTCAAAGGAACTTACTCGAGCACATCAGAAAAACGTGCATGACAAGCAGGTCGTGTTCTAGACATTTATATAGTTCCAGCTATTCCCTGTACGCTCAACACTCCTCCAGGCAACCGGAGCCATAGGAGCTCCGAGTATGCGAGGAAATAAGTAAGTTTACCTAAAAACTTTAGGAATACTGTGCTTTTAAGCCACAAATTATATTGTCTATGTGTAATTTTTAGTGTTAAAAGAAAATAGACAGTAGCCTTAGTAACAAGGTGCAATACTTACAAAGGGCTAAATTATGGAAAAAAATGGTGTGTGTTTGTACGTTGCTGCAAAATGTGCACTCTTTTAAAATCGACTTTTATAGCACTGGGATCTCATTACCTCTCTGAAATGAGAATGTTGGTATAATTTTATAACCATTTATTCTACATTATGAAACAGGATTTGGGATTTGCTAAGAACCAAAAAGAGCAGAGGGGAAACTGTAAATTACACAGAATAGTGGTGCGTTGTTTTATATGGCAGAAGTAACCTAAAACACCTGAACAAAATCTGGGTTACTGAAAGAGAAAAAAATATTGTCATTGGTTACAGAGACAGTTTAGTCCGTAATTTCCAGTGATGTCATGAAAATGCCTAGTTTGGTGTTCGGAGAAAGTTTTGTCTCTTGCATCTTATGACTGGGTTTTATTTGTTTGTACTTGATGAAGACACTGGTAAATTCCCAATACCTGGCTTGAAATTGTGTTCTTTTGAAAATAACTTTTTAAATTGAGACATTTCTTCACGATGGTGTAGTATGAGTGAGACTGTACAACATGATCTGCTCCAGCTTAGATAGAGAGTTCATGCAAGCAGAAGGTCATCTAGAAAACGATGATGTTGAGGGTTCCTTGTTTGGTTATGAAAAGGGTTTGAACAATCAAACTAAAGTTCTGCTCATATATTTCCAAGATAATTTCTTCTCTCCATCTGCACTGTGGGGTCAACAGAACACAGGTTGCCAAGTATGGTGTATCTTGCTATTTTATACTTCATTTTTGCTGTTAAATAATGACATATGTCATTTTCCCATCTCACTACTGTTTTTGTCTTATGCTCAGAGTCCAGAATTAACTGAAAGACTGAAATAATCAGATCTGCTGAACAGAAGGCTCTCTGGTTGTTTGCCTGTTTGCGTGGCTTCAGGTAAAGGGCTAAAGGACAAGCTCAAATTTAGAGCCATTACTTGAAACATGCTTGAGCCAGTCAGGTAAAACCTGAAACAAAAAATCGCTCAGAATTGGATCCCAAGAGGAGGAAACTCTCTGTCTTGGCCCTTTTGTACTGGTGATGAGGCCAATGGCTTGAGAATAGCAAGTTACACATCAGAAACCTGACGGTACTTTGCGTGTGTAAATGCTGCCTTTTCGTGTATTGTTCGTCTTGTAGCCTCATCACAGTCGTTTGTGATACAGAATCTCTTTCATCTGCCAAAACACTGCGCTATTTTAAATACATAAGGAAAAGGTTCTTCCATCCGTAACCAACACTGGGTTTATTTATTTTTCTATAATAGAGTACTTAACTCTGCTCAGTAGTCTTTCTTGCCCAAATGTATCATCTTTCGTCAGAAGTATCTTAAGCCAAATATGATCAGATACTGAAATTACAGCAGTTACTTAAAATTAGGTTGTGTAAATAAATTGACCATAAAAGACTAGAAACTCCCATGACCTGAACAACGTCAATGCAGTCCTTTGTGTTTTCCTCCCTAGTCATGCCAACAGTTTAGTGGAAATTAGCTCTAATTAATCTGAGGAGGAGAGAGAAAACTGAAAGCGTTTTTCTGAAATAAGCCACTCTTAATGAAACTTGGGTGTATCTGTCCATAGCCCAGAGATCCAGTGCTGGATGTTTCATCTCATGTGTTTGCACTGTCTAAAGCCATCAATTACAGAAGTCTCTTTTTTTTTTTTTTAATTACAAGCCTGATTAAAAGTCTTGTTAAAGCGTTACGAGCAGAATGCAGATAGTGCAGTAACTAGCTGAGCCCCCGAAGCATTACAGGTTTTCTCAAGAGAGTTGCAATTATTCCCGTGAATAAGTGCATTGACGGGGGCTGTTCACACGAAGGCGCTTGGGTTTTCCTCTGTGTGACTATTCCCACTGTAACCGGGAGCGTGAAATTGTGAATCTCCCTTTCCAAGTGCTTGAGAAGAGGATGTTGCCGTGAGGCTTTGTGAGAGGGATGGATGTGAACCCAGGCACGTTTGCATGGCTGTTGGAAGACATTGGCTCAGTTTCTGGTAATACAAAGGGGCAGTACTTTGTGTGTGTCATCTAGTGACACATTTAAGAGCTGCTAAGCACATGGTGGTCAGCCAACGTGAGTTTGACCCCCAGGTAAAGGAGGCTCTTTGCAACTCTTCCTAAGCAAGTGTTTTATGAGTAGGTATTTTATAAAGGCAGCATTGCCCCATCACTTTCTTGGGGCATTTCTAACACAGCAGCAGCCACCGCCGCGTTTGCAAGGAACCAGACATTGTCGATCATGGGATATTGGGAATGTTATTTTAGGTTTAGTTCTCTACATTTGACCTAACACTGCAGTTCCACGGCAGGTTAAATTGGCATAAGCTTGTGCTACTGTTGAAAGAGCTGTTCCTGCCCCCTGGCAGAGACATTTCTAGAGAGAAGTGTCCTGGGTTATGGTGACTTGAACCACTCCTAAAAGTGTGGGTCTGTTTAAAATGCCTAAAGGCTCCAGCAGTGTGTGGCTTCAGGGTCTGAATCTCTGCTCTGCCTGTGGCGGGCACGATGACCCTGACTTCATCCCACCCTCTCTCGGCTGGAGTCTCATGCAGCGCCTGGGCTCGCACGTACTCCTGCAGCAGGCAGCTCAAGAGAACTGGTTGCTTAGCACTGCTAGAACGCCATTAAACCAGCATCGATTCTGATAGGAAACTGCATCTGTAGGGCAAAAAAGAGGAGTTAGATCAATAATTCTACGTAGAATGAGTCTTAAGACTACCTTCTCTCAACTGTGCCATGGTTTTGCTAAGCAGATACTGCAGGAGTTAAGGGACACGGAAAGGAATCTCACTGGTCCTAGGTCCTCCCCTGGCCCCAGGGTGTCCTGCGGCCAGACTGGTGTCGTTCAGGGGAATCTCAGGCCAGGTGAGGTTTATTGTGGGGTGGGGAGATGTGATCTCTGTGCGAGGGGGCCACAGGAAACCAGCGTATACTTCTTACCCAGACGTGGTAGCAAATAGGAAAGATCATCAGCTGCTTTGCTATTGCTGTTTTTCAGCCTCCTTTGTGTTTGAGCATCAGTGTAACAGCAGTGGGAATGCCAGGGAGAAGGGAAAGGCTCACAGGGTAACTGAAGGAAGGGAACAGTCAGCATCAATTGCACTACGGTTCTTAAACTGTGAAAAAAAGCAATTATGTTTTCTTGTCATCTGCTGCTCATACGTTATTTCATAAAAGAAAAGCATTTCCATCATAGAAGGGGGTGAATTGAGCACAACTTAAGCAGCTGTAGGAAAACAAAAGCCCAATTGCCCACTTTTATGAATATGAGATTCTGAATACACTCTGCTTGCATAAGACTGCACTATTTAGATCCACACATCCTTTTGTCTTGCTTCAGTCACAAAAGGGAAATATCTGCCCATGTATATTGTTCTTCCTTTGTTTCCTATGAAATATTGGTTTAGACAACATAAAGTTCTTTTTTAAAAAACATTTTTTCTGAATTATTAGTTTTAGAACCAGAGCATTTCCTCTTTCACTCAGTGTAACATTCCTGAGCTTTAATTTGCTCTGCATTGCACTTTATATATTTTTTCACTTTTTGGGCTATGTATTTTTGATATACAAAACAATAAAGGTTTTGTTAATCTAGTTTTAACTAGAAATTAATCATGAAAGTAAGATGTTTTTATAAAAATGCAAGTTCCATAAAACACAGCAAATAAGCGGTTTAGAGCAGAGATTTTTTTTTTTTAATGATCTGTTGAGAAATAGCTCTGAAATTATTTACTATTCAGAAAAGTCAATACATAAAGGACAGCATGGTTTAAGATGGAATATGAATAACCAGGAGGCAAAGTTCTAGACATGGGGTTTGCTTATATGCAAAACCTGCATTAGTTTATTTGACATGGGTCTTAAAAAGTTAGCCTAATCTAGGTTAAAGAAATATATAACTTGTTGAATAAGCTGATTAAAATGAAAAGAGCTCACAGAAAAGTTGAATTATTCCGTTTCACTCTAGTCACCAAAGAGATGGGTTTTTCACTGCGCTGATGCCGTGCGGTGAAGCCCCATGTCTCTGGAGGGGCCGGACTCGCACAGGTACCCGACACCACCGGGTGCTGTGTTTGGATGCTCCTCTTTCTGCAGTAGCTCTCCAAACCCTCACACTTAGAGGCCTGCTTCCAGTTTGCCAGCGGTATTTCCATTTGTTTTGTTTGGGGTTTTTTTTCTGCCTTCATCCCCTCCAGTTTTGGGAACCAGTGTCCTAAAGACAATCATCTTGTTTCTAAATGAGCTAACGAAGAACTTATCTTCCCCCTGATTTCAGTGTTAAACGTACAGCCCTAATACTGAGCATGTAGTTTAGCTTGAGAATTTCTACATGCCAGTTTCAACACTTCAGCTAAGGACCAGCTACTCTACCCCAGCACAGAATCCCTTCAGATCTTGTGGAGTATACTGAAAAATAAAGACCTTTTTAATTCTGCTTTGTCCAAACTCTTCATTCCAAACCACACCCGGAAAAGTGGAAGTCTGCAGTGACTGGAGAGCAAAGCCCCGGGCAGTGCAGAGGGGAGGCCTCTCAGGAGCGAGTCCTGCACGATGAGCCCTGTGTGCACAGACCCGCACAGCTTGGACGTCCTTGACGCTCTGCTGTGAATCCCTGCAGAAGTGCTTTGTCAGCCACCTCCCAGAGTCCTCGGTTCCTTTTCGGAGAGCAAGAGCAGTGACGGGCCTGCTCTGAGGTGGCAGTCCATCCGGCAGCACAAAAGCAGTTCTGTTGTCCCACTGGTTTCTGTATTTTCCTGTGTGTTTGTAGGAAATCTGACAAGATGTTTGCATGTAGATGATATTCCTTAGCGATCTGATTTGATCCTGCCCTCTGGGGTCAGTCTGTGGGGTGGCATAGCAGATCTAGATGAGGTACTTTCACCGCCAGTGACTTGCATGTAGTAAAAAGTTTTCTTACTAGAAGCAGGTGTTTTTTCTTTGCTTTTTCTTAAGTTAAACACAGAACAACAAAATGCCACCATGCAGACCTTTGGTAAGCTCTCACTGTCTCTCTGTAGCACCAGCAGCTGGGGAGAACTCCAGAATTCAGAGGACCTTGGCCATAACTGATCAAAAAGTATCTGCGGTCTATCGCCACTGAAAATGTTTTAGTGCTGGATGAAAACCACACAGACTCGGGCTCTCCAAAATTCCTCTAAGAATTTTGCTGTTACTTCAGATGAAAAAGTGTTAAAATCCTTGTGTCTGGACGTGAGCCGATTCTGCCTGTGGAACCAGGAGCACTTCCCATAGACTTCAGAGGCGTAGGGAGTCCTTCTCAGTACAAGTCATGATGCTCCAAACATTTCAAATATTTTTCTTAAAAACACTTGTGAAATTAGCCATGTGTATATTAATGCATAAATGTTTATGAAAATAATGGAGTTAAAAGACTAAGGAATAGAAACTTGCACTTGAAATTTTGAAGAAAGACTACTGAATTGCTGATTTGCTAAGCATTAGTTGCCGAGTTTTATTAATGCACTAAAGCAGTATTGGACAGAGTAACTTCTAAAAGCTGAGAAGGAATATTTATTTCTCAAGTTAAGTCATTCAGGTAAAATAGTTTCTTTCTGGTCACTGAGTTTTAGAAGGAGCAAATCTCATCCTCCTGCACTTCTAATATTCATTGTATGGAAAAAAAACCTTTTCTGTTTTTTCATTTCCCAGCGAATGATCAGTTCACCACCAAAGGCAATGTTTCTTCACTTACTTACACTGCAAAATATGCTTTGATAAAATTAATCTCCTCCTTGTGAATCCTGATTATCTGATTACTATATTTTTTTCTAGTTTCAAAAACATTTTTGTGCAATTTTCAAAGATATGGTGGAATAAAAATTACAAGAAAGAATCTCAGTCATCAAATAAGTGCATGAACCACTTTTTTCCTAGGTAAAAATTAAGAAACATGAAGTATCATGTAAAAAGTTAATTCATTGATGAATTAGATATTTATAGAACATCTTGATTAGTAAAAAGCAGTAATCTCTGTTAAAGTTACGTTTAGTAGCAAACCACTGTGTTTTAGGAAGTATCACAAGTGAGAAAGCCATTTTTCTTCCAAAAAAGCACAAATGGAAAACAAGACTAAAATAGATTATTTAAACCAAGGTTTTCTCCTTGTCTTTAAGCCCATCCTGCCTGGTACGTTGCTGTTGTATGTTCAGGGATGCTCAGGATAATAGACATTCCTCACGGGAAGCAGCTAGATTCCAAAGCGTTAACTGAAATAAAAGCAAAAGCGAGCAGACTCAGAATTTTCTAAATACTAGCTCAGCTATTGCCAAAAAAAAAGCAAAAAAAAGCAAAAAAGCACTACTCGCTGCTGAACTAGAATTTCAGCATTTTTAAAGAATCACGTTTTAATCTAGCTCACGCACCACAGCAAAAAAAAACCATTTCTGTTGGTTTGCTTGTTTGTCTTACAGGGCTTATACTTTGTTACTCAACCTTGGAGCAGGGGACGCCAATACTTAGATGACCACAGTTAAACTGGAATAATGAAATCCCCAAATCTATTATGCATTATTACATAAACAACAGTCTCCGAATGAAAAACTACTTAAAATTAATCCCAAAAAAGCAAGAAGCAAAAGCAGCTAATTCTTTTTTGGGGGATGACAGTCAGTTACCATTGACTCACGAGCTTAACTGGGCTCCTGCATCTTGGTCAGGTCGCGTTTTTTGTTGAAAGCAGATGGTGATGAGACTACATAGCAAAGAACCTTCATTTGATCTTCGTAAGTGAATGTATGCGTACGAACTATGCATTTTCATACCGTGTCTCGAATCAATTGAACTCCAGCCTTTTCCCCTAGGTTAGGAACCCCCAGGCTTCAGGAGTTTAGGAGGCACAGAGGCTCCTCAGGGTTGCAGTCTCATGGCTGGGACCTGCTGCCCTGGGTGACACATCGCTCAAAACACTCAATCCTTCATCTCGAGCATTGACTGGACCTCAGGGCTGGGGCGTGTAAGAGACGAAGGATCAGAGGTGGTTTTTAGTGTACCCTCTGTTGGAAAGGAGTAGGAAAGATGAAAAATTCATGTCTTGTTCTTGTAGCTGGTGTAATTAAATGAAAGGAAGAGGAATTGCATGCCACATTCTTACCTAATTTTTTGCTATGATATGTGTCAGCCCAGTCCGGTCAATGAATGAAGTGTGTTTCTTACAGTTCATCCTACAGGAAGAAAGACACACCAAAAAAAAAAAGTATTAAGAATTATCCTTGCTTGAGAGTCAAGCAAGCCTGGACTCAACAAAGAAAGATTCTGTTTATATGCAAACTATTCAAATATTTGATAGCAGTATGAAGGCAGTAGTATTCTTATCTGTCCAGAGATAATGCACTCCTCTAGGTTATGTTTAATTGAAAAATACTTTTGCAGTATGTATTTGATGGGCTAAAGCCTTTAATTTTATATTCTTTACAAGAATTAGTGTGGAAATTATGTTTTCCCATTTGAACTCCTTGCCCATGCTCGTTGTCCATTTGCGTAAAGAATATTTCCACTACTTCAGAGGTCTTTGGGTTGTTATTTTTTTTTAAACACTGTACTTCAAAAAAAAAAAAGAAAAAAAAAGCAGTGTTCTTTGTATGTTGCTCAATAGAAAAACATATTCCTTACCAGGGCCCCTACACCATGATCCACAGAACCCAGTGACTTGAAAAAACGTACCTGAGGCCAGGTCTTCAGCGGTCACCAGCTGCTGTATCCCCCAGAGCTGGGACGGTTTCTGTCAGCAGAGGCCCTGTCCCCAGGAGGGTGACGCAGAGGTGGCAGCTGGAGGGATGCTCAGCCTGGCCGGGGCGGCTCTCTGGAGCTGGCACATGGCCCTCGTCACGATGTGGCCCGTACAGTGACAAAGACGCTGCTGCATTTCTCTGCGGTCTGGAACTGTCCCCGGGGGCCGGTGGAGCTCCAGCCGCAGTCCCTCAAATCACAGCTCTGACTGCACCCCGTCGGCCCTTTGCTGTCACTGTCACCAAGTTAACTTTTTAAAATGAGAAAGAGCTTCCAACTCTGGCACTAATGGAAATACTGAGTACTTTTAATATATATATATATATATTTGGAAAGTATTTGAAAGAATTGTTTTGTCTTTTTTTATACGACTTTTAGCCAAATAGAAGTATGCTGATTATTACTTCTGTGGATACCTGTCCACCTGTAAATAAACTCATATATTCAGGTACACAAACCTGAAGAAAAAAATAATAAAGACTGTTCACTGGCTATGCGCTTTGCTAGCTTTTGGTTCCTTTGTACATAAGAGGTAACTGTTTAAATGTTGGGTGGGGGTTTTTTTAATTTAATTCTCGTTCCTCTACAGAAAGAAGAAGAAAAAAACTTTTGACTTTGTTTTCTCTTTTCTGAGTCAATACAAAGATTTTCTAACTTTTTACTGCAGAAATGGGTAAATACCTGGTGCTATGTGAATTTGAGTCACACTGGCCATAGCAGACACACCAGTTAGAATGCACTTTTCCTGTGGCACATAATGTATTTTCTCAGAAGGGACTTTCAAAGGACCATCAGATGTTTACATTTCTTCTTGTTGCCCCAGATAGTTTTGAATATTGAAATAACTCCCCAAAATGGAGGAAGTCATGATCCATTTCTGATGCGACGAATCCTTAACATTTAGGTATCTACGACAGGTTTGTACAAATACCATTTTAGAGATAGTTGAAATATCGGGCTTTCATACTTTGTAATGCTTTGATGTGACAATAAATATGCTGTTGCTATCTAGTCTAACCTCATTGTAGACCTGTATCTTCCTGTTAATGGTTATGTCATGAATTGCACTGGCTTGAATTCAGCCAAATACTGACTGTTCAGCTGAAATATTCCGACTGTTACGATGTCCACAAAACATTAATTAAATGCACTTGTATCTGACTACCGCAGAGTATGTCAAATTATTCATGTAATAAAACCCTTGTGTATAACTTTCAATACTCGTTTGTGTGAACTTCAGTTCTTTTACAGCCACGAATGTCAACACATGAACCAAGGACTGGCACAAGTCACTGATGCCTTTGCATTGACTTCATTACAAACAGGAATGAATTCCTTTCCCTCCATCAGAAGGCAGATATTTAGTCACCGTAACATGAGCTAAGGCACGCGGGACAGGAACATGGCCCTTGAATTTTAAGTTTTTGCCCTGTGAATTCAGAGTGCAGCATTCAGCTAGTGACTATGCTTTCCAACTTCCAGGGGGACAGATGCTGTAGAGCTGCTCTTCCTGATGCATTAAGCTGGGGACACTTTTCCTGTCCTGCTCCTGCCTGGCAGCAGTGGAACAGCCTCCCTGTGCACAACGAGGAACACTCCTGAGAGGCAAAGCTTCGTCTGAACAGGATTGGCCTTTCTCATGACAAAGCTAATGAAGCAACTGCTTCAAACTTGCAAGTTGGAGAGACATTCCTGAAACAAGGAGTAGTTTGTTTAAAAAAAAAATTTAAAAAAAAGTGTAAGCTAGTACCATTTCTGTCCAAGTTCTAAACTCCCCTTTTGGCTTTGTTAGGTTATATTTAGATTTTCCTTTGGCTAATGCTGTCCTACCCACCGCTGCAAAGCCAACTCCAATATAAATAGTAATGCTATTAAATTTAATGAGCGGTTTAATCACTCTTCTTCTGTTTGTATTTTCCTCCCTTCAAGCAACACCTCCTCACCGCACACACGCATGCATAGTCATCCATCCCCAGTAAAGAAGCGCTCTGAACTGACCGGTTCTCTAAGCCAGAGGTGCTGCCCTGCTGCCCAAAATCCACCTGTATCCTCACCAACAGTCAGGATTGTCCCCACAGTCCCTTCCTGAACACGGGTGTGGCCGCGGGTGTCACCCCGCAGGCACCAGGCACTGCCGGAGCGAGCAGCCAGTGGAGCCTCTTGTTTTCTCAGCCCCGCTCCTGCCGGGCATTCCCAAATCTCTTTGACCTGTATCATTAGAGCAGGCACTAGAGTCGATTCCTCTAGATTAAAAAAGGAAGGGATTTGAAGTCATATAATTACCAAGGAAGCATTTTAGTTGTATTTTGGATTAAATTCCACTAATTAAATGCCACTTTAAGAGATAATGATCTCTGCTGTAACTGAAGTTTCTGAAGACAGGCATACGGACTGTTACGGTTCTCTTTATGCGAACAATGTGTTTTCTACTCCTGTACATTAAAGGAATTTCATTTTATCTCCATATTCCATACCTACACATCCTCCTCTCCACTCCCGCACAGGCTTTGTCTCTTTTTGAGCCAGTTCTGAGCAGCTGGAGGAAGTGACTACCTACGGTGCATTTGCTTTAGAAGTATTTCAAATCCTCATGTATTTCCTTTAGAAAATTTTGAGACAGAATGATTCTTTCTCTGCCTGCATCCATAACTCCCTCTAACCTCGTTTCTTTTAGCTAAAATAATTCACGAAATTCATATGTGGGCTTCAAATGCTCTTGGCTGCAATAAAACAATTTTTGTTGAAATATCTTATGCATATTGGACTTCAAACGTGGCCATCATCTTTTTTTTATGCCAGTACCTTTGAGACCTGTTCTCCAAATATGGTGTTACAGAATCATTATGTCATAATCAAGAGGTCCTAGTGGAAACCTGCTGCACCAAAAGCAACTTTTTAGCAATGAAAATACCATTTAGAGAACAACAACATTACTTTGGTGCCCCTTAGTTGAATGCATTCTTTTCTAGTTTATTTGCTTTAACTGCCAACTTTTTCCTCCCTCTCCCATTCACTCTTTTTTACGATGCCAAGAAAGATATTTAGGTTATAAAAAAATGCCATATTGCTTTGAAGACTCTCTTTTTGTCTAACAAAATAAAAAGCAAACATTATGCTAAGATTTATGTTCTAAATTCAGCTTTGAAGAAGAGAAAGAGAGAAAGAATTTGCACCTTCATGAACTATATTCTCCTGCTTTATCCCCAGATAATACCACCATGAGCAGATGCAGCTTTTTTATTTCTTTTCGAATGTTTGGAGAAGGGTTTTCACACACAATTATTTCTATGTAAGGCAAACAACAAGTAAATTTCTCATTACTCTTTGTCTCAGCTTTGCCTTGTAGTCACTATAGTACAGTGTCTTGCTCTAAAACAAGACTTCATTGATTTTTTTTTTTTCCGGGTTGTAAAAAACAAAATTTACGGTACAGACAGGGAGGAATCACTACCAAAGACTGGGTTAAACAACCAAGCTTGTTTTTAACCAACCTTATGGCAAAGCTCCAAGTGTTTCGATCTGACTCTGCAGATCACTGATCCACCAAACTTTAACTTCAGTATTTTTCTGTAATATGTGGCTGTTCCATTTGGGCTAGAAACAGACCTACCCTGCCTTCTCAGACTTTTTAACTGTTACCTTTGCAGGCTTTTTAGTTTTCCTTCATAATACTATGAGCAGCATTTTTATTATATATATTATAATATATATGTGTGTGTGTGTGTAGTGTGTGTAGTACGTGTGTGTGTATATACAGGGTTCAGAGAGCCTTTTCACAAAATTAGTTTTCAAAATGAGAACATGCAGAAAAAATGGAAGATAACTAGAAAACAATCCTTTTTAGGAGAGATTAGATTAAAAATATGTGCAAGCTAAAACTGTTTTACATACAACTGTTCCTGAAAGCAACTCGGCGCTCACCAGTTTTATCGAAACGGGTGGGAACCGCGCACTCTCTATAGCTGAACAAATTTTTAGGACCATTCACTGGAGGTGCAAACTTAGGCGGTGCTGACCTCTTGTGGTACGCAATGAATCTGCAGTCGCCAAAAGTCACCACGGCGAGGATGGCGGGATATTGGGGGGCTGGAGCTCCAGAACCAGGCTGGGAACTCGGGGAACACAAAAAAGGCGTCCCGGAGGGCACCACTGATCCGTTAAATTTTCATTTTTAACTCCTGAGCACGTAAAATCCTACATCTAACACAACACCGAAACACAGCAAATATATCAGATAAAAACAGTTCTTAAATTTGAGAAGGATTTATCTAAATTTTTCACAAGGCGTTAGTAACAGCTTTAGCTGGGAAGTGCTAGAGTGTCAGAAATCGCATCACTGATCCTTGCAAATCAGATATCACCAATACTGAACTCTCTCATGTTCAAGGCACGAAGCATCCCTCTCTCACTACTTGTGGTTCGGTGCATTTGACTAATTAGACTGTAGAAGTCCAAGTGTCTTGTCTCAGTCCTGATCTCTTTCTTGTTACCCTGTTCCCCACCAATGTGGTATAAGACAACTGTCACAGCACAGTGTATATGCTCTACATCTCCATTATTCATTCACTCCTCTGAGCATTTGTCTGTATCATCCAAATCACCTCACCTATTCTACTCAGGCATCAGAGGATCAGAAAACGAGTCAAGAAGAGGAAACCCAAATATTTTTAATGATGTCCCTCAATGGTAAGCCCGTTTCAGGTCACAGGGAGCAGACACTACTGGCTATGCCAGGAGTGAGCTGTCAGAGCCTGAGGGCTGTGACAGAGGACCGGATTAATCACGTTCTCATCCCACTCTGAACTCCAGCTGCACCAGGCACCCTTTGATTTCGTTACACCTTTACCTGTCCCCCAAGACCTGCTCCCCAGGGCACACCTCACCTCCCTCCAGCTGCTGCAGAGCATGCCCTGCCCTCAGAGCAGCACGGCTCACACCCTCAGACACATGGTTGTCACATGCAGAGACAGGAGTTGGACCTGATGATCCTTGTGGGTCACTTCCAACTCAGGACATTCTATGATTCTGTGATAACAGTGCCCCCACAAGCACTCCATAAAAAGGGTGCTCCAAGTCCTACCTCAGAAGGGGGAACTAACTTGTTCCCACAGCTTTGCTCTTCTAGCGATGCCCAAAAAAGCACCACGTACAAAGCAGGGCTTCCCAGTGCACCCTCCAAAACGGGAGCACACCCAGGATGCCTTTGTCTTCCCACACAGCTGGAACTGCTACTTGAACACAAACAAGAGAGTCCTTCCAGCTAAAGCTCCTGTGCTCTAGTCTAACTCCCTCACAGGGAGCAGAGAGGAAGCCACCCCAGAAATCACTGCCAGACACACTTCTTAGCCCTTTTCAGGCCATGAACACATCCTCTAGTCATCTTGGAGCAGAAACTGGCTATTTTTGCTCTTGTTTTTCCTCTCTTTTCTCTTCCTTGCAGGTTCCTTACCCTGGTGTATATTAGTATCACCGCTGTTATTCCCCGTCATGCCTGAGGTATGAAGTTAGTAAAGTGGTGACTCACGTAACCAAGTTTAGCCTGAGCTTCCAGTCAGAACTGACCCGGCATCCTGAAGTGCTGTAGTGCAGAGGTTTCTGTTCAGAGACTCAAATGATGTCCTCTTTAGAAAGGGCTGGTTCCTTCCTTCTGGTCACAGACCCCTTGACCTGTGAAAGCAAACAGGATACAAAATAAGAGGTGGAAGGAGGAAGGAAAATGCTTGTTGTTGTTTTTTTTTTCTTCCATGGCTTTGGTAAAAATCTGAAATTCCAAAAAATATCAAGAAAATCCCACTCCCAGGATGCTTCTTTCTTGGGTTCTCTTTTCTTTAGAAGTTTATGTTTTCTCTCAGAATGGTGGTCAGGAGTTCAGGCATTTCAGGCTGAGCTTATGCCATATGGCTCGCTACATGGGGTGATTTTCAGAGCTCCTCCCTCCACCAGCTCTGTTGCTTCCCGAAGTCGGCAGCAAAATGGGAAGTACACTCTCTCACTGAAGATGTTTCATATTTAGAATCGGTGCTTGATAAAGAGGGCAAGGCTATGAGGCACGTGGAGGGAGGCAGACCTGGTGTGGTGTCAGGGCAGGGGAACCAGAAAGCCGTCAGAGGAAAATAAGATGAAAGTGGAAGGGAAATGAAGCAAGTGGGTGATAGAATAATTCTGTTAAATAGGGAGAAAGCAAGAAGGATCAAAGGATCTCTTTTATTTGAATTTTATTCTCATTTCTGTTCGTTGCAGCTTCCTTCCTCTGCTGTATATTATTATCACCTCTATTATAAAACTTTCTGGTTGCTTGCAATTATCCCCCCTTTAATCTCCTGCTAGGCTCTTCTCCTTTGATCCAGCACAGTATGTGCCTTCTTGCCATATGACTGATTGTGTGACTGCTGCATATATATGTAAAAAATTATATTTTTTTGGACCCATTGTGTCTCCAGTTCAAGTCTATAAAGCCTAGGCAAAGTTGCATGCCTCAATTAGTGTGGATTCAGCTCCTAATAAAAATGTCCCAAATGCAAAACTCCTTCTAGCGTCCTAGTTTTATTTTTGCACTTAAGTCACAGTTACAATTTCATATAATAAAAGAACACAAGCTCCAGAGAGGGCCACCTAATTATGCCCTTCATTGCAAGGCTAAGCTGAGTTCAAGGAGAAGAGACAAGGCTGTTACTGGCAGACTCTCAATTCTTTCTCCTAATTTCAACTTTAAAACAAACAAATCAACAAGAACAACAAAACAACGCACCACCTCCTCCTGCTGCTCCCTCCTGCTGGCTTCTCCTGGAACCACAGCTCGCCCTGTCCCTGCAAACCACGCTTGATGTCAGGGCTGAGATATAACTGAAGAGGGCTGGGACCTGAGGGCCAGGAGAAGAGCCCTGAGATGACAGGGAAACACGGCAGAGTCAGTCAGAAAGCAAACAGGAAAGATGCTCCTTCTCCAAAGGACAAGCCACTGCTTCTTCTGGTGGGAGGCAGGAGGCAAAGCAGAGCTGCCCACCCAGCCTGGCCCCATCCCTCTGCAGAGGGCAGCTCCCTGCTTGCTCACAGCGCTGACACCAGGCAAGACCGGCTGAAGCCCTATTCTCTGTTTCCTCACTGGTCTTAGATCATATTTTTCAGCTGTGCTCTACCCTTTTGAGAGCATGAAACACAACGGCCCTGGTTGGCAAGGAATTCTCACCTTCCTTCTTCTTCAAAGGGAACGCTGAAGGAACAGTCTGGATGGTCTGAAGTAGTCAACTGTATTTCTGAATGTTGTAAGGAATGCCAAAAAAATACCAAAGTCCACATAATACTTAGCAGTTTGTAAAATGAATATTTTTAATTAAACCTTTGGATTTTAAAAAGAACATGATGGAAAATTTCTTCCTTACCTTTTTCATACAGCTCAGAATAGCTCAGAGGAAAAAAAGAGCCACAGGAAGGAGCCAGGAGAACACCTCAGCTGTGACTCTCTTCCTGGCCTGCACACATCTTCTGCAAAGCAACACATCTTCCAGAAAAAAAATCAAGCTGTTATTCTCTATAAGAACTATAAGGCTATAAAGAATATCTGCTTGTCACGTCCTCCAGAGTATCAGCTCCCCGTTCAGATTAACTTTCCATCATTCCTTCTACATCCACAGTTGCAAACTCATACCCATCACCAACACCGCCCTGTCTTCACTATCACCTTCCTTGTGGGACCACGGTTGTTTATTATGTTGTTCTGCATTCAAATAAATCCCTCATCAATAATGCAAGATGCAGCACCTCATGTTCTAGTATTCCTAGATCACAACATGACCTTGAACATCTCTCCACTGCCCCCTTCACAGACTAGACCGCAGAAACACACAGGTTTACTGAGTTAAAAGAAAGACCTCAAGACCTTGCTGTCTCACGTCCTTCGCATGCTCTACTCTCCGCAACACACTGCCATGTCTCAGGTGATGGAGCACAGCTTTCTTGTTCTGTTTTTAAAATCTCAAACAATGCTGAGTTTATTGATGCCCCCTGTGCTCTGCCCTGGTGATTAATTACATTCCCCTCTCAGAAATATGCTTCTCTTGATATGTTGTTGGAGGTTCTAACATCAAGAGCAAAAAAAGTGATCTTGTTATGCAGAACTGAAAAGCTCTGTGATAAAACACCTTGTGCAGCTGCAAGTATCAACACCCACTCATCACATTGCCTTTTTCAACCTTCTCTTCAGTAAGGTGCATTAGTCAGGCTCCCAAAATAAGCACCTTCAAGGCTTATTGTCAGTTCTCGTGGTCCTTCTTTGAACTCAAGCCAGCCTGTGCCTTCCCAAAACATTAACAACTGTGGCAATAAATACACCTGATAAGAGTTCACAGAACATTAACATCAGCAAGCCAACAAATGGCCACCAAGTGCTGGAGAGCATTACGTGCAGGGGGTATATAACAGACTGTGGAGACCCTTTAAGACCTCCAAAGGGCAGCTGCCTCCCCAGGGAGTGGGGATGGGCACAGCTGATGGGAATTGACTCACAGGGCTGGATGCCCAGCTCAGAAAGAGACTTCAAAGGCTTCCAGTCTGGGAGGGGATGAGGTTGTTTGCCTTGGTGACTCAGGTCTCTTATGATCAGCTTATGATCCTCCTCATGAGGGGAGGAGGAGGGGCAGGTGCTCACCTCTTCTGATAACAAATTCCAAGGGAATAGCAGGAAGATGTGCTAGAAGAGGTTTAGGTTGGGTATTAGGAAGAGGTTCTTCATCTGGAGGGTGGTGAAGCACTGTCAAGCATGATAGAAGTTTCAAGAAGCAACTGGACAATGCCCTCAGACACACAGTGTGCATTTTGGGGTTGTCATATGCTGGGACAGGAGTTGGACTCGATGAACCATGTGGGTCCCTTCCAACTTAGGACATTCTATGAACTTGAAGAAAAAAACATAATGGACTCTGTTGGGTTTTGTTTGCTGGATAGTGATGTTCCAATTTCCTAGGCTTTAGAACATAAATAATATTTTGTACACATCACTACTGAACTAATAGTTCAGTTGTCTCATTAGGCTGGTAAGAGGTATAAAATGTGGTCAGTCTGCTAGTTTACAACATGAACAAGAAGTTGCGGATGGGTTGTGGGGCTGGAGCTAGAATATGTAGAGCACTGATGAAATACGTGTACAAATGCACTCTTTGATGTGTTGATGGGTGTGACATTCACAGAGGGAAGACAGATGCACTGGGGCTAACTCCTGATGTGGGTCCCATGCAGTGCGGGCTCCGGGGCTCTCTCTTCAGGTTTCCTGTGTTAGCAGTGCAAAGCAGAAGGGCTCTCACAGGCTGTTCTGGCAGCTCAGGTTTCCTGGGGTGTCAGAACTTTGTGGGCAGCCTCCTGCTGCCAGGACCCCACCTCTATTTGGGTGAGCTGGGCTCCAACTCCCCGTATGTGGTGTTGCCCATCACACAGGGAGAGAAGTGAACTGCTGGATATGGAGGTCTGTCTTGGGTTTTGATCTTTTCTCTTCTGATCTTAAGGTGTGATCTTGAGTCTGTGTGGTACATGTTTCATCAGGAATCAGGTTTCAGAAGCATATGTAAGGGCTTTTTTTCATAGCCTAAAGACTTAAGGTTGCACTCAATCTGTTCTGATGCTGTTTTCTCTCAGATGCCCACAGGCTATATTTTATCTAGAATGACCTCAGAACGTTTCAGATACACAAAGGCTATCCACCATCTTCTCGGTAAACTGTATCTTAACCACCTGGCAAACTACATGGCAAGCTCTGTTGTGGAAATGAATCGCTCACTGTGCCTAATTAAATGGGCAAAGGGAGTACAGACAAGCAGGATGTAACTATCCAAAGTGGAAGCTGACCAGAGCATAGGGCTGTGTCTCCTCCTGTTACTCCAGGTTACATAGAATCATGAAATTATTTTGGTTGGAAAAGACCCTCAAGACCATGGAGTCCAACCATTAACCTAACACTGTCACTAAACCATGTCCTAAGAACCTCATCTACGTGTCTTTAAACACCTCCAGGGACGGTGACTCCACCGCTTCCCTGGGCAGCCTGTTCCAATGCCTGACTTCCAGGAGAAGGGGAGAGCGTACTGGCAACTGCAATCCCAACATTTAGAAAGGAGACTCTGCAGTGTGTATTGTTCACCTGCTGACTTCAAACAGTGTCAGAGCACAGATACAAAGGCCAACGGGGAGAAGGATGCACGTGGACTTCAGAGGAAACACTTGGTTACCACAGCTCTTCATCCAGACAGACGGGAAGAATTATTGAATTCTCATTGTAGGGGTCACAACTGCAGGTATTGCTGGGAAATTCAGTGCAGCTGTCTTAAGGCATTGAGAAAGACAGTGAAATCAGAAAAGCAGTACCTCAGTCGGAGGTACAGTCAGCAGTGAGGCTGTCCAAACAGGAACTGATATTCTAAAAATGACTTGTGACAGAAGATGCAAATACAGTTTTCACACTGTGGAAGCGGCGCTATTGGGGACTTCCGCTTCAATTTCAGGGTAACTCTTCCCTGCCATTTGGTCTGTTTCAAACTAAACTGGCTTCTTGGAACTTCCAAACAGTGTCCTTCAACCTCAGCCCTTCTTCTGAGACTGCAGTTTTACTGAGCTGATGCAGAACTTGCAGGCGTGCTGATTTCCTTCTCTCACAACAAAAGTGTTCTTCCGCTTGTGCTGCAGATAACAAGAACTTGGTTACTGAAAAGGAAGGTCAATATGAGGGGAGAATCAAGTTGGAAGTGACATTTCTGCCTAGGAAAACTATGGTAGAGATTTATCCAGTTTGCAACAGTCCTGTTCAGTAAACATTTGAACGATTTCTTCCCTGAGCAAAATTTTAAAGAGTTAGGTCTGGTGTCCTTAGTCTGTATCCAAGTCCATAAATGAGAGGATGATTGTCAAAAATAGTTTTACACTTGCTTTCAAACTTGCACCAAAATACTTTTTATAGAAAACTGCAACTATGAAGAAGTTGGTAATTTTTTTCCTAGAAAAAAGAAGTATTTGAGCAGTTAGTCAACCATCTTAATTCAAATATGGCTTGCTGGAACACACTGGAAACAAGCCAGATCAGTTTGGTAGTAACCTGTTTGCGCCTAAGACCCCTAAGACCTTCCTGGTCTTACGTATGCTGAGATACTTAATCCTTTTTCCTCAGTGGGATGGTTCTTCTTGTCAAGATGTTTTTTTTTCCCTTAATGCACTCTGTTCTCTTGCCAAAGTGGAACATTGCAGTAGGAGAACTGTGACTGTGTTGAATGGGATGCAGATCCCAAGGCCTACAGAGCAGAGGCACTAAAATTACCTGTGAGTACAGAGATCCACATGAAACAAAGCCAAAAAAGCCAAAATGAACTGTTTTGAATTGGAAAATGTCAAAATGAAACATTCCACATTAGAACATTTCTAAATATTTCATTGGGGGGGGGGGGGAAGGGGAGTGGTCACAGCCACTCACTCACTCACCCCAATGGGGTGGGGGAGAGAATCAAAAGGGTAGAAGTAAGAAAACTCTTGGGATGAGATAAAGACAGTTTAATAGGTAAAGCAAAAGCTGCACACACAAGCAAAGCAAAACAAGGAATTCATTCACCACTTCCCATGGGCAGGCAGGTGTTCAGCCATCTCCAAGAAAGCCAGGCTCCATCACATGTAACGGCAACATGGGAAGACAAATGTCATAACTCCGAATGTCACCCCCTTCCTTCTTTTTCCCTCAGCTTTATACACTGAGCATGACATGATACAGTGTGGGATATCCCTGTGGTCAGCTGTCCTGGCTGTGTCCCTTATCAGCTTCTTGTGGCCCCCAGCCCACTTGCTGGTGGGATGGAGTGAGAAGCAGAAAAGGCCTTGGCTTCGTGTGAGCACTGCTCAGCAATAACTAAAAAATCCCTGTGTTATCAACACTGATTCCAGCACAAATCAAAACCACAGCCCCAGAGTAGCTACTATGAAGAAAATTAACTCTACACCAGCCCAAACCAGCATAGTACTCCTTTAGCATCCTCTATACTCATCAGTGACACTGCTGTGCACTGTAGTTCATCTCTTACCACATTCACATCTTTTCTTCTTGCCACTCCCCACAGACATCATGAGAGTCCACAGAAACGGTTGACAGTGTGGGCTTTTCCCAGGGCCTGGTCGCTTGGGCTCATAATGTAAAGGAGTGTTATTTCTGTAAAGGGCAGAAGGTACCAACTCAGGCCTGAAAGGCAAGAAGCAAGCAAAAAAAAAGTTAAACAAAGGACGAGTTCTGTCACTTTGTTTCTTTCCATTCAGTGCCTAATACACTAATTTCACCACACAAAATAGAAGCTGTAGCAAGTAGCTCAGGAACTGAGAAAAAGGAGAAACAGGGGTGTTTTCTTTCAGTAGTGGTTTTCATGTGAAATTCCAAAGATGAAGTGAATTTTTAGTTACTTCTTAGCTTTAAAAATATGCTATAAAAATCCACTTTAATTTTCTGTAAGACTTACATTCACATACAGATTTCTGACTGTTATCATATTTGATTACTGGATTTTTTGGGGCCAATGTAAGTAACCATTTTTCTGTATGCCATAGTTCTGAGGAAAGACTGAAATAAAAAGAGAAATGCACAATTATGTGGCTGTAGGCTTGTGTAGGTTGGAGGCTTTTGACACTTAAAACGCCAAGCACAGAAAGCCTTCCACTTAAGAGCAACATAAAAGCAGCAACAGCTCATTTCAGAAGCCCTGCAGATTTCTCTGGGTCAAGCCAGGGTAGGATCAACAAGCATTTCAGAAGGGGCTTCTCCTCCTCCATACTGATAAGGAAAACCTGTAACCTTTGAAAGCCAATTTACAAAAGCACAACCGCTGGGGTTGTTCGAGGATGCCATTCTCAGTGAAACGGTGCACAGCTGTGGCAGCTTCAAGAGAACTGAGAGCATGCTCTGGCATCACTTTCAGTGAAAAAATGATTTCTCAAAGTCACTCGGCTCTTCTCTTTGTGCCCTCACAGTAAGTCTGTACTTCTAATTACTGCATTTAAGCACCCAGCTACCACCAAAAATTGAATACCTAAGTCCCAGAGGCACCTTTGGAAATTGCAGACTCATAAAACAAAGGAGTATATGAGTTCAGCGAATCATCTGTGCAAGTCTGGATTAGCACATCCTGATTCCACACACATCCAACTTTATGCTGGAAATAGCTCTCCTTCTCTATATATAGCCTTTTCCTTAACATCTGTGTCTTTCCTCAGTGAAAAAAGACCTACCTTAAGTATGTAGCAGGTGAGCTTGTTATTTGATTTTAAAGGCTTATCAACTGCATAACCCAGGTCCTCTTCTACAGACAGCTGTTTTGGAGTTCAACAGGACCACTGCTCTGATGAAGCTTCAAGTCAGCACGACACTTACTCCAGTGACAGTCCCTGTGACTTAAACTCCCCAGATATTCACACAGCCTAAAAGGAGGAGATAGGAGCAAAACCTCTGGGGTTTTAAAGCAGAGCTGCTTTAGGAGTGAGGACTCGGCATTTCCCATCTTGTTTTCAAGGAGGGCAGTTTTAAGGTGCACATAGGTCCCCTTGTTCTGTTTCCAAGCTTAACTGGACTTCACTATTTTCAGATGTGGCAACCTGTGAATCAGACAAATTAAACGTGTTAAAAGGAGTTAACTGCAAAGACAGCCTGCTTGCCTGAACAATCACCATCCAACCCTAAACGTGATCTTAACCCTGCGAAACTGGCAGTAATTGCTTTCAATCTCAACTGACGTGATGGCTTGGAATGAAGTACTGCCTGGCTTTTAGCTGATTCTCTGCTCAGGCTGCCTGCTAAAAGGGCAGCACCAGGCGAGGCCTTTACTTTCCTCTGCTTTTTTTTCCATTCTCTATTTCTGCTCTTATTATCGCAAAGCCATATTCTCTAGCACTGAAGAAACGCACTTGTTCCTACAAAATGACTGCGGTAAGTGGAAACTTCGCAAGTAACCTAAATAGGTGACCACAGACATTGTTTAGGGAGAATGCAGGGTGTTTGGGGAGGGAGGGAAGGGAAGCTGGAATTTATTTTCTCGTTTTACAACTGCTGCATCCCTAGGTTCAGTGAATGAATAGCTGAAGCACCATGCCAAAGGAGGCAGGTTCCTGACATCTCTGTTCCCTTTCAAATCGATGTTGGTCTCTCGGAGACAGATGCTGGCAGGCTTAGCGGCAACGTCTGAGGCGTGAACACACCCAGCTGACACGACACTGGCTGCCAGAGGTTACAGGCTTCTAGTAGGAGAAGAAAACAGAAATTCTATCCAGCTTCTTTCTCCCTTTACCTTGGAGCTCATATTTCACACCACAGAGGAAAAGCACATTTTTCTGATGAAGACTACTCTGATATATTTGGTGCAGCTGAAAAGTCATACAAACCTGTATTCTGTTACTTAAAATCACTATCCATTCAATAAAGAAACCAGGCAAGCAGATCCATGCACCCTACATGTTCCACCAGCTTGAGATCCCCCTAATACAGAATCAGAATCATTTCAGTTGGAAGAGACCCTCAGGATCATCGAGTCCAACCATAACCTAATCTAACTCTGGCACTAAACCATGTCCCTCAGAACCTCATCTAAATGCCTTTTAAACACCTCCAGGGATGGTGACTCCACCACTTCCCTGGGCAGCTGGTTCTAGTGCTTCACAACCCTCTATGTGAAGAATTTTTTCCTAATATCCAACCTGAACCTTCCCCGGCACAACTTGAGGCCATTTCCTCTTGTCCTATCACTTGCTACTCGGGAGAAGAGACCAACACCCTCCATGCTACAACCTCCTTTCAGGCAGCTGTAGACAGCAATAAGGTCTCTCCTCAGCCTCCTTTTCTCCAGGCTGAACAGCCCCAGCTCCCTCAGCTGTTCGTCATCAGACTGGTGCTCCAGGCCCCTCACCAGCTTTGTCCGATTCCGTGTAGGGCCAGAATCACTACACAGGAAAGCCACAGAACAGCTAGGTACCTATTGAAGCTGAGCCTTCTGGTAGCACTTCATACTAGTGACCTGATCATCAAAACCTGACATCAACATTGTGAATCTATAGCCCTGAAACTTAATAAAAAGAATATTTGTGTTGTATCCCGAGATCTCCTACTGCTTGCCCTGGCTTCTTCACCTCACCATTTGCTCCTCAGCCTTCCAGTTGAAAATGGGGAATTGCCTTTCATAAACCATTCCAGTTGCATCTGTATTAGCTACCTGAACAGGTTCAGTGCCTGTCCTCTGACTCGAAGGACCAGAGGCACTGCCCAACCTGTGTCCATGTGGCAGCATTCTCCTTCTCTTCTAAAACAAGCCCCCATACGGTCTACTGGGAATGGTTTCTGGCTTGTGCCTGGGCATTGCCTGTGGAGTGCTGTCTGCACGGACCAAAACCATCCCAAGATGCATCCTATCAGCATGAACAGTGTCGTAGCAGCGACCACTTCTCTTCTGTTTAGCTCATTATTTTTGCATCATAGTTATTCCAACAAAAAAAGAGAAGTGCTTTTCATATTTTCTTATTAAAGAGAACAAAGTTAGGAAATACGAGTTCTTCGAAAACAGACTTAAAGGCAAATGCACAACAGTAAAGCAGAATATGGAATGTTGTGGGGTTGCAATGAACAAATCCTTCCAAAAACATGCAACATCTCAATCTGCATTTTAGGAGTTTTTAGACCATGATTTTAGGAATAACTAAAAAAACCCAAAGTAACCACGCCTGGCAGCCTAACTCTTATTTACTGGGAACTGTAAAATAAACTCTGGAGGCAACATTATGTTCTTAAAGAGTCACTGTCAAATTACAAGCAATTGAAAACACACTTGCATTTCAAAGCTATTTGTCTCCTGGTGTTGTATGTCACACAAACTGCAAAACAGATGCTATTAGCAATATTTTTTTTTTCTTTTGCCTGGTGTGCTGGCAATCTTCAGGGCTATTTTGGTGGTTCTTCTGCACAGCAACAGGAAGAAGAAAACATTTTTGAAAGTGTGATTGTAAAACCACAAAATACTGGTTTGGGAACTTGGCCATTTGTCCCTGAAGCTGCCCTTATTTCAAACCAAAAGTAAACCAACAAACATGCCTGAACTCTCTACATTCCCCACCCTTACCAGTCACTGTTTTCCCAGCTATACACAACTTTAAAGCAGTCTTAAAAAAAACTGGCACAGCTGGATGGGCTGCGCTACTCTGTAAATAAAAAGGTTATTTCTTTTTGTTCTTTAAGTTATATTCTTTAAGAATCCTTAAACCCATTTCCACATCTCTTTTTTTTCCGTAAGACAAACTGAACAAAGGAAGCTCCTGCTCAGCTAACTTCTGGCTTTGCCAGCGCCTGCTCCCCGGTCTGCTGAAGCATGTTGATCTCTGGTGGGACAAGCCATCCTTTTGCAGGGCCCAGCTGTCCCGTTCTCTCTCTGCCCTCCGGCAAGAGGCTCCCCAGCAAATCAGTAATGTATTCTGGAGCCTGCGTTTCCCGGGGGAATGCAGGTTCCCTCCCTCCACCTGCGCAGCGGTCGAGGCTGCCCGGCTCCCCGCTCACAGGCTGCTTTGGGTGGGAGGAAAAGAATTCAGCAGCCCCTGCCTGGCTTGGGGCAGGAGAAGGGCTGTGCTGGGGACTCGGGAGGCCCCTGACATCTCCTCGCTGCTCCTCGGGCACCGGGACACTGCTCGCAGTCTGCAGCACCTTCCCCGGTGTCACGGGCAGGCTGAAGTGGAGACCAGCTGTCCTAAGCAGATCTAAGTGGGAAGAGAGGTATTTTTGGATAAACATAATATCTCAAAATAAATTAGTATTTTAGTCAAATGCTGGGTTAAGAGCTGTTCCCTTGGCTTAGCCCCTTACACAATCGTGCGAGGATGAAGTCTTTAATTACACGTGATGTTCTAGGGTGGGTTCTCTTCCTGTGGGATTCTAGCATCATTTGGTGAGCAGAACAGCCAGTGACCACTTGGTGAGCACCTGGTCAATAATTTGATTTCTCCTCTGTTCTGTGTTTGTCTGTTTCTATACGCCGAATGCTGCCCCAGCTCTGCTCAGCACAGAGAATTCATCATCGATGTTGCTCAGTGGCTCAGAAGGCACAGTAACTCACCAATAAGAATATATACATTGTTACACTCATTTTGGAGGTGAGGAGCAAGTTTTACCGCCACCATTACTACTCTAGCGATGAGGGACTCAGGCTGTAGTTATAGAAGTTTCCTCAGCATGACACAAGCAGCTGAAGATGTTTCCCCTCTCCTGGCCCCATCTCCAGCTGCCCGGTCCCACTCTGGCAGCACAGCTCGCTGCCTCCATGGTAGCACTGATGCAATCATTCATGAGCTTGGCCTGTGAATCATCTGCACTGCAGGCCCACAAGAGGTTGCATTAGTGCCTTTGGGGAGCTGGTAGCTGCTGCGCAGGGGCAGGGAAGTGTACAGGCAGACGTGATGTGGGGAAAAAAATCTAGCTTTGATATCACAGGAAACGCTCATTTAACTAAACCTTGAGGCTGATAGAGAATACTATCAAGGGACACACTACTTTGGATTCTCAGTGTGAGGCACCTCCAACTTTTGTTTCACTTGCTTTTTCAGAGTATTTAGCATTTTGGGGGGAGTTTCTTTACTGGGAGTGGAAGCTGGTGACCTCGGCTGTAGCTGTGACAGTGCAGGTTGGCCATCCGAGCAATGGAGCACAAACCTCCTGGCCAGTGGGCTGGACTTTAAGTTGCTGCCCAGCATGGTGCAGCATCTGTGTCACCAGTTAGAGACTGCAGTGCTGCCAAGTGGTGTTTAACTACCTTGGTCCTGAGACCATCCTGTCTCCCCCAGATCTCCACCCTAGATATGTTCCAGTCTTTGCAAAACTCAAACAAGAGCTGGTGGGAAAACATCCCCCTTCAGTGCCCAGCTACAACTCATCCCCAGAGCACCATCCACCTCATGCACTGAGGAACAGAGGCAACCGGTGGAAAAAAGCACACGATCACACCACTGAAACCTGCAACACGATGAGTATATGCAGGAGGATAAATTAAGAACGAGTCCTGCAGCATAATTTTGCAGGTTATATTAAAAGCAAAGAGAAGATGCCCATCATCTGAATTAACGTATTAATACGTTACTGCATGATCCTCAGCAGGCTTGATGAACACTGTTACTCCACAGCATTCCCTTCTGCCATGGATTAACCTCCATAAGTAGCAAACTGCCATCTTTTTTACAGATGAGCAGTGCAGGGACTTGATGGTTTCTCGCTGTTATTTGTTGACAGCAGAGGAATAGCAAACCGTAGGTGCAGATCCATGTTTCCAGCCCAGCTGGTCTGTCAGCAGGGGTCATCCCATTCCCCCCAGCTCTGCAGCACCAGCCAGCCCCTCCACCATTCTGCTTCTGTGCTCTGGCTTCGGGCAGGATTAGCAGAGGGCAGCACAAAGGATGAGAAGAGACAGAAGCAACCCCACGCCTGTCAGTATTCAGGAAGAGATTGGACAACGCCCTCAGACACACGGTGTGGAGTTGTCATATGCAGGGACAGGAGCTGGACTCGATGATCCTTGTGGGTCCCTTCCAACTCAGGACATCCAGTGGTTCTGAGCGGAGGGTTGCACAGCAGCACCCGGGTGGCAGCCGGCCCTGGGACCAGCCCGGCTGCATGGGCAGTCAGCACCCTGAGGGGCAACGGGTCCTCCACATTCGGAAGAGGAATGAGTACTGATGAAGAGTAGCTTTGCTGACTTTGCTCTGCCCAGTGAAACATTACGTTCCCCCCTTTCAACGCAGCCTGTTTCTTTCTCTTTGCCTTGCTCGGGAACCCTGTTCTACCTTCTGGCTTCACTGCCTCCCCAAACATGACAGCCCCCTCCCCGCGGGCTGCACAACCCCTGCCCCGCTCCTTGCAGCCCCTAATGGAGCAGACTCGAAGCACCATCTGTCCGCTTCCAGCCCCCGCCATTCCGCCGCCTCCCCCAGCCCTGCCAGCCCCCGCTCAGCGCTGCCTCCCCTCAGCGCCTCCTCTGCCCCCTCGAGTACAATTCCTCCCCTTCCCCACCAGCTGGGCCCGCTGCCGCTTTTCCTAGCTTGCTAAAATAAAATAAATATATCAAGCGGTGCGCTGACTCAATTTGGACGACTGTGGCTTTTTTTATTTAATTGTTATTTATTTATTGATTCCCCCCAAACAGCACTGCAAGGCGCGAAGGAAACCCCGTGACGGGTTTCTCTCAGCTCCCCGAGGCGGGGCGGGACGACTGAGAGCGATCGCGTTTCCATGGCGGCCGCGGCCGTCAGTCCCGCTGCTGGGCGGGAAAGGGCGGGAGGGGCGGCCGGCGCGGCCCTGTCAGCCCCCCGGGGCCCCTCCTGGGAGCCGGGAGGGAAGACGTGAGGGAAGGGGAGAGGCGATGAGCTATCGTCCACTCTAAACTGTGCCAGTTGTTATTAAAACATGCGTATTTCATGGAAAACTCAGTGATTAGTATCTCGTGGAAGGTACTACTGCTGAGCAGTGGGGGCGTGACGCTGTAGTCACCTTGGTCCGGACCAAAAATCGTTACTCAAGGATATCTCAGTTTTTTATACGTCAGCAACATTTCACTCCCAAGTAAAACCAGCAGCTCCAGCGGCACAGTTAACTCTGCGCATTTTGCGTACACTTTTGGTACTGAAATCTTTCACAAAAATGGAAAACAGAATGTTCTTACAAACAGCACGGTCGTTGAAATTCTATATGACATCATTTAAGTCAAAAAAAAAATCAAGATAATTAAATATAGGCATCAACAGTGTATTGCTAGCGTGTGCATAACTGCATACATTATGTCATTTCTTATTTCAGGAAACTTAAAGAAATCCACTGCTTCTAAAATGATTCACTCCTCCAACCTGGCACCCGTTTTCAAGTGAGTAGTGCAGAAGAGAAACACATCCTACATGTTCTCTGCAAACTTTGTTTCAAAATCAGCTTCCGGAATCCAGGGATAGGCAATGCACTGCCACAGCAGAGCTATATACACATATCGCCTAGTGCTGGAGCCCACTTGGCTATGTAAGTGTATGAACATGTTTGCTATTTTGCTTATTATGTTGCTGCTAAGAACTCTCACCCAAATTAAATAGTTTTGGAAAGTTGTTTTCCAAGCACGTGTGAAGATTCGAAGTCCCTTAAGGTTCCATTTATGGGCTATTAATGATGTTGTTATTATTATTATTATTATTATTATTGTAATACCCTTCTGTGCTAAGTACTTGTGACTCCATGTGCATAAGGAGCTTACTGGATGGATTCCAAAGCAAGGATGTTGCAAAGCAGGAGAGGAAGGAAAGAGCCTGCTGCTTCTTAGAGCAAGGCAGCCTGCTATGTAGGGCTCATGGAAGAAGTCATATTTAAGCATACAGAAGGTGGAAGGAATAAGAAGGGACAGTGGGTGGGTTTCAGGTGTGTGCAAAGTCAAGTCAGTGGAAATGAGAAGCTAAATTAATGATGGGGATTTAAAAGGTGCCACCAGTTTCCTTCAAGCACTTTTGCTTTTAACTGCTCCCATATCTTGTAGCATCCACAGGTTTGAAATAAGAGACCTGTTCCATCCTGAAATGCCTAGTGTCAGCAAACTGAACAGGGATCTCCCTGGAATAGCTGTAGGAAATGCTAAGGAGAGAGCAACAGGTTAACCCCAAGGGACTTAGGCTCAGATTCTTAAAGGTAATTAGGTACCTCTAAATACAAGTTAGACATCTAAATCTTTGAGGCTCAGGGTCTTACTTAATCAACTGTGGACTGGAGGAAGGCTCCTTAACTGGTTCACAGCCATGAACCCTTTCCTGGGTTTGGATCCTGGTTTGTCTTCCAGAAACTGAACAGGGCATAGTTTTATTGTCATGACAATTAGGCTGGTGTGCTGGGGACTCCAGTCTCCAGGAAACATGGAATAGAAATGTGGGTTGGATAGGAAATGTTAGAATCATTGATCTGTTGCGGGGATAAAAAAACCAACTTGCTTTTGGTCAGCACTGAGGTTTTCCTAATATAAAAAGTCAGTAAAATTAAGGAGAGAAAGCACTAATATATCAGGCAGTCAAGCAGAATCTCAAAGTTTTCACATGCCCTTTATTTTGATGGACATCACTCATTTTAGAGCTATATTTCTGTAGTCTGGGAATATAGGAAACTTGCTTTTATTCATCTCAGGCATAAAGAGCTTTGAAATTGCAGTCGGAATAATTTACACCACATGCAGGAAACCTACACTATTTTAAATTAATTCCTTGAAATATTTGTATGTGTTCTTTGTTTTAGGCCTCCAGCATGTATTACATTCCACACATGAGTATTGAAGGGTTCTAAGGGATTCATAGCACACATTTTCTGAGAGTTCCATTATTAGAAGTATATTTGCTTCTGTATAATATTCAGCTTTTAATAAAGGATCTTTTCTCTTTGTCGCTCTCTGTCTCTCTCTCTTCTGTCCCTGCTGCCTACTGTCATAAAACTACAGTTTTTCTCTGTAGGAATCTTGACATTCATTGTTTTGACATTATTTGGGTATAATACTCAATATTTATGAACTCTTTCCTGCTATAATGGTATGAGGTACATAAAGAAGAGCTAAATTTAAAAGCATCAAAGCTCATTTTTGTACAGTGTAAGGAATTCATAGTAATAGAAATGTTTCTGTGATTTAAGATCCAGTGCAAATAGTTTTAAGTTCCCTGAAGCATTTACAGCCCAAACATTACAGTTTTGAAACATTAAATGACATACCGGCTAGAAATAAGTGTAAAAATGTTTGCTACTTTTCAGTCACTGATGGAGTGAGATTCTGGAAAATTGATTTCATTTTTGGTATTTCCATTTTTAACAACTTAGAATGGAGCAAACCGAACAAGCCACCTCCTAAATAATGATGCATTGAACTAGTTCACTCATTTTTCCACCAAAAAAAAAAAAAGATGTCAAGAGGGAGTCTGAAGGGCACTCCTCTTTCTGGCAGAGCTTCCTATGGAACATCTCCTCCCAAAGGAGGGAGGAGGCCCTTTGCAGCCCCATTCCTCATCTCCACAGAGATGTACAGCTCTCACCTTCCTGCCCCTTCTCCCACCTTCGCCCTCTCTTAAAATCCTTTGCACCCTTCCACCCCTGGCTGGGCTGGAGCTGCGTGTTTCAGTGCATCATGCTCAAGGGAATGGCATAAGGGCCCTCACAATTGCTGAGGGTCCCAGCAGGGCCAGGTTGTTGCAGCTGAAGGATCATGAAGAATTCATGAATCGCAACTGTAGTAGGAGAACTGTCATATCTTGAGAGCTGTATCAGACACTCGTAAGTGCTCCCACACAGTTGCTGTACAGGGAGCGTTCACTGTGGTGACCCTTAGGTGCTATAGAGGCTGCTGGGATGAATCGGAGGAATCCAAGTGCTGCTAAAACAGAGTCAGTTCTTGATGAGTGAGGATTCCCTAGAATCCAAGCAGAAAAAGTGCTGCTAAGGTACGTTAAGTCACTTCTGCATTCCTTGCCCCATCTGTGCCTTTGAGAGGTGGCACAGCTGAGCAGTTGGTGTCTCGTTATCCAAGGCAGCAGATGTGGTATGAATCTGAAGGGGTTTTGTGGCAGGAAGAGGTAGGTGGAGACATCCTAAGGGCTGGAGCAAGGCTCAGGCACAGCTGCCAGGGAAACTCGGGTGGATGGGAGGAGGAGGCAAGAGCATGCCAGGCAAGAGAGAGCTTTCCCAGGGATGAGCACAGCTGAGAGAGCGATGGTGAGAGTGTCGCTGGGTGGGGGTTATCCAGCACTCAATTTAAGACCAGATGTGGAACTCAACGCCCTCCATTGTATCAGAGAGAAGTGAAATGGGAGATGTGTGAATCTCCTCTCTCACTCCTCCCCACTTTTCTCCTCTCTCCAAGTAGAAGAGGAAACTTTACGGAGTGAGGGCACTGTTTCCTTAAAGCCAAAACAAACTCCCAGTATTCCTTTCACAGTGTTTATTGATTGTCCTGTTACCAGCAAAAAAAGTCTGAGGAACTCCAGTCTCTGCTGGAGCAGAAAAACGTTGTTTTGAACTCCTCAGCTTAGAGATGGAAAGTGAGTGTCAGATGATATGCATGGAAATTCCAGCTGTGTTGCCCTCTTTATAGGGTCTAACGCTGTAATTTTTCTTGAAGTCTGATTTGGGGGAGCATCACTGCTGGCATCTTCCAGGGACTGAGGCAGCTGGAGCAGCTCACAGCCACTGTTGACCACAAGGGTATAGGGAAGATTATTTGAATTGTAGGCTGGTCAGAGGCCATGCCCCTAATGAATCTGATTGCTTACCAACTTCTCAGAGGGAAAAAAAAATCACTAATAATTAGATCCTGATTTTATTGGGAGATCTTGCAACACTAAGTGCGTGGTTTGCTTGTGGGCTAAAACAATTATTGGAAAATTGCAAGTAAGAACTTGATACAAAGCACTAGTATAAGAGAAAGATCAGAATTCCAGGTAGGAACTGTAGATTTGTGCATAAGTGACGTTGTCAGTTCTGTCCAGGAGCTCATGAGCTGATGTTGCAAATACCGTACCGTAGAGGTAGAGGTGGCTTTGCTGTAAGGGGAAGGCAAGGGTTTTTAAATCGATGCCAGTGTAGCAATCTGTGACGTTGATTGTAAGGGTTCCTAAAGCCTGTTACTCAGCAAAAGGCCAACAGAGCAAAAGCAGATTAAACAGTTGTTAAAGCTTCTTTCTTTTTCTTTTTCTCCTTCCTTCCTTCTTTCTTTCTTTCTTTTCTTCTTTTTTTTTTTTCTTTTTTTCTTTCCTTCCTTCCTTCCTTCCCCTTTTGAATGAGTTAGACACATCTGGATTTGGTCCCTTTGTTCTGGAGCAGTAACAAATACTTGTCATGTGAACATATTCTCTACAGACTTCAGAAAGATAGTTTGTATTTTTAAAAAATGCTTTTTATTTTCTCTCAGCAGACAGACAGGCTCTCCCAAATCAATTGGAGCAGAGAATATGAATAAACTAGAGAAACAACTTTGCTTAGTGGAAACAGAGACATCGTTTCTATATCCTTTCTCGAAAACAAAACTGAAAGCATAGGAGCTTAGAAATGCTGAAGTGAACGTGTCCATCTAGGAAAGTATATTTAAGTTTCTTCTAGGGGAAAAAATGATTCATTTGACTTACATTAGGAGAAGAGGTTGATTTCCTTTGTTTAAGACTCCATGGAGAATTACTTATTTGGAAACCGTGCGCAGTTCCCTATATTTGGGAGAATCTGTTTGCTGTTTCCTAAGGGTGTGTTCCTAACTGCGAGAACAGCCGAGATTTTAAAGGCGGAGGACTTGCTTCCCACTAAGGATGCAGTCTGCCAGGCTGCTGCAGCTGCTTCGCTGTCCTACTGAACATTTACCTTCCGTTTGGATTTTGAATTTAGTTATCTGTTGGGAGCATACAGACTGAACAACCATCATGTTATTATGTCCTCTCTGGATCCTAAACTCAAACCAGGCAGGTAGTAGTTTTAGCCATTTATCTGAAACGACAGGTGGTTAAATTAGGAAAATAAAAGACATAGCAGTGGTTGAGAGATTATGCAGCTGGAATGAATTGTCTCCATGTAAAAGTCTGTATTTACCGTGGCTCCAGGAGTGTTTTACATTCATTCGCAAAAGTGACAGCATAGAATTTTGTAGAATGGGGTTTTTATGCATGGTAGCAAGCTAGAAAATGTCAAAGTGACTGAAAAAATTCCTTAGGATTTATGTTTTGAGTTAATGCTTAATCAGACTTTGCAAAAGCCAACCAATCTGATAGAGTGGTGAGATAGGAGTCGGGTCACAAAATCCTATTGTAACTCAGGCAATAACATTATAGCACCATAACTAGTAGCTTTGTTTTCAAAATGGGCTGTAAAATGTGCTTGGAGTTGAAATATAGTGTATGTAATTAGATTTTCCTGCAAAACTTGTTTCTGGAGGGCTAATATTCCCAGCTGCTCTGGGTCAAAAAAAAAAAAAAAAGTTCAGAGAGAAGCTATAGAAAACACAACAGAACTCCATGCAGGAGGAAAAAGGTTTTATTTTTCATGGTCTCATTAACCTGTAGGTACTTCTGACTCCGCTTCTGGAATATCAGAGTGCAGCTGCTTCTCACTGCTCACCAAAAAGTTGTTGAAGTCACATATGAAAAGCTGACTTCGCCTGAATTGCACTGGATATCTATGTGTTATTGTTTGGAGCATTAGATTTTCTCCTTGTGTAGCTGTGGCATTCCTTTCAGGGGATTTACATGCCCAAGAGCCAGGTGGTAGAACCTGGGCAAGTGCTATTGTTTGCAAAAGCAGAGGAAATAGTGCAAGTCAGAAAGTGAACTAGTGCAGGATTTGTCTTGCTAGTACAGCAGTCATGGTCAGATGTTCTCTCCAGATCTGAAGACGAGAAGTTACAGGTTTTCATCGTGTTCTGGTACCATTTAACATGCAAAAAGGAAGCTGTAGGCCTTATTTTCACATTCTACATCTAAGAAACAGTGTGGAGGCTGCATTCTGCAACCAGACAAGTCGCTTCTAGCAAAATAAAGAGCCATTCCTGAAGCAGCTGGGGGCTGAGCTGTACGGTCAGTCCCCGCGAGGACTGAAGGGAAGTTAGTTATCTACGGTGAAGGAGTAGGAAGGAAAAGATGATGAACAAAAGAAAAAAAGTCCCGTCCACTTTTTTTTTGTCTTTACTTTTAAACCTGAACTTTCTCCCAATTCAAGTAATGCAGCAGCCAAGGATTTTGAAGGGATGAGAGACATAAAATCTTGATTGTAGGTGACATTAGCTCTTGTTTCCCTCCTTTACAGTGGTGTGTTCTTTACAGTGGAGTATTGCAACTTATTTTTTCTTTTTTTTCCTGTCTGCCCATCAGATCAAGTAAACCAAAGAGTGTCTGTGCTGTGGCAGAGAAACGTGAGAAATAAGCTACAGCCTCACATTACCTGGAGCCCCATGCAACAGGCCCACCCCATCATTTGGCAGCCAGGCAGAGTGGGGCTGCACCCACCCATGCCAGGGGCACAGTCCTGTCATTATAACTCTGTAGATAACATATAAATGTTTCCTAGATTCCTCCTTATGATAGCATGAAACTTTGCAGTATCGGAGTGATACTTACGTAGTCTGCTGTTTACACTAGGCAAGTCTCTTCATTACTGGTTCTTCACGCTTTCTCCCACATTTGGCCTTTTAAATAACTTCTGTGTTTTTGTTGGGTTTTAATGACAGCTATCATTTTCCTTCCAAAGAAATTGCATACATGACTTCAGTGTGAAAATCTCACAGTGTAAATCAGTCTCATGATTTTTATGAGTTTGTAGTTTTGGCAGCATTGGTGATTTTCAAAGAGATCAGAGACTCTCAAGTCTTTAATATATAACGTTAATTAGATTCTGCTGCAATTAAATCCAAATAAAGATTTGCTGTATAAGCTATTTAGCTCTGCTAAGACTGTTCAGCCATCAAATAAGCCTGCTTTGCCATTATGCCCAAACAGCCCATATCGCAAAGATTCAAGAAAACCTCTAAGAAATCGAAACTTGTGCTGTTAATCCAGTTCTGATCAAATCAACGTGAGCCTGAGCAGAAAGTACTGATCACAAAATCAGGGCTGAATATTTACTTTCAAAATTTAACAGCACTTCAGACAGAAGTAGTTTTTTAGGCAGTTGTAATCTAAAGTGAGAAACGTGAGATGACAACTAAGGCTGCCTGAACTGGATGAGCAAACATACTGTCATAATACTCCTCAAGCACTCCAGAAATAGCCACATTCAGTTGTTTTCAGAGCACATATTTGTGTGTGTGCTCTGTTAGATTACCTCATTTGGTGAAAATTAGGAATGTTGATTATTTTTCGATTTGGGCCAGTAATTCTGACATCTGCTTTACAATTTCCTCAGTGTTTGTACGATCATCGTCTTTAGCCTAACATGCTGTCTTGACATTGAAATGTTACAAGCCAGTGCTAATCCAAGGAACAAATATAAAGAAATAATATGACATTTCCTGATGAGTTTTGGCAAAGTTGGCTTTAACAGTTGCTGTGACTATGAAAGCATTTAGGAGATGAGCACGTTTACTTGTTACCAGCTGTCGTTGTTTTATCCTCAGTCTTGCACCGTGGGTGTTTTTTTCCCCATAAACTCCTTTGTTGAAGTTATGATTGTGTAGGAATCCCAGCCTTTATTTTATTTTGCCATGGATAATTCTAATGATTGCAAAGAAGAAATTGCATTCAATAAAACATTGGAACTTAAAAAGAAAAAGCAATGCTTGAAGTTTTCATAGCTTCTGATTTAGAGAGGCCTGACTTACTGTGGCTGTCCAGTACCGCACATGGCTACACAGGCTCTGTGATGGCAGAGAAGCCATGGCAGGAAGTTTACCAGTAAATTGTACATCAGTTTGCAGTGTTTATATTTCTCTATATGCATTTTTTCATAGTAGCTGTCACTAATTCTTAGATTAAAGGGGTTGGACAAACACATTCCGAGGATTTCAGTAGAAAGTTTTGTTTGGCATTTCGAGTCACTGCTCTGAGAAGCACTCACCTGTGACAGATTACTATGGCTACTAATTTATGTCTCAGCCTGTTTTACATTAGCTTGTCCTTTCCTGACTCCAATAACCATTTGTTTATTTGGTTGGTGGCAGATGTGCCAAGCTTGAGGATTAAAAATTGAAGGACTTCTCCCCCACACACTCCCCAGCCAGGTGCCCCCACACTGTGGTTATTTATTTTGGGCAACATTTTTAAGTTATTTTATTTGCTTTCTGGTTTCTGAGCTTGAGGGTGGACCTGACTCACATTTTCCAAGCGCTATGCAAGTTGTAGGGCTCATTTTATTTTTTCTTTAGACAAGTTCTGTTCTATTGCAAGCCCTCAATTTCTTCAACTCAGATCTTGAGAAGGAAAATCTGTTATAAAATGAGCTGCAACAAAACCCCCAGAAGCTGTCACTTCCCTGTTGTGTGTTACTTAAACGAGACAGAGAGTTCAGAAGCGGTATTTGGTGGTCTGTTTGTTGCAAGATGAGAACTTTAAGTATCCATATTGTTTATCAAAATGCGGTGTTCTAGCCAGAAGAAAGAAAATTGCAGTTAGTACGTGATTCCAGTTATCGCGTGATCTTTGGAAAAAACAAGCCCGTTCTGCTCGATGACCAAGCCAACAATTCCTGAACAGTAACTTATAACGAGAGCAAGCCAGAAAGGCTACCAGCATCCGAGCAGAAGACACCGCTCATGCAGAACGGGTCTTGCAGAAGATGAAGGCGGTTTTCTGATTCTAAATACTTACAGCTCCCACTTGTATTAACTCTCTGCAGTGTGACACCACAGCTCGCTGATCGGCAGCCTTTTTCCCCTCGGGATACGTGTTCTCTGGTGGCTGCGGGGCCTGTGCCACACCGCACCCTCCTCCCTCCCCAAAACCCCTCTGACAAGGCGCTACAACCACCTGCAGCCTGATGGCCTCATTTGTTCAGGAACTGTTACAGTTACTGCTCTTACAATTCTGGCTACAAAGCTGTTATTCTGTGAAGAATTTGAGAGTAAAAGCTTTCATCCGAGTGTACACAGGCAATTTCCACTCCCTCAGATGAAACAGCTGAGTAGAATTCATTCCATTCTTTTTCTTGAGGTGCATATGGGAAAAAGATACTGCAGTCTATCTCATTCAGGAAAATTGCTGGAGGAGGTAGAGATTTTCCCTCAGCCTGATCCCAATTACGTTTATTTTCTATTTTAAATATGATCTCGTGTCCTCATAGCAGTTTCAATGCTTAGAGTGCTCTGCCGTGGCCCCAAACTGCTTGTCTCCCAATTCCCTTTTGTGATACTGACAGTCTCATATGTTGGCCGAATTTTATTTGGTGTTAGACACTGAGAGCCTAAAAAAGAAGGTGGAACTCAACACCAAGAGAAGGGAGTAAAGCCTACATTACATTTGCCACCTGCACAACTGAGGCAGAAAAAAATTGCAGAAAGCTCTGTGCTGTGTGGCTCTGGGACACTAGATGTGTTTTAAGGCACCCAATATAGATTAAACTTTTGCAGGAACAGAACCCAAAGCACTAAACCACTACAAACTTGTTAGAAAAGAAAGTTTGGAGATGTAACTAATTGCTAAATCAGTTATTGTTTTCTATTTGTTGCATCGATCTAATTCCATATAATTTCAGGTGTTGTTTGTTCTCCTCCAGTATAAAGCCACATTAAAAGAAGCGTTACCAAAGACATTTTCCTCTGTTACTTTTTCAGGATAAAGCTTGAACTGGGACACATTAACTCCAAGTGGTCGGGTAGAGCTGTTTCTTTAAAGAGGAGCTGCCAGTTTTAACATTGTGTGTCACATTTGTGAGCATTTTGAGACAGAATATTTAAAATCCATGGAGATTCAGATATCCTCCTGGAAAACATCAGTCAGTTAAATTGTTTAGCAGTTACAAAAAAAATGTTTCAGCACATTTCAATGCTGAGGGGGATTTTAAGTATTGAAAATATTTAACACATCTGAATAAATAGTGAAAGTAGAGGATTTTGCAGGTGAGTGAAAAATGAGAAAAGAGAAATTATTAATATTCTAAAATACAGCATCATGGATCATTAAGTAATTTAAATGTCTGTAAATGTAAACAGATTAAATACTAGATGCAAAAATAATGGGGTTTTTACTTCTTTAGAAACAGAAGCAATAAATGTACCTCTCTGTGGTAATACAAAGGGAAAACAGAGTAAGCTGATGCATGCAGATCCGCCTCCTGCTTTTTAGTCTCCTCTTCCTGGTGCTAAAAGGTTTCACCTGTGCAGACATTTACACGCAGATATGTACAACAACATCTCTGCAGTCACTGCGTGTTTAAGTTACCACCTTGTTAGCTGAGCCATGGTACCTGTGCCTGCATTAAAATCGAGTGAGACTAAAGCATCACTGAATGTAACTTAGTATCCCCTGATTAACCTTCTGAAAGCTCCTATATTTCTGAATAAGTCGTATTAACCTGTGGCTGGTGGTTGAACTGAGCAAGCCTCGTTGCAATACATTTTGCCTACTGCATGGGAATGGCAGCAATGAATACTGGAAGCAATTACGTCTACGCATGCACGTTCACCAAAGAACCCGGAATACGAACCACAGTTACTGAGGTATAATATGTATGCGCAACACAGTTTTAGTTAGCAGAGGCATGCCCACTGCTGCTGCTGAGCACTCCTTTCTTTGAAATTCAAGCGTACACTCCAGTGGAGACTTAAGGCACCAGCAAACTGGTTCTGTAGTATCTAAAGAGGGTGCAGTAGAAGAGGTTGCTTTACCCTCATGTCTGCTAAACTTCCTGGCTGCCTCTCCCCAGAACGAGCAGAGCAGAATGACCTATACATTCCTGCCTGAGCTGCACCTAGTCCTGGTTCTTCACGTGAGCTTAACGTATGGAGAGGGTGAGTCGATGCTGCTCGTGAGGAGCTGGCTGCAGCACAGCCAGGAGTCTGTTGTAGCCTGATGCTGTTTCTGCTGCCCTTAGCCACGTCCGCCACCACCTCGGTGTGATTCAGGACAACTCACCTGCCACCTCCAAGGCCCTTAGCACAGGCCGGGCAGTTTGTGTCAGTTCCCAATTGCCAGCCTGACCTCGCTGATGCCCAGACTGGGTCTGCTGTACCAAGCTGCGTTGTGGCTGGAGGCTGGGGAAGCTCAAAATATTGTCAAAGTCACTTCACTGCAACACAGGTCGGGACTCGGATCTCCAAAAACACTTTTTAATCTCTTGCTGTAAGAGTTTGGTATTTATTCTGTAGAACATGCTGCTATAATAGTACCTATGTCAATGTACATTAAAAACGTCAAGTTTTTTCCTTCCCAGCAGCTACAGCACGTCCACTCTACAGCAGAAAAACAGAAGTTGATAAGCCAACGATTCCAATTCTGACCACCTAAAAGCTGAAGTGTCAAGCTGTAAGCATTAAAGCTAATTTCTGACTTCTCTTGGCTATAATGCCACTGCTTTCTAAATCTCATCACATCTTACTTTGATGAAAGACAATTATCTTTATGAAGTTTAAGCCCTTAAGCCTCTTCAAAAGCAAATTTTTAGCTTTTCAGCGGAATATATATTATCCTTTGAGATGGGGACAAGATCACATAGGAAACAATAGCAGTGAACACAAGTGGCAGACTATCTTAAACTCACTGTTGTATTGTTTAATTTAGAAAAATAAATGATAAAATTGAAACTCTGATGGAGTTTGTAGTGGAACTAATATGACTGGCCCTTTTTATAAAATTATGTATAGGAAGCTTGAATAAATATGCAAATGTTTATGTGGATGGTTAACACATGCACTAGGAAAACGGAGCACTTCATTCAGATTTGGTGACAGCCACAGCCTTTGTCACTGTTGACACAGCTTTATAACAACACAATTAGAAAGAGAAAACACCAGCATTTCAAATAACATTATTTCAGTTTATATTCTTTTTATGGTTCTGTAGCTAAAACTTAAAAAAGTGCACCAATAAGTTTCAAGCTTTGCTCCAATAATTAAAGCATTGTGAGATGCCGAGAGCGAGTCCTTGCTTTTCTTTTACAAGCACTTGACAGATCATAAATAAAGCATGAGAAAAACAAAGGAAGTAAAAATCGTGCCAGCGCCCAAAGCACCATAAGGTTCATTTAATTGTCAGAAGGATTTTCCCAGTGAAGGGAAATCGCTTGTATGAAGACGCAAAGCAATAGATATTGCCAGCATTCAGTTTGCCTGTGTAGCTTATCCATTTTGTTTTATCATACTGTATCGCAATTTTTTACTATGTTAGCAGCTGCATGCTGGAAAAGTTCAGATTAGGAAAAGTTCAGATTAATGAATACATCCTTAGAAATTCTATAATTTTTCTGTTGCGGGGAGTCAAATGCATTATGGTCAAAGATGTATTGTATAGCCAAGCACTTCGAATGGAAAAAAAAAAAAAAAAGATACTTAAGATAACATCCAGTTTGAAGTTGGGGTAACCCACATTTTTGTGAAAGGGACTTTCTGTTGCAGTACGAACTGTTCAGCAACAGTGCTGCTCCTCCAAAAAAAACCCAACTCAAAACTGAGGAACATGTCATCTCAGCCAATTCAGCCATTTCTGCATCTAAGATATGGTTATTGTTTTAAATCCGTTTTAGTTTTATGTAAATCCCTCCATTTAGTTTATTCAACATTAGGAGGAAATATCCGACACAGAAGATGTTTGTAGTAGCCTAGTATCTGTTGTGTATACCTGGCAAAGCCTGATTCTGCAAAAATATCAGTCAAATGAAACAAAAAGTGTGCAAAGAGCCCTCCATCAATAATCCCTGAAAAAACGCAGTGTTTTTATGAAGTTAGTTTGCATAAAGACCCTGGATCCTTTGGACGGACAACTGGAAATTCAGATGTACAGAACCAAAATCCATGAGCAGGCTACAGGTACAAAATTTAATTGACTTCCAAGTGCAATGGAGAGTTAAACTAAATATCCTAGAATTAAGTCTGTTCTGCAGGTTTGTATTCTAATTTCTTTCTCTTACTGTGAGTCTGCTGAGGTGCCTTCATTCCCCATCAGCTCCTCCATGCCTGTCATGAGATATCTGTGTATTGTCTGCAACACCTGCTTGGATCTACTTTGGATCTACAAGATGCAAAAGAAAGACCATGTGATGGTCCAGGGCTCAATACTTACTAACAGCTGTTTTGCCTGTGAAGTCCTAGGATGTGTTTCCTGGCAATGGGACAGAAATGAAACTCGGGAAGAAATCCAGATCCCAGCCACCAACAGTTTGAGTTCTCAGTCTAGAGACCCTGCATAGAAAACATTTTTGCAGAGTCTTGGCCAAGCCAGTGGAACAACCTTCTGGTGGGCTTTAAATGCCCTCCTGCCTTTAAAAGACAGAAGCTGTAACAACAACTTGAAAATGAATGAAGAGCAAAACATTTTATAGATTTTTACAGTTGTAATTTGGTATTCCAGGACTGTGCTGTTACATATTGTGGTTTATAGGAGAAATGTATGAGACTGTGCACGTGTAAGCTTCTTTATTAAACATTTTATGAGCGGGTATGACGTACTTGACAAGAAATTAATGGCTAAATATAATTTTACCACTACATATATTTTTATAGTTTCCTGAAAGTTAAAGTTTGTACAGACTTGCTTTAATTACCTAATTATAAAACGATTCATAATGCCAACCAGCTATCAGTTGACATTATCTCTGTATGTCAGGACCAGTTTGTTTTGCTGAGCTTTTGCTTAACTCTGAGCTCCCTTTAATTATTATACTCTTTGAATCTACCAGAGGTGAATAATACAGCTTCTCCCACAATAGATATTGTGATGTTTTCCGCACGTTAATGGTGTTAAGAATCTCATCATATGCAGCAGCCACTTCTAAAGAAGTTCTGATCTAAAGAACTGGATGCCAGCCTGAGGATTAGTGCCTGACTTTCCATGGTGCTGTTTGCCGCAGCTGACTCACACACACGTGGAAGTTGCCGAACCACATTGGCTGGTGACATGAAGGACGAAGGATGGATAAGTAAGTCCTACTCTTTGGCCCCAGCGGCTGACAAAAGCCTGGAATTCTCTGGATTGCTGAAGACAACTATCAACTGTATTTTCCATGTGTCCCCATACACTTAACGAATCCTCTTTCCCTCAACAGAGAACAGGAGGGAGCATCACTGCACATGCCAGTGTTCAGCTGGCAACGTGGCTTTTCTGGGCTTTTCTCAAGGTCGTGTACCCGGTGTTGCTCCAGGTCCTCATTAGGGCTCTCCGCTTTCAGCTCCTTTGTGTCTTTTTGACTCACAAACTTTCGAAGAGCAATAGATGCATCAAGTGATACTGGTGTCTGACCAAATACAAAGCGAGATTTTGCTCCAGATCAAGACACCTAAATCCTGGTGTCTACCTGTCTAAACAGGCTCAATGGAGTCTAAGGAGTGATTCTGCTTGCCCTAAGAGAGAATCTCAGTAGCTTGTCCGATAAATGGTTTTTTAGTCTACGTTGGAGCTGAGTTTCTGAGGCAGTCAGTCTAGTGCCGAGCTTTCCACTGATCCTAATGAACACATGGCTCAGATGTAAATGCCTGCATTGGTTTCTTGGCACCAAACCAAACTCCACCCTGTGGAATCAATTCAGTACTTCAGTTCTTCATAACATCCATGTGGGACTGGGCGGTACCATCCAGGATCTATAAGTCACCCACACACTTCCTGACCAGCAGCTGAAGGCCAAGTGAGATACCCTAAAACAGCTGAAATGGTGTGAAATAGCCGTGTTTGGGCAGCTGAACGGAGCCATAGCTCCCTTCATATGAAAAGGGTTTATTTTATAACTACTAAAAAAGCTTAAGCACCTCCTGGGTTAAGTTCATCTTGTTCTAAAGCAGATGTATGAAGTGGATGAGGTTAACATAGACAATGCAGGTGAGATGCAGCCCAGCGCTGACATAAATCTTGCATATGCCTTTGTTTGGGTGGAAAAGCCTGCCTGTGTTTAGGGTAGAGATTACAAGGGTTTCATATACATCACCGTTAATTAAGACTAGCAGCTACGTTCCCCAATTCTAATGAAATTTGACTATTTCAGTCTTCCTAGTGCATGGAATTACATTCCTTTGCCTTTAATTAAAAATGTTGCCTGCATACTTTCTCTTTGTTCATTCTACTTACGTTTATTGTTTGTTAAGATGCTTGGCCGCTTTCCAGAAGGAAGCTTTGATGCGTCTCCTGATGGTACAACTAGAATAAACACACAGAATTACCCTTCATTTCCACCTTAGCAGCAGCAGTCGGAAATAAATACTGTCCAGCTAAAACTTGGAAAGAGTGACAGTTGTGCTACGGTTTTAGGGACAGAAAATCAAACCGTGTGAAAATGTCTGCCAGATCTGTCAAGGACTTAAACATCATTCTGCAGACAGCACTTACCTGGGGCCGCCACAAAGGCATTTCGTTTGTCAGAGGATTGGTTTTTATTAATATGAAAGTGCATATTAGGGAAAACAGTGAAGTAGAGAGAGGAGAAACTATTTGAAGAAGGTCTATCACAAGACAAAAGCGTAGCTGGCACTCAGAGTCGTGCTGGGCACTGGAAGCCCAGCCGCACTGCACTGCTCAGACTGAAGGGACACGTTTTCCCTGGTGTCCGCTCTCCAGCTGCGGCCAGAGGCAGCCGCAGAGACACGAGCGCAGGAGCGACACGGCTCACACCATAGAATCGTGGAATCATTTCAGTTGGAAGAGACCCTCAGGATCATTGAGTCCAACCATAACCTAATCTAACTCTAGCACTAAACCATGTCCCTAAGAACCTCGTCTAAATGCCTTTTAAACNGCCTCCTTTTCTCCAGGCTGAACAGCCCCAGCTCCCTCAGCTGCTCCTCATCAGACTGGTGCTCCAGACCCCACAGCAATTCTGAATAGATAGCACTGACTAGAGAGCCACGACAGTGTCATTGAACAACGTGGGTAGCTTTAAAAATCAATATTGGCATTTTGTGGAAAACTAGACTAAAGAGATCATTTTTTTTCCAAGAATTTCATCAAGGTATTGTATAAAAAGTTGAAGGACAAAGAACTGGGTCTTGCTGCTACTTCATTTCGACACGTATAACTGGGTCCACACAGATTCCTGCAAATCAACTCTAGCACGTTTACTTCACTTCTTGTCAAGGATCTGAAACAAACGGGTTCAGAGGAGATGCTTGAGAGGGACTAGAGTGCAATTTCAGGAAGGTATTTACCTCTGAAAAATAAGTAATAGTTTAATTAAAATTCACTCTTAAAAGTGACTTAAAAAGAAGGCTCTCTAACATTCTCTGACACATTCTAATTTAACTGCAGACACTTTGTGTTTTTCTTCCCCTCCCTCTCATTTTCAATGTAGCAATTTAATAAAAATGCAATTTGAGAATTCTTCATGCCAATCTAAAGCTGTTGCATAGATTTTAATCTGCATTCTATGTAAATAACAGGTTATTTTACACAAATGTTCATGACAGGGAAGCTGTTATTAATGGAATCTGTTACACAGCTGAAGGTGGTTCATCTTTCCATTCAAGACATTTTGCAAAGAAAAAAAACCCAGCAAAAATTACACAAAAACACTGACTACCAAAAAACCCCAACCAACCAGCCAAAACAACCACACAACACAGCATCCGTCTTTTGGGAAATTAATATAATCTCTTTACCATAATTTTATTCCTAAATTAATGTTAATAGATGTTTATGAGTTGGAAATGGGATGCTCAATCTGAGGTCTAACAGCCAATCTACTTAGAAAGCACTTGGAGACCAAAGGTTTTCATTGAATCCTTTGGCTGATTCCTACAACTATCTTTTCAACTAGATTTTTCTTTTTTTTTTTTTTGGTACTGTATTAAGGCCTTTGCAAATTCCTAAAATTGTCAAGCAATCCCCCAAACTCTGAATGACTTGCAGCGGTAAATACTTCAATACGAGTTCAGCATTCAAGTCTATGCACTAAATTTCTTTCGAACTGCTCAATATCTTCTCATACGCAATGATTTTTATCACTGAATCAGGCTCACAGATATTTAGCTAAAATAAGACTGGATGTCTGAAGGCACTTACAATAAAACTTATACTGAAGTGTTTTGAAGCATCAAGGCCTACAAACTGATGTCAAACTTCTGGAAAGACTTGATTAAGCTTCCAATCAAAGAACTAGCATTTTAAGAAGTTGAAACAAATTATCCAGGATTAAATATTTGCTTTGGATTGTTTGCTTTGGATTGGCCAATTGTCAAGTGTAACTGATATAAGCAGTAAACCTGTATAAGACTGTACCTGACCAGACAAACCGTAAGTGGCAGATAATAAAGGGATCAGTGGCCAAGGCATATGTAATTAATATAATTTGGACTGAGTTGTTGCAAAAATCTCATGGGAATATTAAGGACACTTGGGCTTAAGTGTTAAAGTTCCATTATGAAGTGAAGCAGCTCAAGATCAAGGTGGTTGCTCTCAGAACATCTCTGTACAGGCCGCTCCTGGCTATACCACAAACGGCTACTAAGAAAAGACATCTGTAGGGGAGGTTCTCTTTAAATTACACCCACGGATACTGTGCAGGTAGGAACAAACTCAGACTTCATGTGGTTTGAATCCTGTGCCCCAAATAGCGTCCGCTTTCCCTCTCCTCCCACCCAAACTCAGTCCCCGGCCTGGCCACAGAGCCCAGGCCGCTTCCCACAGCCCCAGCCATCCCGGCCTCTGCAGGCAGGGGCATCTCTGCAAGGGGCCCCATTTGTTGCCACACATTTAAAATACATCTATAAAACCCGGTTGATGAAGTTTCCCACTTCGCACGGCCGAAGTTTGATTAGTGATTTTCATGAGTGCTAGAATGATTAAAATGCTGGTTTCCAGGCTAGCACTGGTTATGGGCACACACAAATTGCATTTATAAGCAATTGGGCACAAGAAAAATCAAGTATAGCTTACCAGTCATCTTTATTTTTCACTCTTTCACTTCATGGACGTTAATGAATGCCTGTCAAAACGAAACTCTTACAAATGCAATGAATATTTAATCAGACTGAAGAAAGACTACAATCAATGTTATTGTGAGCACTTAATGTGACAGAAAGATGGGCAATAGGTTTCTGAACAAGTTTTGCAGTATATAAAGGCACTCCCTTGTATTAGATGACGGTTCATCAAAATACCTTAAGTAGTTTGTTATCCTTTCTAGGACCCAATCTCGCAACTCCCAGAATAGGGACACGGCTTGGCTAGAGAAGCAGTATTATTCCGAGGGAAAGTATATAAAAGCCAATGGTTGCTTTGCTTTTCTTCACAAAATTTAAAAATAAAAATTGGATTCTAGGCAGCTCACCCGCACGCTGCTGCACCGCCAGCACGAGGAAAAACAGCGGCTCTGCTCTCTACCCGAATTACGATAGCAGGGCATAAGGAAGCATCACAGTTGGGTCTACGCTCAGTCAGCGCGACTTCAAGAAGTATTTACCATTGCCTCGACAGCCTTCTTCAGCAAGATGCTCAGCAAACGGTATTCCTAAGTGGATGCAATGTCATACCTGATGTTTTTCAGAGGAATTTTGGGCCTCTCTATGAGAGGAGAAGCATCACAATAGCCTGTGAATAGGGATGCACCTGGAAAGCTCTGGGACAGCAGTTGTCAGTTTTTTCCCAGCCAGCATGTTAGAAAAAGGCCACGATAATGACATCCACAACTATCAGCACCGTCACCCTTCCCTCACCTGTCACTACTTCCAGTAAAGACACTGTGCTACACCACAAGAACAGTTCTAAAAGGGAATGTAGAGATTTTTAATTTTTTAAAATAATTTCTGTTGGCTTCAGCTTCATCAAATAAAGTTAAGCAACAGCAGGATACTGAAGCAAGACAAAGAAAGTAAATGGGAGTGGGCACGACTGGAGGTTACGCTTCATCAGCAGGAATATAAATACTCCTCTAGTTCCCAGGCTGTGCAACATCACACTGCCAAAGGCTTTGAGTAGGAAAAAACTGCCAGTAATTATCATGGTTGGCAAATCACTTTTATCAGTAATTACTTCAGAAGTTAAGACATGCTGTGTGCTCTCATTTTGGTCTTGTTTAGAGTTGGTGCAAGCAAAAGCAGCCCAGCTTGAGGGTAATAGTGATTTGGGGCCCTTTCGGCCATGTCTTTAAGTTCTGTGACCCCATAAAAGAAGATCTGTAAACAGTTGTCCAGACTATACACATTTGAAGAAGGTTTTCCTCTGAATTAGCTCCAATTTGGTCCCATAGACCAAGGCATTAATGGTTGAAGCACATGAGGAGCGCTCCTGAAGTGTGTCTTCAAGTTTAGTCCCATCCAACAGGAATTCAACGGAGCGTTTGGAGAGCTCTGCAATACAAACTAAAGGAGGGTAAGTGGGGATGATGGAGAGTTCTGCTCCAAAAGTGACCTCCTGATCCAAACTAACCCACTGACTTGGATGCATTTACTGCATTTTTAACTGATTGTACTGGAAAGCGATGCCTTTTCTTTATCCAAACAAACTTAACAAGTTGAAATATCTGCACCTTGACTCCATAGGAGATACAGGATAGTTCAAGCCTTCTGGTCTCTCATCAGCCCAGAAACAAGACATGGCGATGCAAAGACAAACACCGTGTGTGGTGTGAACTTCTAATACGAGCTGGATGGAAGATCTTCATTGTTTCTCTCAGCACCAGTCTCGGAAGGGTCACGTTTTTGTCAGTGACAGAAGACACCCGGAAAACTAAATGACCTTTGTTTTGTCATCTCTTTGGGTTTGGGTGTCATTAATACACAGACAGGGCACAAGATATTCAAGAATACCAGCAAAAATGCCCTACCACATGTGGCTTTTCTTTCCTTTTCTTAAAACTGTGCAGAGTAACGAATTAAGAGTAATGAATTGCACTTCCCTTTTGCAACAAGGTGAAAAAATTGGATCCAAACGTGAAATTTTTATAGTTCAATGAGAGTGATTCATGCAATATTTCAGAACAATACATCATTCAGGTTTCCAATTAAGTTTATATGTTTAGCAAGGACGTCAAAACCCCTCAGCTCAACAAAAGGACTTTGCACTGATGAAAAAACTCTATGCAACAAAATGGCAAAAGATTGTGGACACGTAACGAAATCAGTCTTTTAGAGTCTCAAGTAGTGCAAGCCAGAAGGCAATTCTGAGTCCTTTCGTAAAGCAAGTTTATTGACCCTGGTGGGGGGCATGGTGGCAGGGGAACACTGAAGAAAAGTGGTTTGAATTGTTTTATAGTTTGCTGGAAACAAGAAAAATTGAACACAAGTATGTGAGAAATGGGGCATGGATAAATTTGCATAAAGTAATCTGGATTATTCTGAAAATAGATTATCTGAGTACAGTAACTTCTAAACAAACTCAACCTGAGTAAAAGCAGACTCGTCCTTTGCACAGCATCCATGCCAATTCCCTCATTATTTCTTTTAAATCATGATGATCTGACAAGGCTGATTTGTACTTTACTTAGATTTAACAACAGTAGTAGTAAACTGATAAAGCTTAAGAGTAAAGTAGCTTATTAGCATTGGCAGCTTAGCCAGCAAACATCATAAAAAGGACTGAAATCAGAAACTGAATCCCAGCCCCTTGCTTTTTAGCTGACAACAGCAGAAGATGCCAGATACCAATCAATCAACTGCATCAGTCACTTACTCTGCTAAAACTGAGTAGTAATAGTAGCACAGACTCGACATAAAATCTGTCAATACTGAACCCGGCATCCACATCACCTGCGTAATGTGTGATCTCCATTATTTTATTATTAACAAAAGCTGTCTTCCACTCCACCTGCCCAAAAGACCTGCTGCACTTCTTTAATGCATCTGCATTCCGTACCAAACTTCAGCACGGAACAAGAGATCGCTTTGAGGTAAAGATGACGTTACATTAATATTAAACGCATTAATAAGACATCGCTTTGGCCATCCTGAACACGGAGAGGCCAAACGTTCAGGAACAACCTGTATTATAGCACCTGAAAAACACTGAGTAGCTCACCCCCCCACCCCTCTCCCACAATTATGTAGAGCGTAAAAAATACAACCTTCAAGCTGTGTGCTTACCAAATAAGCTCAACACAGTGTGAGGAGTTTGATGTCTGATATGGTGCAGGAAAAGCAGCTGAGAGGTGGAGAGCAGCTGCATTTCAAAGTGTAATTCGTGTAATTCGGAGGTGGCCTCCGCACAGGAACAAAGGAAGGCAACCTGAGCTCCAGCTTAGCTAAGGAGCAACTGTGAGATGACACACAAAGCCCTTGTTGCATGTGAAAAGGTACTGCATGTTTTATCTTTTATGTATCAACTGCATTAAATACTGACTACACACAAGGTGTCAAATACTGGATTCTCAAATGCTCATGTGGCAACAGCTTTAAAAAAAGAATTTGAGTGTTGAGAATTTAAGTCAGTTTAAAGCCAAAATTTAACCTTCACATGGCAACAACGGGTTGCAGACCTAATGCTAGAGCGTACTAACAAAGCTCATATGCTGTTAAAAGGGATGCGGTGTAAGCTCAGACTTGAAATATCCAAGCGCCCTAGCACAAAAGTTCAAATTCCAACGGGGCTGACTCAGTCCTTCCGCCTTCCAAAGTACATAAATCTAATTCCAAGCAGTTTTACTGTGAAAGGAATTCTCAGAAGCAGGGGTCCTCCTCCCGGCCGAGCCGGAGCGCTGGCTCCCTCTCCTGCGGTGCCCTCGGCTGCACCGAGCAGCAGCTCCGTGCCGGTCCAGCCAGCGCGGGGTTACCCGGTGATACCAAGTTATAGAAATACAAATGGCTTGCAGTCATATCACGGTTAGGGTGATTTAGTTCCAAATACTGGTTATATACAAAGCCCCAAACGACATTTCGAGATATTTCACCTGTTTTTAAAGAGTGGCATGAAATCTGAAATTAAAAGTTATTGTTTGCTTACAAACAATTTAAGAATCTCGCATGTTAGCTATCTTCAGAATTCACCAAATTTGCAGGTAATTTACGTTCAGAATTGTTTGGCCAGTGCCCATGATGCATGAATTCACTTTAAATAACTGCTCTACCTCCAGCAGGTGTGGGGAAAGCTGATCATCATGAACACGAGTAACAGCAAGACGGCATCACCAAAAAATCCACCTAGGCCAGCTGAAGACGATATGTTAAATAATTTCATAACGTTTTCCTTCGCTCAATTCTTACGATCTCACTGGTGCAAATCCAGCGTGTTTTGCAACGACCGGCTCGTGCTGAGCAGACCCAGCTCTCTCCAGTCCTTCCTACAGAAGTCCCTTCCAAAGGCTCGGTGTCTCCAGCGAGGAAGGAAGCCTGTGGGTCTCGAGGGACAATCACCTCAGAGCCAGCTAACAGAACAGAATCACAAGCTCAGTTGAAGGATTCCAGCCTGTGAACAGGAAGGAAAAAAAAGAAGTATCTGCTGCAAGATAAACAGATACAAGTGTTTCTTAGAGAACAGTTGTTTTGACGTTTTAGCCTGTGATGATAAAGAAATGAGTCATCATCCATCACAATGAATATACTCTAAAGTTACATCAATTGATGTGGTAACTTAAAACCACATTCAGTTTTAGAATCTTTTCTCAGTCTACATCAAAGAGGAGGGACTTCCAATAATTCTCATTAAACACCAGAGATACACACAGCTACTCCAGTACTTAGGCTCTTGAGTAGCATTTTCCTCAGTACTTCAAGAGAGCTTTATAAAGTATCTCAGCAAAAAGGAAAAACTGACAATGATATACCTAGGGAAAGACATATATGGGGCAAAATAACCTCCCTGAGGTCACCCCGCAGGCCACACCAGAAATGGAGAACGCGAGAGCTTTTAAAAAGCCCCATCCAACGCTGTGCTCAAGACCACAGCCACAGCCAGACCTGTGCATAATTACAATGAGAACACGTTTTTATTAACTTCAATGGTATAAGCACCAACATATAAGCACCAACCAGTTCAGACTGGTCTCTTCATATCACCATTCATCCTTCAAAACAGAGAATCCCAAGGGAAAATTCTGCTTCTAGTATGTATATGCCTTTCTTGCAGACGAACAGGTTTTTTTCCCCTATGTGTATGGTGGAGAGCATGCCCCTTCCACATCTTCCAGGCAGTAAAAGCCGTAATTCCAGGAGAAAATCAGAGCAGAATAATACCTTTCAACAGAAAGAGTTATTGACAACCTCTTTGTGAACATTAGATACTCATATCTTGCTGTTTCTAGAAAATTAGTAGATCCCCTAAAGTAGTAAATGAGGTTAGAGGTGTGACAGTAAAGGTGACTTTGAGATTACAAATCCAATAGTTTTGAAAAAATATAATTACACATGGCAATGGTAACTTTTTCAAACTTATAACAATGTAATATATACCATAGAGTTTATAAATATTTTGGCATATCAAGTCTCAGTAAGGTTTAAAAACAAGCATCTTCCTCAATTCAAATTACTCAGAAGTTAAAGCTTTCCACTCTCCCTTCTTTTCCAATTCCCTAGATTTCTAAGACAGCAAAAATACATAGACAGTATTATATCCTATGACCTCAGTAGTCTGATTTTTCAAGAGGATGCAGAAATAACTTGCATAAAGATGGCTGACAACATCTAAGCAGCACACACAGGCCACTCACCAAATGAGCATTCCTTAAGAAAAATAGTTATCTAAAGGATCTTTCAATTAAAGCAGTGCTTCAAAAAATTACTTTCTGCATTTGAATGAGAAACAAGAAAAAACATTCCCCAGTAGGATTTATTTTGTGACACTTCTTCACTGATAACATTTTTGCAGTTTATACCCAGAATGAAGAACTTAAGGCTTGAACGTGTAACCCAGAGAGACAGTGTCTCAGGGGAGTGCAGCACCCAGATAAGAGGAACCCTTCCAGCCTAGAAGCTTTTCAAAAGAATGGGCTGCAGTTACCGTTTCCTATCAGGTTGACAGTTCTGGCATGCGGTATCAACAAAATCTTTGAATGATCTGAACTAGTAGTGTGCCTCTTCTGTATTAATTTGGGAAATAAATACATTGATGTGGTATAATCACTTATATGCTAAAAAAAATAATATTAATTTGATTTGAAAATAATTTGGGCTGTTCCTCAGCTTAAGTCTGGTACCTCGTAAGAGTTCATCCTGCAGGTATTTTCAAGTTAAAAGGCTAGAAAGAGGTTGACTGCTTAAAAGTTTGATGTTAGGTCTGTCCTTTAAAGATCAGCATTTCAAGAGTTAAGGGTTTAGAGCAACCAACTCAGCAGTGCTGCAGAGATAAGCATCTTTTCCTGCCCTGGAAGAATGCAGCTAGACTTCAGGTCCATTAGCAGAGCTGCCAGAGACCATTGCATTCAGCACTGGCTTTTTTCATGACCCTCCCACAAACTTCGCAGTTCATCTTCTACAACTGCTTCCTGCCCCTACGTTAATTCTTATCTAATTGGACTGAATTTACTGAATTTTAACAAACATTTCTTTTCCTGCTGCTCCTTTCTAGCTAACGTTATTCTGTGGAATCTGAAGCTCTTTTCCTATGTACAAGCAGACTTGGCTATCCAGGATACAGAGCCTAAAATTTTCTCTACAGAGCAAAAAGAAAATGTTGAAGTTTTCAAATCCTTGGAAGAATTGACAAAAGGCTGATCTTTTTTTACCTGAAGGAACCCACTTGTATATAACCTAGAAAAAAAGACTCCTTCAGCAAGGTAACAGAAGCCAAAGGATCAGTTCAAACACACATCCAGCATTACTCAGTCAAGATGCTTTTGAGAAATCCAGGTGAAAACACTTTTTCCAAGCATCTCAGGTTGGTTGAGCTGGGGAGAAGGGAAAAGCCACAAAGGTTTTGGGCACACGCAGTACAAGTGCATTTCTGAGGGGATCCAATCCTCCTGGTACGCACTGGGCTGTGTCGAAAGTATCCCTGAAGTGATCTGCTCAATGTTGCACTGAAGTTTGTCTAAAATCCAGTTCTAGGTACACACATCTTAACCAGGATGCTCGTTTTTGGCAAATAGTTATCTTAAAGTGACGTACTTTATTATGAACAAAATTTAAAATGCAACCTTAGATTATATTTCCTATAAATTCTATTCTATGTCAGAAGCAGCACGTGATTGTATGTTAACATTTATCCATCCAAAGAAATCTCTTTGCATCTACTTGTGGAGGGTGGCAGGGCACAGATAAAAATAGATAGAATTAAATAAATATGTTTAACATTTATTTGCAGTATGGTAACTTAAAAGACCAGTGCAGACAGTATTAGAAATTTTGAAATTGTGTTTGCATACCAGTATGTTAGTGAGAAATAAATTACATCTGTATTCTGAAGTGGCTTATCCAAATCAATTAAACTAACCAAAGTACTATGTATAGCTTATTTATGAATTTGCTTCAAATTGCAATAATGTTAAATACAAGCTACTTGTTAAGCCAGTTTTATTTTCCAGTTTAAGTCATAGGATACTTCTAGTATCTTTTTACCTGTTTTCACTTATAAGTATTTTAAAAACCCATAGTGAATTATATGTGGGATTTTCAACATCTCTAACAGTTCAGCTCAGCAAAGGCCCTGCCCCTGGATTTCAAACCTGTATTTTCTTTTTAATAAAGACTTATTACGGGTTTGTTAAAGTATACTACATGATAACCAACTTATTTTTATTCATCGCATCAATATTTAACCTTTACCACACTGTTTAGTGAAACACAGTAATGAGCCACTAAAAACCATAAAAGGCAAATCTCAGTTCTAAGGAGCAAATAAAAACCAGGTAATACCACACAGTGAAGAGGGGTGCTAACAGAAGGGCACGTGGTAAATATCTACAGAAAACTCCCCAGCGGTACTGCTGCTGCAGAGTCTGAGCCACACTGGAGACACTGAATAAACTCCGAACTGGGCTGCGTGCACAGCTGCTTCATCAGACGGTTGTCACCAAACCGTGCTAGAGGGAGAGACAGTGAATTGTCTGAAACACTCGAGTAGCAAACCAGAGCAACTGTAACAACTCAAATCCAAAAGTCTTTCTTACCACATTGCATTCAACATTTTTCTGCTTTTTTGCTTTCTTCTGGCACAACGAGTTTTTTGGGCTGGTGGTGGCATCTTGCTTTCATTTACCTTATTAGCTTCCAAAGCCATTTAAATACAAAGCACAGAGCAGCAGCCAGTAAAGAACAGTTCTCGCAAAGAATTCTGCATCTGTGCGGAGTCAGCAGCCCGCAGAAATATTTTAGAATAGGAAGATTGGTGTTACTGAGCGGCAAGAATAGGAAAAGTCAAGTGAAACAAAACAAAACTTCAAGCACAGGGATTGGCCTCATTAAAGAAAATCCTATTAAAAGCCTTACCAACTTAAAGCTAGGCAAAGAAAGCATCTTCTGCTAACAGCATTACTGCTCTGACCCACAACTAGAAGCCCACCAGATGCCAGTGTCCTGGCCCCAAACTTTTCCTCACCTGATAATGCTCATTCTTTTCAGAAGGAAGAGGGGCAGGTGCTGATACCTGAAACGGGTGCATTTGCAGAAGTATGTATATCTCAAAAAGTAACAGCGTACACTATGGGGACCAGTAATTTCAGCTTCTTCTTAGGGTGCATCGTTGTGTTGACAACCAACTATCATTTCTGGCTTTCAAAAGCGGTTTCACTTCAGTAAACGATTTTACTAGAAGATCTGCTTATGACCCAAACTATGAACATTTTCCGCACAATTAAAAAATGCCATTTTGCCTGCAAGATGCATTGGACATTACAATTGAAAAATGCTTGCGAGTGCATTGTAGTAACAGCAGCACGAGACAAACACATTTTGCCCTGTCTGCCTTACATGACGGCTCCTTCGACAGGGACTTCTAATCAAAGTGAGTGTACTTATTGATTGGATTTGTCCTGCATCATAGTTCCCTGCCAGAAAGTGCTCTGTATGTTTATTTCTAAAAGATAACTGCCACTTCTTGAAGAGACCAGAAAGCACACAAAAACCTATAGAAAGGGGGAATCCCAACATCAGAACTCTGTGTTTGTCTGTTTTCATAATATATACAATTAACTTTCATAGAACTACTCTTGTATGGTATTGCCCCAAGTAAAAAAAAAAAATCTCAGACATTTAGTTGGAGGAGTATTTCATCAAAACACAAGATGAACAACTGGGTATCTTTTGATTTGATAAGGAAGACTGTTTAAGGGCACTACTCCTTCAAGAACCAAAACCAACCCAAACCCCAGCCTAAAATTCCCTGCCATGTTACTACAGCAGAGCTCCAGCATAAGAAGAATATACTTCATAGTACAAACAGAAATCTCTTCTTACTTTTTGTAATAGTAAAGAAACTTGAGCTGTCCCTTTTAAGGTAATTTTAGGAAATTTACTTTTATTAATCTAGAGCTCCCCAATCAAAGTAATATATCTAAAATAACTTCTGAATAAACAGCTCAGAAAATCCAGACTGCAGGTAGCATCCAAACAAATTATTTTGGTTCTCCAACACAAGAACAGCAGATGCCCATTAAACTATTTTACATTAGTTGCTAAAGAGCTAGCAGCATATTTCAATACTCATCCTGCTCTCTTTGATCCTACCAAGGGTGACTACAAGCAACTTTTAAAAGCAAGCAGTTAATTATTACTAAGGAAACGGTGATTGTCACAGTGCAACAGAATATTAAGGCCAGTGAAGAATAACGGAATATTTATAAATAACACTGATTTCTACTAAAGTCTGCTTTTCCAAATATAATCAGAACAAAAGCACGACAATTCTGTAGTGTACCAAGTGTATATTTCAATTTACTGTATGCAGTCTAACAACAAATTTGGTCATAATTTACCAGATATACATAAATGATTTAAGCAGTAAAAGAAGATTCAGTTCCAAGAGAATAAGTTCATACCTTGAGGAAAGAACCCAAAACAAAACCAAAAAAAAAGAAAATACATTAAGAATGTAGAGCCAGGTCCAGTTTCTAAGCATTAAGTGAGCAGTATTCTAATTTAGGTGAATTTCAGATATATATATATTTATATATATAGACAGATCTACCAATTGTAAACTATGGTTTTAAAGGGGATAAATGGGATGGAAAAATCTTTATGCTATACTTACATATTCACAAAGCAGAACATTACTTTAACGTTTAAAATACTTCTTCATTCATATCATCTTTGCCCAACTAATTTCTACTTTGGACCCCACCAGAATTACACATTACTCATTTCCGTCTAGAACAATGAGAATAAGATGTATTCTTCAGTGTAAAAAAAGGCACCCCACCCTTCCCGCCCTCCCCAAAAAACCTGATCGTCTGTCAGGTTTACAATGATGTGGAAACTACCAATGAAACAAGTGGATGATAAAAAAAAGCATTTTAATTCCCATATAACTGTAGTTCAAACTCATCTCAGCTTCAATCAGCAAAAACAATTTCTTAGCATTGTGTCACTGTTCTACTGATGTAAAGGAAAACAGTAAAGCTTGTCTCTTTAAATACATACCAACTTGGATCAGATGGAGCACCATTAAGATTCTGTCTGTCAAAGCATAGTTCAAAGTTATCCACACAACTAGCATAATTTAGTTACCTGATATAAAATAGGAAAAAATATATTCATTTCAAAATTAAACAAAGCTGAAAAATACGGTGACCCTCAACTGGTTTTTATACAGTACTGTCACACTGGCCTAGCTATGTGTCATGATAAATGCTCTGCATATTTACTCATAGTGATTTAATAGGACATCATATGTATTGTTCCAATGATTGCCTGAATTCATTTGCTGTACACCAGACAAAACAGAGGAGCTTAAGATGAAGGTGTAATGCCCTCCCCTCCCTATGAAAGAGGCCTGAAATCATTGGTACAATACTACAAGCTTAGGAAAAGTATCCACATGGCTACGAAAATTCAAGTTTCAATGCCTCCTAAAATATTTGAAATAAAGAGTGTAGGGAGCATATCATCCTGAAAAGCGGACAACGCAAAGAGCATTATTTCACTTTGGACTTTTCATTTTTCTTAAAAAAAAAAAATTCCAGCAAATTAAGTCAACAATTTAAGTGTAACTGGTTTATATTAAACACTAACAACAACCCATGAAGTACAAAAGAATAAAAAATAGTTTGTGTTCATTTTAATGACGAACAATGGGCACAATAGCCTAGTGTCCAACTCATACCACATAAACTAGGCAAAAACCAGACAAGTAAGAAATTATCAACCAAAAAGTTGTTTAATATGACACTTTCTCCATTCCTGGTATTTTTATTCTGTGGGACTGAGGTATAAACCAGGGAAGTAAAAAAGTTTGAGAGAAGGGGGTCTTAGAGGAGGGAGGAAACATCATTACATCAGATACTTTTAGCATGACTAGCTCTTTTGACTAAGGGGCAGAAGAGTTACCCATGCTCTGATCAGTCTGTTATTTCCATTATTGGTCATTTCTTCTGCAAGAACATTTTGGAACTGATGAATCAATAACAACCTTCTTGAAAATTCGACACTGTGACAGACACTAAATTAATGCCATTATTAACTTCTCCAGTGCTTATCACCTATACCGCCTGCCGGCATAGAGCAAATAATTTTAAAACTAAATTTCAATAAGGTGTTGGCATTATCTGTGATGCATATTTAAATGATTGGCTTTCACCTATCAGAGTACAGGAGAGGTAAGGTTTGCATGGCAAAGACATGCTTGTGGAAACAAGAGCCACTAGCCCAAATTAGCTTCACTGGTTCACTGACAAAGTACAAGTGGATTTAGGAAAGCTGTCTTTGTATTTCCATACAAAGTTGCAATTTTCTTCATTCATGTTTACAGACACATGAATGTGTAACATAAGTACAGTTACTACTATGTCTGAATAGGACCCAAGTAGCTATATCCTATAAATAATAAAAAATACATTTTTCTTTTGATAACTGACTGTAGATGTGAGGACTCTGTATAATTCAACCAAATGGTTGTATGCTGTACAGTCCTGTGTAAATATAATAAAAAAATTAATAATCCTTTTTTGCTATAAGGCTTTGACCCTACATTTTTCACAGCAACGTAACTACCATCCAGCCTGTACCATATTTCGCAAGCCTTCAGTCCAAAAATTCAAATAGTCAATCCATATAGTGTCCATTGGCGGCACCGTGAAGTCATACGCTCTGTCAGTCATCTAAAGGCATACAAACTTCCCCAGGTTCATCCCATCGAGACTGGTCGTTCTGTTCTTCTACATCATCTCCAAGCTCCTCATCACCTTCTCCCACTTCATTTTCCTCGTACTCTTCATCCCTAGGGAAATCTGTGTCCTGCACCTGGTCTGCTCCCTCTTGCCCTCCAGGCTGAGATTTATCTGCACAGTCTACACAAACTCCGTAACGTCGTGATCCATGTCTTATTCCAACGCTAGCTGCTAGCATGAAAATCTTCTTACACACCATACATTTATACTTTTTATCCTTTTTGTGCACCTATGGAAGAGAAATATTAACAGCTGAAAATACATATATCAGGTTGTACTTTCATATAGTACTAGAAAAGTATTAATGTAATAATAATTACTAGTACAAAAATTCATTTTTTGAACTCTTCCGAAAGATACCCCAGCGCTATTTGGAGATAGAGAAGTACTCCTAGAGACCCATTTCGACGACATGAGCTGTTGCCCACAACCAGACCTGCTGCTCACTGCCCAGCAACAGCCCAGCAGCTGCCTGTTCCTTAAGCAGGTGAGTGTTCACTGTTTGACTACTCACGGTACAGAACAGGACTCAGAAAGGCAATGAGAACAGTACAAGCACTTAATTTTGCACTCAGCACTCATTTAGAAAATCAACTTTACAATTTTCAGGCCTAGAAACATTAAGAACAAGCAAGAGTTATTAAATTCTACGTGAATTCGAAGAGCAAGATCCTTCTTCCACAACACCTCCCTCACAACACAACCAGACCCAACATCATCTTTCCATCCCCCTTTGGGGAATTTTTCATCTTATATGTAGAGCGAGCTCGTGCGTAAAATGAGAAGGCTGCTGTTGACTAACTTGACTAAACATAAATTTTAATTCCAAATTTGAGAAAATGTTACTCATACAAGGTTGCTGAATTCAGCAACTATGCATAACAGTTATCACCTTGGAAAAAATTAAGTTGAAGACTTCTTTCTTGTATCTGGTGCCTCTACAGCAGATTACAACTATGTGCATAACTGTCTCATTTGAGGTCACATCGAAAAGTTGCCATTTTAAATAAAACAGAAATTACCACACAGCTGAGGGGAAAAAAACCCAAGGTCAAGAAACAAATAGTTACTTTAGTCTCTTTGTATAATCAGTAGAGCTGATACTACATGTTTTTTAATCAGCCTCTAGACTTGCTATGATAATTTTTCACACAAAGCAGAATGTTTGAAGCGTTTTTTGAATGGAGAAAACCAAAACAAACGTGTTCTGACTCCAGCAGGGAGAACACACTTCAGTTAAAGAACAGGGCTGGGTTGAGCTCACTCTGTAGCTATTTTCACCCTTTCTGACTTCATCTCCTTTCCTGGAGGGAAAAAAAAAAAAAAGTCTTCAGCTACAAGACCCAGTCAGATACTGCAGGACAGAAACTCAAGTCCCACTCTATTCTTCCCGGTAGATCGACTACTGCCCACCACTTCTCTGGTGAGCCACAAAGGAAGCAGTAGAGTAGCCGCTGGGATGTGTTACATGGTATCACCACCACCAAGGTGATAATGACCTGACCTGCTCTGCCCAGCCCCATCACCACAGTCACCTACACACACTGAGAACAAAATGACCTTCAGACTCAGTAACATCGCAGCTACTCCTGTCCCTTCAGGTATCTAAGCCTTCACCAGGTGGTGTGGGAGGAGGAAGGATGGCAGCAGGAGCAGGGTGTATCTAAGATGAGGTAAGTTCAGTGGAATATAAGAAAGAGGCTGGTTCTAAGATTTACATAGGAGCTATTAACATATGCCTTTCCTACCTGTAGAGCAGTTGAAGGAATACTTAAAATTACTACAGTGGTCTTATAAATATCTTCTACAATTATATCCTGATATGACTCAGATTATTATTTACTTTTAATAATACTACTGGCTAACAGAAAGTACATTTCATGATAGCACAAGCTAGAAAAGAAAGTTAGGAAGACTTACACCTCTCTCTGCATCTGCACTTGTAACACTTGGAAGCTCACAAGCACTTTTTGTGCTCACTGATTAACAAAAAGCCAAATGCGAGGAGGCTGTGGAGACTCATGGAACACCTTCATAAGGGAGGAAGGTGGTTCATTGATTCTCAAAGGACTGAGGAAAGCTACCAAAATGGACAAGTGCAATTTACCCCATTCCATGTATTAACCTATTGTGAAATAGGTTATGGAAAAATATTATTACCTTCTCACCACCAATACAATCTTGCTTTTGTTACTCCCCTAAAGCACACCTTGGATTTTATACAGTAAATACTACAATGAAGTCTTAATTTCCTTACAGACTAGACACAAAATAGCTGCAAAATACCCAAAGAGATAATACTTTCTCTGGCTCCTCAGATAAACAGTACTCAGGTCAAATCCTGAGTTATGCAACATGCACAGGACAGAGTAAGCTCAACTGCTGACTATGGTACTGGCAGAATGCAAGTCAGAAGAACATTTACTTTCTGCATCTCAGATATTTTTCACTCTTTCCTAAGTCTTAAAGCAGATACTATATACTATAGCTTTGTCTAATTGTGAAATAAGCATTTCAGAATTTTCCCAAGATATTGTGCAATTGCTGATTAACAAGTGTCCTTACAGCAAATGGTGATGTGACATTATACTAATAGAATAAGCTGTGCTACTCTATCACCAAAATTCCTTTTCATTATCCACAGAACACTTACATACACTGGATCTCTTTACCATGTCACTTTCAAAACCATCTTGAAATTATCACCATCGGAATTCCAGCAACTGTCTTAACCGACACTGCATTTTCCATTAAGAATACAAGGGGTATAGTTATCACAAAGAGATTATTATCTTCATCCATTTTAGATTAAGATAAACAAATTGACATGACAGCAAATAAAAGAACAGTGTCTCTCCCAACCACCAAAACATCTGAAAAACTCATGAAAACCCACTCATACACATGCACACATACACACACTTGAGGTTACCTACCAAGGAATGTCTCTTTACATGCTCTCTTCGAGTGAACAGCTTCCCGCAGATGTCACAACTGAAAGATCTCACGCCTGTGTGAATGAGCAAGTGTCTCTTTAGTGTTCTTCTGTATTTGGCTACATAATTACAGTGTGGACACTTCAATTTGTTCATGATTAAAGCAGAGGAATCACCTACAAGAAAAGAAGCCATCAGGAGAAAAGATGATGAAACAAAAACCCCAATTTCAATATATTCTGTCTGGTGCACAAAAATAAACAGGTGCCAAAAACAATAAAGCACCGACACGACTTTTCATCAGCCAAATCAGGACAATGCCTGCCTGCAGAAACCACAAATACTCACAGGTTCTGTATGTATGATCTTCCTAGAAAAATACCTACTTGTAACCAATGATTTTTTTACTACAGAAGTATAAATCAATTCTTTGAAAAGAACTCATTTCACGAATCAGAGTAAGCTACCTTCAAGTTAGCAATATTCAATTTTCTAGAGGTCACCTATACCAGAAAATACTTTATTCTGCATTAGAAACCCTCTAGCTCTGCGGTATTTAGACAGTTACAACCCTCTCTCCCAACATTCTATTTAGAACCATGTACAGGAACTGCCTGCCAAGACCTGACTCTACAAATAAATAAAAAAAGAAAGTATAACTAAGCAAGAACAAATACCGACAAAAGAAGTAGGACAGTAAGAAGTAGCATAATTCTGAAATAGCTAAAAAGTGAAGCTATTGGTTCAGATCTTCGCTGTTCTCTACCCAAAAATCTATTTTGGTCTAACTGTTTAAAAAAAAAAAAAAAANNAAAAAAAAAAAAAAAAAGGCAAGCAGAAAATAGTTCTGGAAGCAGCAATATCCCATTTCTTCCTTATCATGGAAGAGAGCTATTTACATATCCTTGGACCAAGAATAACATAACTTGCTCCAAGGATATGTGCAAAACCAGGTTTACTACAGCTGCCTGTCACTGTGTGAAACAGGAAAGCACAGGATGCTGTGACCGCTACGAAGAAGGCCACAAAGGAACGCAAAGATTATTTTGAGAATAGGGTACTGATTCAACTTATTACAGGTGAGATAATTTATGAACATGATGATAACCATCTAGTAGCATTTAAAAAGCACAGGCTAAGGCTACACGATTATACGTGTAAGAGTTTCTCATGTTCTTGCTGGTAGGAAGAAGGCAAAAGTCATTGTGTGTTACGGGCACGGGCCTGCATGCCTGTATCTAATATGCTTCCTCCCAGCTTCAAAATGCACCATAACACGGAAGTTAAACTCTGCTAATATTCAACAGCTTGCCTTGGTATATTGAACACTCATGTAAGCTGCATGTTAACACGTCACATAACAGCTTACATGAAGAAAGTAAATTCAAAAAAGGTATTAAATTGCAGTCTTATACACATCAACAGGGATATGACAGGCAGACATCAGAGCAGTAAGATACATGGAAATTTAATGGTTTAAGAACAGGCAGATCTCCCAAGACTGGAGTTCCAATCCCTTGCCTGCTAGTGAATTTCACCTTCCACTGTAAAACACAAAATATTTAAAGTAAACCATAAACCACATCCCGGTAATAGCTCAGAGTATTACAGAGAAGAGGTAGGCGTTACTATTACCCAGTCCTCAAGATCCTCTTTTTGCTAAAGATTTTATGTATTTTAAGGATCTAGCAGTAATTATTTCAGGTGTGGTAGGTTTTTTGGTATGTTTTCAGACAGAAGAATATTTATAGATAATTGCTTGCTTGAACTACTAAGCAAAGCATATAAGCTGTTAAAAGGTAGGTTACATAACACAGGTTTGACTGAAGAAGGCTTTAGTTATGGCTGCACTGAATTCAAAGCCTTTATTGCAAAGAGTTTTTGATTTTTCATAGCAAGAATTATGCTCAGAGATCTACTTTTAAATTCTATTTAACTTCATATCTTCATCACCTAAGTGTTCAATTCAAAGCCCAGTTATCTGTAGTTAGCTTACTAACTGGGGGAAAGCTTTCAGATCATAAAAGACCTCAGTTACCCTCATATTCAGGTCAAACACAAGAGCTGATATAAATCATGTTCTGTTTTTACTTTTCCATACATTTGAATTCCTTTTTCTCCCTCCAAGGAAGTACTCCTATTTACATTATACAGAAAGGCAAATTATATGGAAGAAGATTATGTAAACACTTAATCATCTAAATCTCTAAACAAATTAATCAGATATTACCAGCAGTGACACAGAAGATAAAGGAGCCCTATCAGAAGCAAAAAACCTCCTCCTCTCCATCAGATATACTTGCCATTTTCCCAAGCTTCTTTTGGCCAGGATTCTGGCAGCAGTCCGTACTTGAAGTCACTTGAAGTACCCGGTAGCAGGCCGTACTTGAAGTCACTTGAAGTGCCCGGCAGCAGTCCGTACTTGAAGTCACTTGAAGTACCTGGCATCAGTCCATACTTGAAGTCACTTGAAGTACCTATTACAGACACAGTCGTACATCAGCTTCCCAAGTTCTAATCAGTGATGTTGTTTAGCAAAATACATATCTTTTTAAACTGTGACAAAAAAGTTTCAAACCTTAAAATAGTAATTGTAATATTTTTTCACATAATGTTCTATACTGAAGTTAAGAAATAACTGCATTCCTAATTTCAATGAAATTAGACCTTTGAACTGCTCTCCACAGCACCACTTCTCTCCATTCTGAGAAAACTTCAAAGCCTTTTTCATACTACAGGAACTTTTACAGTACAAACATTTATACCCTCACTATCATCACAACAGGGCTGAATAGTTTTTCACTGGATTCTCTTTACAACTGCTTTGTGCAATGACTTCATCTGGTCTACCACAGGCAGTCTAGTTGGTACAAAAGTAAACACTTTCAACTGGAGGTGTGTTTTTCTTTATTGCCTTAAAATGTCTCTGTGGTATTTAAAGTGCTTTAAATACCTTTATATAAAATATCCTACAGCTAAGTCTAAAATCCCTTTTTGAATAATCATCTCCATTACTCTATAACCACATCAATTCAAAAGACCACAATTACTTGGAATATACCATTTCAAAAGACTAGTTAGTGTGCTTACATTTAGTCTTTAGACAAGCTCTTAACGCAGTTTGCATGGTATTTGTAGCTTTTCCTCCCCTCTTTAAAAGAACAAAATAATTCAGAATTCAACAGTGCCTTAAAAAGAAGATCTTTGCTTGTTTAACTCTAAACTTTTACAATAAGTAAGAACTGCATAAGTGAATATGTCATCACTATTACACAGCACAGAGAACTATAAATAGTACACAAGAAAGCTGCACTAGGCATTTAACAAAATCATATTTGTGGGTCAAAGATTCTTCTGGCAAGAGTGCAAATCAATCTTCCCCCCCCAGTCCCCAAGACAGGAGTTTGTTGGAAAACATGAACTCATAAATCCATTACTTTCCTCACAGGCACACAGTTGTTAAATAAACAAGCTTGCAGTGGAAACTGGCAGATTTCCTTTTACTTGTCTGGATGGTGCTCGGGTCCTCACACTGGATTCACAATGTCACTGTTGTGACAACTCTTGAGCAGGGCCTCATAGCAAATAGATACATTTTTGCTTTCAAGCCTGAGACTGTACATTTGAGTAGTCCAAAGACTTTTCCCTTTTGTTTCTATACTGCTCATTCTAAGGATTTTTCCAGGAAAGGAAATTCTCCTAGTGTAAACTAGAATTTCACACAGCTAGTGGGAAGCTACACACTCAAACACTTGCAACTTACAGTTTTACTGGAAAAAGAGTACAAATTAGACCTATACAGTAGTTTAATTTATGGCTCAGGCAGCATTATAGTTGGCAGCAGTGGTTTCATCTGCAACATAAGACAACAGTTCAAAAGGAAATCAATTCACAAATAGGAAGCTTACAGTTCTATCCTATCTGTTAGACAGCGGCAAACAACAAGCAAAGCTCAATCACGACTGCCACACTAGGTATTCCATCGGAGCTTTTAAAAAGCAGAGCTTGAGTGAACAAAGGAAGTGAATTCCCAGTATTTTGGCTCATCCACCCAGCTATTTTGGTACAGAAAAGAAACATGGGGGAGGGTAAGGGAATAAATCTCCATTTTCTTTAAGAAACAAAGCAGTGAGAAAAATATTTTAAATTTTTTTTAATTAGTGACTCTAATAGCTGTTATGTCCAAAAGAGGCAAGAACTCTTTACACTAATTTGGAGCTAGGACTCCAGCAACGGCATCTCACCACAGCTCAAGGAATATAACACAGATACCCCATAGACATGCCAACTACACATTCCTTTGAGGTGAGCAGTGAAACTTTCTTTTTGTAATACACAGAAAAGGATTAGTGAGGAAGCAGTCTTGTACAGGTCTGGGTAAGAGCAAAGATGACTTGGCCTCAAGCCCAAAAGCCTCCAAATTAAAGCAGGCATCAGGATCTAGCTGAGAAAAATTAAAACAACTTTTATAATCTGTTTAAAATATTAGACCTTTTCTTTATAGGCTTTTCCCCCCTAACAGAACTGTCCTGACTCTAGCTGACCATCACAAGACGAGTGATTGAAGTATTTTAATCACTTTTTCCCCCTCTTACGGGAGGAATATCTAAGCTCAACAGGCCAAACCTTTACTGCTCACAAATGTAACGTATATGCTGTCTATAGGCAATATTGCACCGCTTCCTTCAAAATAAGCATACATCAAAGACTGACCAAGCTGAGCACATTTGTAACACAGTCACTTTGACAGTTCTTCTCAATTTAAGAGAACACCAATTGAATTTCATTAGGAACATTTACGCTTACAGCTGGTACTGAGTTTGAAGGAAGCCAGGAGTTCAAATCCCTGCACAGGTCTAGATCTTAGCATAAGACTCGGCGCAGAGTCAAACAGACTTAAGAGCTGTAGTCTAGTGTAGCTAATAGCTTCCAATTTGAAGAGAAGGCCTGCTAGAACATGAAAAAACATCAGCACAGATACCACAAGAGATAAGAGGTTGCTTCAGTCTCTTCACAGTACAGGACTAAGTAGATCATAATTAAACCTAATGCTTATTCTTAGAATAACTCGTTGACCTAGAAAATCTCCTTTCTAGATTAAGCACACATCTAATGTGTTCAAAACAAAACAACAAAAAAAGGTAGTTTTAATGTCTAACGGTTCATCCATAGAGGGAAGACATGAACTACACATAGACTGGGAACTGGAAGTGCAATACGTAGCCTCTACTGGTTTCCCCAGGTGGACATACAGCCTACAGTCAGATGAGCTTCTGACTGTAGCTGAGCCAAGTGTAAGACATTATGGACCCCTGTGACTCCTAACATCTTCTCCTATTCCTCCTCCCATGCAGGCTACTGCCCTCGAAACCTGCTTGCAAAACCGCAGACACAGTCACCACCTAACCTGCTCCTGTCAATTGAAACCCAGATTATTTTGACAGGAGACTGAAAGCAACATCATCTGCAGTTGTACTGGTAGACTAGGGGTACAAAGGGGGGAAATACAGACAGCAGTGAGAAAGATCTCTTAAAAAAAAAAAAGAAAAAAAAGGAAAAAAAAAAAAGAGGCTAATTAGAATCAATAACGTTCTGTATCTCCACACCAGGTCATCTGACCACAACTTTCCTCTGATCTAAGGATAACTATTTACAGTTTAGTCGATTCTTAAAAGAGGTGTAAGTTAATTCAAATGTCAGTTAGCTTCCAACACCTACCCATTCTTCTACCCTGCATGGAGAAGAGGTTTCTATCAGAAATCTGATCTTAAAAACAAACAAAACCCCCACAAAATAATAAAACAGGATACAAATAAGCCAATCAACTATCAGCACTAGAATTCTCAATATGTCCATTTGAGGTGAGATACAGAAAGTCCAAAACACAATGAAGTGGTTGTGTAGGCTTTTGCACAACTAACAAAAACTTTATGGATGGATTTTACATTCTACTGTGTTTGATCTCAGGAAGAAGGATTCGCAGAAGTCAAACACACTGAATTTCAGTTTTGAAAGGCAAGAAGTAGGGGAGTATCACCAGAAAGAGAGAAGACATCTCAGCAGAAACATATTTAGTTTGACAAGTTTTGCTCTTTTTCTGTAACCAGAAATATGCTGATTTTTTGGGAAGAAAAGGAGATACTGCCGAGTGGGGGATGATTAAGGAGATCAATGAGAAGATCAACAATAGCAGCCATTGAATAGGTCATTGTAGAAAGGGATATGGATGTAGGGTGTGCTGAGGGAGAAGATACGAAACTTCACATTAGATACAGTTGTCTGTAATGAACTTCTGCTTTCTTTATTCATATTACAACTAAAAACAGTGTCAAAAGAGGAGAAAACAGGAATACTATTTTTCCACCAAGTTTTCTAACACTGACTGCTCATTCACATCAATTTAAAAAGACAGAAAGTGGACGGGATAAGCAATTAGGCCACACCTTTCAAGGACTGTAAAGAGAGCAGTGGTAACCTACTGATCCAATTGGGATTGCTGTTAGGAGAGCTGGATTTGTTGTTTATGTTAGGTAACACAACAGAAAAGACAGCACTGCCAAGACTGACATACTGGGAATGTGGGGGCAAGAAAATATATTCTAGCCCATTTGTTCCCAGAGTATTACTCACATCTTTAACCTTGCTTCTGAAAGGGGTCAAAGCATATTACTTCTCAACTGCCTCTTGCAACAGAAGGCCCAGACAAAACATTTTGCCAATGCAATCATACTCTATGTACTGCTCCCAATTGCTCATCATTTTTACTATTTCTCATTCATGGGAAAAAAAAAAAAAAAGGCTTATTGCTTTGACTACAGAGGCAGATTTATCCCCAACTAACCCTGCCAGATGACTACCAATTGATGCCAAATATATAATCCACTTGCATTTTCAATTTGTCTATCATATATTCCCTGAGAAACCCACCCGTGAGAAAGGTGTGCCGTTCACATTAGAAAGCTATTTTGCTGCTCCCTCCCCATTACATCAGTGAAACACAAGACAGTAAGAGCTTTCCTCATCCAGATTATTTATTTGTGGGGGAGTTATTGTTCTCAGGGACTACCACAGACTCAGACAAAAACTTAGGTCTGAAGGAACCTCTGAAGGTCACCTAGTTCAATCTCCACTTCATAGCAGGGCTGACTTCAAAGCTGGACTGTATGTTGCTTTGGACCTTGCCAAGTTTTAAATATCTGCAAGGACAGGAGATTCTATAAACCCGCTAAGCAATCTGTTCCAACACAACTGCCTTCATGGTCAAAGAAGCAATAACATAATTGACCAAAGCCCTTGTGCTGAATTGGCATCTCACTATTATTCATTCAAGACTTACTTTGCCAAAGATCAACTTTGTCCAGGAATAACAAGGGACTTTACCTTGGGCTTTGAAGAAAAGGTACAAGACAGACACAAATCTGTAAAAACGCCAAAACAAAAAACAAAACCATCAACCCAACCAAAAGAACAAAAAAACCAAACCAAACCAAACCAAACCCAACCAAAAACCCCACAAAGCCCCAGACACTTCCTTGGGAGCTCTGAATAATAAGATCTGTGAGTACATGACAAACTAAGCTTAACAGGGTGGCGTCACACTCTCCTTACCACGTAACATTGCACCCTAAAGAAAGGGGATCAATTCAAGTCACAAACAGGCAAAAGTGTAAAATACTGGAACTTCGACACATCTCATACTTTTCTTAGACTGACCATGAAAAACNAGGGACTTTACCTTGGGCTTTGAAGAAAAGGTACAAGACAGACACAAATCTGTAAAAACGCCAAAACAAAAAACAAAAAATGCAAACCTTCCAACAAAAAACAAAACCATCAACCCAACCAAAAGAACAAAAAAACCAAACCAAACCAAACCAAACCCAACCAAAAACCCCACAAAGCCCCAGACACTTCCTTGGGAGCTCTGAATAATAAGATCTGTGAGTACATGACAAACTAAGCTTAACAGGGTGGCGTCACACTCTCCTTACCACGTAACATTGCACCCTAAAGAAAGGGGATCAATTCAAGTCACAAACAGGCAAAAGTGTAAAATACTGGAACTTCGACACATCTCATACTTTTCTTAGACTGACCATGAAAAACAACTGCTGCTTAACAAAGGTGGTTTTTTTCCAGCTTTAAAGACCATATTTTTTAAAGTGTTCCCTCAATGGCCTCTGAGCCCTGGGAATACCAGAAGTTACTGAAGTTCTGCAATTGTAGCTACATTTTTACAGTAAAAATGGCAACTTTGATCTTGTAACTCCCCTCTCCATTGTTCCCAGTATGACAGGATGAAGCTAATAACTAATAAAGCTGCACCAGTGAAGGCTAGTGGTGAAAGTGAAATTGCCTGCTAAAGCTGTAGCCCTACCAACACGTGTACTGCAAGTACTAACATGACCATCAGGGTAAATGTAGACTGTAAGCTTGCTATGCTGTAGTATTCTACACTTAGTATAAACTTTCTACACTATAAACATATTTCTGGTTGCATATATTTACTGACACCTGTCAGAAAACAGCACAAGTAAGAAATGGTGCCTGCCTCTCTCCTCCACCCCAACAAACAACTCAGAGTTTTGTACACAAAAGTTCCAGAATGTGCACATAGAGTAAACGGTTGGGCAGTGAGCAATACTACTCTGCAAGGACAGAGAACCTGGAAGCCCAGAGTAACTGAACAGCAATTGATCAATTTATACTTCCAAAAACTCTTACATGATAAAGTCACCCTAGCATAAGAGTGCTCTCCCAGGGAGTTACGCTGGTGTAACCAAATCAAACAGGCCCATCAACACAGAAAACCTACAGGTTAAATAAGAAACCTAAAATTGTTTTTCTGTACCACATGTCAGCTAAGGCATAAAGGATATTTTTAGAAGTCCTTTAGTGGTCTTTTAAGTTCATAAATATCACATGGAAATGGGTAGGCATGTGAAGACAAGCATGTAGGAGATAAAGGGGCTGTGGATAAAAACAAGACTTCACTTTCTAGGGTAATTATCTGGAAAAAAAAAAATCTTTCTAAAGGAAGGTGTATTCTAATCATGATAGTTTAGAAAAGCTCCATACTACTCTGAAAATCAGCTACAAACCAAAATGATCTAAAACATCTGGAGTAAAAACACTTTCACTGCTCAGCATATGATAAAATTAATTTGATTTGATTTACTGAGCTATATCTTTGAGAAGCAGGAGGGAAGCCAGCTGAAGAAATAGCACAGCTAACTTTTGTAGCCAGAGTTATGCTCACCAAATTAATCAAGAAGAAATAGAGACTCTGATTTTCTTTATTTAGGGAGCTGCAGCCATCATCATCACTATTTAATTAAAAAAAAAAAAATCAGAAAAATAAAATTGGCACTTTGGATCTAATACTTTTAAAATTGAATGTATTGCCTGCACTTCAATCAGACTGAGGAAAAAAATATTTCAGGCAGAAGAAGTCTGTAGATACCACATAACCTTCTTCCCCAATCAACTCACCTTGCTTGCTTTTTTCTCTTTCTGTTACCAAAAAAACCGCAACAAACCAACCCAACAACAAACAAACACACACCACCACCACAACAGTAACATGCAGAACACCGCTTAAAGTTGCCAGGTCAGTGGCTGACCATACCACAGGAATGAGAGGATCTACTTTGTCTCCAGAATCATCCTGAGGAGAGGTAAATTTAACAAATGGGAAAGAGGTTGACCCCTAGATGTTATACTCTCTTCATATGACTGCTAAAAACGTCTGGGGTTTCAATACCAGGTTTCATAGAGACTGGGGCAAATAAAGAGGTTAAAGATCCACTAAGCAACTTAAATCTTTCAATCAGAGTATCAGCTGGAGATCCGAGGAAGATCTGACTGAGACTCATACTACCATGGAAAAGTAGGAAAAAAAAAGCTTAATTTTCTTATACTAGTTTTTTTTTCCTCTTTCGTAACTCAGTCAAGTGAGGGGTCACCCCTACAAGAAATATATATGTGTCCAGACAAATCCATCAATCTTGATTTCTTCAAAGTTACCTGTCTTTATTGTTAAAGTCTTGATCAAGCTGTTTTATGCATTTATGCTCCCACACATCATGAGGAAAACTATGGACCAGCACTACATTTTCTAAAGTAGGTTTAGCTGCTGCTTGTATCCTTCCAAAAAGTAACTGCTTCTACAGCAAGCTGAATTAAATTCCTTAAGAACCCCTACAAAATCATTCAGGAACCCTCTTGTTCCACAAAAGGGCTGGTTTCATCCTGGCCTTATTATCCTTTCCCTCACAACCAACACAATATATGACACAGCATTATCTAGCTTGAAAATCATGGTAACAAATAAGCCAGTGGTAGCTTCATAAAGCTATTGGGATATTACATACAAGTCTCTTTAAACACGGTCAGCTCTGGAAAGCACAAACCATACTTCACAGTTGTGTTCTGAAGCCTGAGGATAGAACACTTGTACTCCAATAGCCAGCCCCAAATGAAAAACAAATTCAGGAAGCGATAAATTTTACAAAAAATCCCCCATGAACAGACATTAAGAATATAATGAATTAGAATCACTGAGCTTTTACGAACCAGAAACTAAGATGCTGACTGACTGCACTGTTATTTTCACCATGGTAAATGGTTGTCAGATGCACCATGGCTGTAAACAGTAAAGATGTTTTTTAGAAAATTATCAACTAGAAAGGAAAATAGTAAGAGACAAAGTAACATTGAGTGTGAAGAACCACAGCTACTTTAGTTAATATAACTACAACTGGAGAAGGCTTGAAAGCTTTAGTAAGAATACCTGTAGGAAAACTCACATCCGACAAAGAGCAGTTTGACATGTTTGCTTTATTGGGACAAGGGGGTAGCAGATGGTTCAGAAAGCTTTTATTGTTGATTATCTAATACTCAAACTGATCCCAGCAAAACCAGGACACTTACCTAGCAATACCCAACTGGAAAGTCCATTTACTATAGAATTCAAGTTAGTGGCTTTGAGGGTAAATTCTTGTAGTGAGAGGAGTGTTCTTAAGCAGGCTCCCCTTCCACCATATCTATAGTATTTCTTTCTCCTCACGAAAGCACCAGACAACCCAAAACCATAATCAAGGACACCGCAACTCACTTTGCATGTAACTGGACATCTCATAACCACAGCTGGTGTTGGTTATCACCATCAGCACACAGCAAAGTGTAACAGCAGTAGCTCACTCTTTCCCTTCTAATAACCAAAGAGACATCCCAGTTCTTAGCTTTTGTCATAAGAATTTACTATTCTTCCTTCTTCTCACAGCATTGTCTCACATCTATTCCAGAAGACATTTCCTTACGTACTTTTAACTCCCAGTGCATATTATTTTTTATAGTTTTTCATCTCCTCAAGAAATTTAATCCACAACTAAAGAGTTACCATACAACCTGCAGGTTACTCTACAACTCATTCTTGTCATTCTTCCAATTCTCTATTCCTTCCCCTTCTGCCTTTCCTTGGGCAGAGGGAAAAAATGAAAGAACAACGTTTAAGAGTGGAATTTACCTGCAGAGCAAAGCAAAAGCTAGCCAGCAGTAGAGAAGAAAGACCACCAAATGCTGAAGCACAAGCTATGGGTGGAAGTAAGCTATACCAAGCCCTGCTTCCAGTATCTCCCCTTGTTTCAAACAGTCTGCATGCTCATAAAAACTTCATGAAAGTAAAGGTCTTAATAGATATGGCTCCCAAAATAGTTCTACGACTGATAGAAAACGTAATTATTTACTTGGGATCACTTATGTTGTGCTCTGAAAGCACCAAAGAGATAATTAGTTGACATTATTTTATAGTACAATAAGACACTACCAAACCTCCCCCACCATCATAGAATTTTCAATGGTTTTAGACAAACATCAGAGCACAAATTCAGTGTGCCCCTAGCCTCTAATACAGCTCTTTTCATCAAGACATTGCATGAACATATTTTGTAATTTAATTATTTAGCACAACAAGTTACTGGAAACCTTGGTGCTTCTGTCCAAAAAAATGAACAAGGACTAAACCTGTTTAATCATTACTGCACTGTCCATATCCTCCATTATTTCTTCGAGTAAGCTCCACAGCAGATATTCAAATTCTACATAATATAAACAAGTATTTATTTCTGTTGCTGGGGACATAATTTAGTAGACATATTCCCTGTGCTATTTCCAACAGTAAAAGAGGTTGAATATCTGTCCCACATAAATCAGAAATAGAAATCACATACTACATTGTGTCAGAAATTTGATTTTTGTACAACTATATACAGGTCCTCAGCTCCTGCTCCAGACTCTCTGCTGCCCTTTTTCATGCTGCTGCAACTAAGTACGTATTAGAAAGTAGTGTAGCCCAGCACAGATTTGTTGTGTAGCTGCTAAGGACTCAACATCCCCTATGTGTGTATCTCATGGTGCTGAAAGGCTAGATCTAACCCAGTGCTGTGGGCCCACGGTTTCTTAGCAGTTGGCGAGCAACAGGCATGTTTCTGAAACACAGCTTCTACTTTCATTTCAGCCAGAAGAAACCCTGTGCAGTCTAAGAAAGCTCAGACGGTAAGAGAAGATGAGGAAATCGACAAGAGCACACTCCCAAGCTGAACTGCAAAGCCAGAGTTCAGAGACGAAGACTAGAGATAAGCACACCCCCTTGAGGCATCTACAGAAGGAATGTCAGCTCCACAGCACAGCCACTTCTCCAGAGCTGCTGCTGTTGTGCCAGGGGACGGGAACCCATGAGGACGTGGAACCCACGGGGACGTGGAACCCACGGGGACAGCGCCCCCTGCCGGACCGCTGCTCTCCAGCGTTCGTCAGACGTGTTTGTAAACACATCTGGGGGTGGGCAGGAACCAAGGGCATCCTTCCTGCTGCCAGAGTGAATACAGGTTCCCAGGCCTTCCCAGAACTCAGGTTGCTCTCAGATCTCTGTTCTGTCACTGGAATACAAAACTATCTGGAAATAGTCTATACCCACAGGTGGAAATGCTGATTTTCTTTTTTTAAACTTCCCTCTTAATTCTCCCCCTTGAACCTGGGAAGTGGAGAATATCCACAGTCCCTTAATGTCTGAAGGTGGCATACATTTAAAAATGCTTTAGAAACAGATACACCTAAAGAACTTGGTTCCAGCTATGTCTCAAATCCACCTTTAACTGAACTCCTAAATTGGGCTGAGTTCTCAAAACTCCTAATTCATCCAAAACAGACAGAGGTAAGTAGCAGCACTTCAAATATATACTTCAAACTATTCATATAGTATAACAAAAAAATAAATTTAATTATATTTCCCCAAATCCCAATTACACTGTGAACAGTGCTTATAATTCTTTGTGGGACCATATTTGTTTCACAAACAGATATTTAACCTTATTCTAGCATTTACATTAACCATAGGTCCTTAAGGAAAAAAATCCTATTAATTCACTCTCAAGATTTGCTTAAAGAATAGTTTAACAAGAAAATACTCCCTCCACCCTATGTCATTGTGTCATTTCTTACCCATCTGTATCACAAATCTGCTTCAAGAGTTTCTATTATACCAGGATTACTCGGTTTTGTAGCTTCCCACATACCCCTACAATAAACAGCAACAGAAAGTTGACTTCTGCTTCTGATGACACTCAAGTGAGGGAGATCGCCACAAAAATCTTCTGGTAGTGTAGGGAAGGGAAGAATAAAGGCCCTTTCTCTCTCTGCAACCAGCTAACATCATTAGCCACCAGTTATCACTGATTTTGCGCCTAATACTAGCTACAGATTAAACGCAAATATAATAGTTTTAGTTGCTACCAGCTGCTAAGGGTCTCCAACTCAAGTGTTAAATGCAAAGAGCATGTTACATACCACATGGCACAGCACTGCCATTCCTTTTTCCAGCCAAGGTGGAAAACCAGGTTACTGATTTGGTGACCTAATTGGTGTGCTGACTTCACTAAAACATTCTATCCACCATCTGTTTACAAAAATTACACTCTCACATACTTTATTCAATAGTTTAGCTTTCAAATGACATGGCTGACATTAAGCAATACTTACCTGCTTCTTCTTTAATAAATGACAAATCTTCTTCTGGGTATGGGACTGACGGTTGCAACACTGAGCAATCTTCCGAGTTCTCCTCAGTATTAGGTGGTATATTATAAATAAATCTCTTTGCAGTTTGGTTTTTCCTTCTTGCTTTTCCAGGATCTTGAACCGATTGTCCCTGTCCGCCCATGTCATTCCATACGAAAACTTTTCCCTCACCTTGAGATTCATTTTCAGCCATTTCAGGTGAGCTGTCCTGGACCCAACTGCAGTCATTCATTTGGTAGCTTTCCATTTGGCCCTCATCGATAGAGTAACCATCGTTCTCAGTTTTTATGCTACTTGCCAAGTTGGTAAGGTTTCGTGTTGCCCAGAAGCTGGCAACTTTCTGATCCCTTGGAGATAAACCATCCCTACTAACTGATCTTCTGTTGTAATCCACTACAACCGTCTCTGGAGCTTCCGATTTTATACTTATGTTTAAGGCATCTTTAATGAAGTTGCGGCAGGACTGGACAACCTCCGTCATCTGAAGGTAGCTGGCCACTGACATCACTTCAATGGCATTTTGGCTCGTAAGCACGAGGTTACCAGAATATAAGAAGTCCAAGATGACAGAAAAACCTTGAACAGCAACAACGTCTAAATAGGTAACAGTGGTTTGGTTACGGTTTTCTTTGTTTGTAAAGCAATACAGAGTCTTAAAGAAGCGGCTGCCTGCAACCAAGATGTTCTTGTGAGCTCTGAAGACCCTCCCACTCACCACAATATTAACATCACAAAGAATGCCTTTCTTCCTCTGCTCGTTGAGCTCTTGCAGGAGCTGATAGCAGTAAGAGTTCTCATTTGGCCTGCTGTTAAAATCACAGTATCCTTCATTATTCAGTTCTGATGGTAACTCTGACTCCTGCAATTAAAAAAACCACAACCATAATTAGCTCTTAGTGAATGCACTCCTTAGTCCTCCAAGGCTATAACAGCGATGTGAAAATAAACTTAAGAAGATAATGTTATTTAAACTTCTTTTATTTATGTTCTTGGTCATAAAGGCAGGCTGGAATAACTAATTTTAAAATAGTATTTTTGAAAACTAAGAATCAGGATCTCATTCTGCACCCTCCGCCTCCAAACTTGGAACAACACCAGAACCAGCAGAATTGCCTTGAGGGCAAAGGAAATTTCAGCCAATAGTAAAAAAAAGATTTAGTTGAGTGTGAAGCACTTGTTGTTCTTAACCCCCATATATTAAAGATTCAGCAGTCTCTCTTTCCAAAGATTTCACTAGATGGTTCTCACATATCCAAACTCTTGTTCCTCCCTAGAAACCTCCACTTAAAGGGGTAAGTAGAACTCTGACAACTGATTCAACATTTTCTCATGCTGAGAGATGAATACATGAAGCTTAGGTCTGTATCTCCCAATCTAAGTCTTAGATACTTTCTTTAGAAAACATATTACTGAAGTACTTATAGCAGCAGATATTTTTCTTACACAGTTCTATAAATTAGGCATTTATTCTTTATTTTCTAACTGTGCCAGGCTTAGAATTAAATAGCTGTACTACATGACAGGCAGAAAGAATATTGCAGGTGACCAAAACTTAAGCTCCCATTATGTTATTTAACCAACACTTTATTGAATCAAGCTTCACTGAAACTTTCTAGTAGCAGCACCTTTAACCGGTACATACTTATTATACAGACAATATTAACTGAAGTGTCTCTCTACCGTCTTCTTAAAATGTAATCTCAAACACAGCTTGAAAATTTTGCTAAAAATAGTATCAGACAATCCAACATCAATAAACTAGTTGTTAGTGAAGATTAGATCAGTGAGAGGCTGATAAGTAACAAGAGATCTGAACTGGATTTTAGAGCATTTAGAAAATTTATAAGTGATGTTCAGACAATGATGATTCAGAGCTGCTACAAAGCGGCAGCTAGAACAAAGCAGAAAACACCACAGACTAGCATATTTGAGACCATATTGACTGATATGTGCTGCCATCAATAGCAGTGATGACAGAGAGAGTCTGTTTTACACTGGATCTCGAAGACACTCTTCTTCCCTAGCAAATAAGGACAGTTCAAAACTGGCTGGCTCTGATACGGTTTAGGATAAGCGATGAGATTTTGCAAATTATGTCATTATTTTCTCTTATTTTCTAAAACCATTCACAGACTGGGGGGCTAGAGGTATCACTAAAGCTCAACTGCCCCAACATCACAGGTCTAAATCAGCATTAACAAGGTAACATTAATGCTGTCACAAACATGTAACCTATACTGGGCTAAAGGATATGTTGCAGAAAAGTACTACTCTTAATTTGGGACTATGACAGAAACCAGCTATACGAAAAACAGTCACTTTGTACCATACAGAAATTAGTGCATTAAATCAGTATTCACCTCGAGTTATAAATCCCAGCGTGGATTACTGGGATGACAACTAAGGCTGTAACTACATCTTCTAAAATGGTATTTACACCTATAAGTAACAAATAAAGCCCAGCATAACAAAAATAGAAACTGTACCATTTCAGCATCTCCTGCAGAGAAATTTTGGTTTGCTGTCACATTCAAGTCGCTTCTAAATTTCTACCCTTCTCAGAAAAACACTTAAGTGAAAAGAAGAGGTAGAAATAAAAGCAGTTGGGCTTTTATATGAAAACAAGCAACAGATCTTTGTCCAACCTCAGCTTCATTTTTCCTGCATGCTCTCTGGCATACCCAAGTACTCCCTCAGATCAGAACTCTGAAACAGCACACTCAGTGACAACCAAGTCTACCATTTTTTAAATTCTCAGTGGGTTTTGGATTTGGTCTAGCTTCTCATCACTCCAACAACAAGGCACTGCGCAGTTTCAAAACACCAATTACAATGACTTTGGATCAGATTAAGATGGTTGTCGCTGCAGTCAAAGTCAGTCATCAGTCACATCTCACACAGACACTGTTAGGTAGATGCTATGATAGCTGACAGCTTCATTCTCTCAGAACAAGTTAAACACCACACAAAATTCAAAAGTAATCTGCAGTGATAATTTTCTTTTTACAGATGTCTGATTAAAGAATGGAGATAAGAGTACATTTTAACTGAGCATGTGGATGCATTGAATAAAGCTGATTTAAAAAAATTAAATATTTACAATTTTTTTTTTTCCTAAGAAAACATGGTAAAACTGAGGTGCAGATGACAAATATTCTACAGAAACACAAGATCCAAGTCTCCATTATGAAAAGACCAGACGGCTGAGTGAAAACAAGAAACACTATCCAAGAAACATCTAAGCTATAGGGGCATGTGTTGGGGGAAAGGAGAATGGGTGCAGAAAGATTTTTAAAAACTGTAATATTGGAAACAACTCTTTAACTGCTGCTATGGAAGTAGCTAACCCTAATGCCACACCTCAAATGAAATGAAAGCCCTGATATCTGAACAGTTATGAAGCCCATGTAAACGAAGTGTGTCAAGTAGAATTAACATTTACCATGAGAAAAGTAAAATATAGCTTGAAGAGTTTCAAACATCTCCCTTTCGTACAGAAAAAGTTCAGAGTTCAATAGGAGGTAGAGTGCAGAAAATCATTACAGAAAAATTTTTAAAAGTTTTAAGCTTCTGTTATGATATGCTCATGCCCATCACCATAAGGGTACTGTTTTTTCTGATGAGAACCACAAAGTTATGATATTTGATTAGATGTCAATTATATTTTCAAAATACAGACTGAAAATCCCCATTACTTAAGTTACCTCAACACCAAACCAACTTCTCCTTTAATAAAACCTGGTAAGAAATCTAGAATAAAAATCAGGACCATTTCAGTTCTACTTGTGGAATCTACAGCATCGTAAGGCTGAAAAGCTTCTCTCTGTAGGTGAGATTAAGAAGTGATCTAACAGAACAGAGACTACTAAAGGAAACCAATATTGTGCTCAGTTTCAATTAGACTCATCTGAACACACCCCCAAAACAAATGACTGTTTCATATGTATAATGCACTAATTAAACTTGCCTAAAACCTAACAGGAACAGAAACAGATGACCAAAAACTGCTACTAGAAACTTGCTTTTCTTTTTCCTCCTGTGCCATCAGCATACTCTGTCTCCTGGGAGCTAGAACAGTGAGGGGGAGGAAGAAGGAAAAAAAAAAAAACCAAACACCACACACAACAAACCAAAAAAACCCAAACCAAACCCAAACCAATCTAACCATGGATTCCATCTCAGCTGTACATATATGAAAAGTAGTTATGCCACATTTTTGTAATCCCTTCCCCACCACCACATCATACTCTACAGCAGTTTCCCTACGCCCTCAAATTACTTCTTAACCTGAAAAATGGATCCTCTAACAAAAGTGAGCTATCAGGAACTTCTTAAGCGCATGCAGCTACAGAAGAAAATTATCTCAAAAGATGGTCCTATCAGCTGCTCATAGGATGCTCCGCTGCAATTTTACATACCACAGCATCACTCACAGAAAATTCAGCAATTTAAAACTGTTTCATTAAGTGTCTAATATCCAATCAAGTTCAAGGTCTGGTAAAAACACTACAGAAAAACACAGTAAACAATAGTCCCTACTCTGAAGGCCTGACTTCCTCAACTTTTTTGCTCTACTTAAAGTAATTCAAGAAGTTAACTTAGAACACTATAACGTAACTCTTACATCTGAAGCACGACTTCTATTCATCACACCACTCACACAAAGCAAACAATTACAGTTCACATGGAAAAAATAACACATCAAAGGCCTTCGTCCTTTTGGAGAGCTTCTGCTTTAAACCAACATGCCTGTTAGGCTGGAGAAAGCTTTTCTGGCAGTATTTCCAAAGTTCAGGTTCAAATTATGTCCAGAGATAAAATGTTTTAAGCAGCAGCTTTGAGGAAAGGAACCCCCAGCAGCCAATAAATCTGCATCTCATGGATCTAAATTCATCACAGAATTAAAATCTTTTGCAGTGATTTCCCAGTAACTGTTTATTTCTTAAGATTTTGGCAACACAACAGTCTGTTAAAAAAAAAAAAGGAAGTTGCAAGCTGATTATATATTTTCTTAAACTTTAATATGGAGACAGATTATTTTAAAAACTAGAAGAGAAAGAAAAGATTTTTGTCTTAGAAAGAAGCACCAACTGACAGCTCAACACCCTTGCATTAACAGCAGCTGCAACCACTTGCGATTTATTTTGGCATTCCTAATTAAACGTATCCCAAAAATAAACTGAAATCATCACTCATTTCTTCACAAGTGTAATATCCAACAGACTTATAGAAACTTCCACTGCTTTAGTGTCTTAACGCCTACAGTTTCCTTTTCGCACTTGAACAGTGGCACTCTGCCATATGTTTATTAACAGCTGCTAAACATGCCCTGCAGTTGAAGCTTGTCAAGTCAAGGATACACGTGTGTTGTCTCTAAGACAAAGGCTGAAAGATCTCTCCCAAGTTTCATTAAATCTAAATGGCTTTGCTGCCTCATTATGTATGTTGGAAATATTGTCAGGCTACAAATTACCTACTTTTGTTCCAAGTATCTGGTACCATGGCATTCAGGAAAAAATAGGGCCCTTGTTTTGGTATTAATTTAAACATATGTATAAAGAGAAATTCAAGTGCTATTAAAGGTGTGAAAGGATATGGAAAATAAACATAAAAGCAGAAAGAAAACAGAGATTCTTAATCAGATTTGTGGTAAAGCAAGTGCACTACACACAAAACTAACTCTTGAAAAACTGCAATTCCTTCCCTCACAAAAAATTTTTAAAACTGAAATTTAATTCACAAAGATCTATCCAGCACTGTTTTCCCCTTGAAAACACCAGTCTCTGTACAGCTAGCTTATAGAAGCTTACTTTGTCCAGACTTGATCTCTAGTACAGTACAAAAGAGCCAGATCTACTGTTTCATTATTACAGTTACTACAAACGTTTTTTCTTTCTATCAGTGGTATAAAATCAGAAGCTCATTTTTATAAACATTCCCATGACAATGAAAGGTTAATCTTCAAATCAACACTTATATTAACTTTTAGGCTACTGCGACATGAAAGCAAATACTCTGTCCCCTCTTCCACCCTCATAGTATTAAATAGTCTTATGACAGTAAGGTGGGACTGGGCATAAGACAACACAAAGAAAAAACTAGTAAGTTTAGCAGGAAAAGCTGTTTGGAATAAGTTTTATTTACACATAGCATAATGGGAGAGAGAGAAACTTCCAAGTGTGGCACGAATTAGCAACACCTACTGACACTGGAGGTTACACAGTGACAGGACGTACCTTCACAGAGTAATCATCCACAACTCAAAGTTAGAAACTAGGCAACAAGATGGTAAGGAATATACTGCAATAACATCAAACAAAAAAACATAGTCAAATATATGACAAATTAAAAATGAAAGCTTCAAAATCAGAAACAAGTTATTTAAGGCAAGTTGGTCTAAGATAACTGCAGAGTGGAGAGCAAACCCCAGATTGGAGGAAACTGATAAGATGACCTACAGCCGTAAGGTGTCTGTAACAGTAGTTGCCTTAGAAAAACACTTACTGAAAAGATAGTATTAGCCATCTTGAAAGCAGACACTGCATTTACAACTCCAAACAAAATATTTTAGATAACTGATATTTATGCAGCATAAGATTTTCCTTATGATACTGCAGTAGTTTCACATAAAACTTGCATTCCTTTTCCAACTAACTCCAAGAAAAACCTATGTTCCCCTAACATTTTATCTGTCATCCTTATACCCTACTCCAACATCAGAATAGCAGCTCTTGTCCAAGGTACCCTGAGCTCCTTAAAGCATTCAACCAACAAGCCAAATTTCAGTATTTCACTACAATCTGGACTCCAGATACATCTCTACAACCAAGGTGGGTGTTTTAATTGAACACTGAATAGCGAAAAGAGAGTGATTAGGGATCAATTCCAGCTAACAGTTCAGTTCCAGCCTAACAGTTCAAGCACTAGCCTAACCTGAAGCACATAAGCTTGTTCCCGCTGGCGAGTCTAACACCAGCCAGACAATCCAAGTGAACTTCTGCAGCACAGGCATCCTTAGCGGGAAAGGCTGCAGAAGGCTGGCGATTCAATGTGAGAGTTCCCGAAAAGCTTTTCATCCACATATGTTCCAGAGTTAGCACTGCCTTGTTCATAAGAGCAGCCAAGAAACACAATAACTTTAAGTTCAGTGGGGAACATGAAGAGTTTCACTAATCCTAAAGCATTAGAGGAGAGCTGGCACATTAACATGGCTTTCAGGAAACCACATGTTTATCTCAAACACACACTAAGCAATCGCAAGACTTCTTGCTCAGTAGCTCAATCTAAAGCAACAAAAACGGGGGAAAAAAAGATTCAACTGAGAAGGTTTTGACTACAGAGTTATCCGATTACTGCACACGGACCACACCATTAAGAACAGCAGAGTAATTCTAATTTCACGCTGGCAAGCACCAGTTTCACACGCAGTCGCTAGCCGGACACTACCCTCCCTTCCCCGGTACCGCAGGAGGAAGTTGTAACGAGTGCTTTTAAATCAGTGCAGCAACACTAGCATTCATACGCAACTTTTTCCCACACCGCCGCTTTATCTTCACGAGGTAACCAGATAAACTAATGAAAACGGCACCGGCCACGTCCGAACGGCGGGGCCACGTTCACCAGGTACAGCCACACGCAAACGCTCCCGGGCCCCATGACCGCGGGTCGGACAGCACTGAGCTGCCCGGACCCAGCGGGAGAGCCGCCCCGCAAAGGAAACCGCACTGTCTGCGGACACTGCGGGCGAGAGCAGCTCTGCGTGCCCAGCCCGCCGGGCAACCGCAACACGGGAAGCCTTTCAAAGAAGTTAACACACGTGGGCAAATAAAGTAACTACACAAAAGGGTAGACCGGCCTCTCCCCCACCCGCCACCGCCCCGCATCCCCTACCTGCTCGGCGCTGACGGGCTCGTTCAGGCGATGCTCGGCGGAGAGGTGGTGCCGCAGCAGTAGGGCCCGCTTGTAGTTGCGGGTGCCCTTGCAGAGCTCGTCGTGCCCGCCGGGCAGGGCCCCGCCGGCTATGATGAGCTCGGGCGGGGCGGCGGCGGCCGCGGCGGCGGTGCACCAGGCGCACGACATGAGGCCGGTCTCCTGGCAGTAGTAGAGCCATGGGAACTCCTTGAGCCAGGAGCCCTGGAAGGAGACGTGCAGCTTCTGCAGCAGCGACTTGGGCCGGGCTAGCGGGAAATGCTTGATGCTCTCCCCCTCCCCCGCGCCCACGCTGCTGCCCTCCGCCTCGTCCCCTCCGTCGCCCCCTGACCGCCTGCTGCTGCTGCAGCTGCCGCCCTCGGCGCCGCTGCCGTCGCCCAGGCTGCCCGCTTCGCCGTCTTCCTCGTCGCTGCTGTCGCTCAGGGAGCCCCCGTCCTGGACCAGCTCCTTCCCCTCCAGCAGGCCCTCCGGCTCCAGGCCCTCCGCGCCCTCCAGCTCCATCTCCTCGTCCGCCCCCCGCCCATTGAAGTGCTTCCGCGGCCAGGCCGAGGCCTCGCAGCCATTGTTAGCGGCGGAGGGGGCGGCGAGCAGCCCCCCGCCGCCCCGAAAGGCCAGTGTCCGGCGGTTTCTCTCGGCGAACATGGGGCCCGCGGCGGGGGGCGAGACGGCGTCCTGAGGCAGCAGCAGCTCCTTCTCGTCGGCGGCGGCCTCCAGCTCCTCGGCCTCCAGCCCCTCCAGCTCCACTTCCTCGTCCGCCCCGCGCCCGTTCAGCGGCTCGGGGTCCTGCCGCTCCCAGGCCTCGGCCGCGCCGCCGCCGGCCGCGGCGGTGGCGGTGACCAGGCCGNCCCGCCTCGCCCCCCTGGCCCGCCGCTCCCCGCCCGGCCGAGGGCTCTGCCCCCGGGAACGAGGAAGGAGGCGCCGGCTGCCGTGCGGGAAGGGCGGGGGCGGCGGCCGCGAGAAACCAAGTCCGGCCGCTCCCCCCGCCTCGGCTCCGGCCTAGATCAGCGCCGCAGGCTCCCCACAATGGATCCGGCTCGGCGGCGCTTCCGTCCCAACAGGCCCCGGATCAGGTCGAATGGCAAATGAACAACGGACTGCTCCCACAATGCACCGGGAGAGCCACCGCAGGGGAGGGGGAGCGCGAGCGGGGGGCGGGCAGGC